>JAWDJN010000016.1:1710380-2291750 GCA_037788925.1 Mytilus galloprovincialis
AATTCTGATCACTTAGTAATTAACTTTTAAGGAAAGACCATCACTAATTCTGATTTTATAATAAAGATTTTATTAATAAATTAAACAAGACTATAACAAATTACATTCAAACACATTTACGGGTAACTATAAATATAAAAATAGAAATACATTGATTTCTTGTCATTTAACAAAACAGATTAAATCCCATAAATGAATCCTCATTCCCACATTAGTTAATATTAACTTGAAACTTTCATTTTTGTCTTGCCTTGAGTAAAAAAGTGAAATATAGGTAAGCTGTTTCCTGCAACAGTGACTGCAATGACTGCTTCAACGATATATTAGTTTGTGATTACTTCTAGTTTATATCCTTAAAGAATATAAGTAACAACCATAATCATGAAAACTGAGCCTTGACAAACCCACCATGAAATTAAGGTCAAGGTCAGATGAACACTGGGAGACAGATATGTACACCTCACATTCATTTAATACACTGATTATAACTAACCTATTTCATATAGAATCTGATTATTGGACAAAACCATGAAAACTTTAAAACATTCATCCATTAACCATGACAATCAGGCATATGCAATCAGGTCCAGTTCATATGAAACCCTGCCAAACAGACATGTTAACTCTACAATCATTCAATACGCTACAGTGCCCTATTGCTTTAGTTATGAGATATTGACTTGGCACATACCAAAACCTAATGAGGTCAGGTGAATCCTGTTTGACTGACATAAAGACTTTGAAAAAAAATCCATATACCAAATGAAGTTATATACTTATTTATTCTCATAAATAATCAAATAATTCACATGGCAAAAATATTTTTTTTTATGCCCCACCTACAATAGTAGAGGGGCATTATGTTTTCTGGTCTGTGCATCCATCTGTTCGTCTGTCTGTCTGTTCTTCCATTCGTCTGTCTGTCTGTCTGTCTTGCTTCAGGTTAAAGATTTTGGTCAAGGTAGTTTTTGATGAAGCCGAGGTCCAATCAACTTGGAACTTAGTACACATGTTGTTTATGATATGGTCTTTCTAATTTGAAAGCCAAATTAGACTTTTGACCCCAATTTCACTGTCCATTGAACATAGAAATTGAAAGTATGAGTTTTAGGTTAAAAATTTTGGTCAAGGTAGTTTTTGATGAAGTTGAAGTCCAATAAACTTGAAACTTAGTACACATGTTCCCTATGGTATGATCTTTCTTATTTTAATGCCAAATTAGATTTTTTACCCAATTTAATGGTCCATTGAGCATGGAAAATGATAGTGCGAGTGGGGCATCCATGTACTTTGGACGCATTCTTATTTTCAAAGCAGTGGCTTGCAAAATGTTTCTCATTTACATATATGAAGGCATACTAATTATATTATAAATACAATATTGTACATTATTTGTTCATTTCCTACATTCAAGTGCACTCCAGATGAAGAAGCTCGCCAAGATATTCAACTGGCTCAAGATAAGGATGGATTTGTTGTGAGACAAATTGATAATGTTAAAGGTATTTAAATAAATTTAATTTAATTTAGAAATTGTCTTTTCCACATGACATCAATATATATTTGAAAATGATAAGAGATGAAAGCTAGAAATTTCCATGCCACAGTTTGCTGGGAGAGGGAGTTTAACGAAACAAAAATTTATATACTGCATGTATTGCAAAGATCGTCGTCTTGCGTCGTCGTCGTCCGAATACTTTTAGTTTTCGCACTCTAACTTTAGTAAAAGTGAATAGAAATCTATGAAATTTTAACACAAGGTTTATGACCACAAAAGGAAGGTTGGGATTGATTTTGGGAGTTTTGGTTCCAACAGTTTAGGAGTTAGGGGCCAAAAAAGGGCCCAAATAAGCATTATTCTTGGTTTTTGCACCATAACTTTAGTATAAGTTAATAGAAATCTATGAAATTTAAACACAAGGTTTATGACCATAAAAGGAAGGTTGGGTTTGATTTTGGGAGGTTTGGTCCCAACAGTTTAGGAATAAGGGGCCGAAAGGGTCCAAAATTGAACTCTGTTTGATTTCATCAAAATTTGAATAATTGGGGTTCTTTGATATGCCGAATCTAACTGTATGTAGATTCTTAAGTTTTGGTCCTGTTTTCAAATTGGTCTACATTAAGGTCCAAAGGGTCCAAAATTAAACTTAGTTTGATTTTAACAAAAATTGAATCCTTGGGGTTCTTTGATATGCTGAATCTAAAAATGTACTTAGATTTTTTATTATTGGCCCAGTTTTCAAGTTGGTCCAAATCCGGGTCCAAAATTAAACTTTGTTTGATTTCATCAAAAATTGAATATTTGGGGTTCTTTGATATGCCAAATCTAACTGTGTATGTAGATTCTTAATTTTTGGTCCCGTTTTCAAATTGGTCTACATTAAAGTCGAAAGGGTCCAAAATTAAACTAAGTTTGATTTTAACAAAAATTGAATTCTTAGGCTTTTTTGATATGCTGAATTTAAACATATACTTAGATTTTTGATTATGGGCCCAGTTTTCAAGTTGGTTCTAATCAGGATCCAAAATTATTATATTAAGTATTCAGCAATAGCAAGAAATCTTCAATTGCACAGTATTGTGCAATAGCAAGCAATTTTCAATTGCACAGTATTGCGCAGTAGCAAGAAATATCTAATTGCACAATATTGCGCAATAGCAAGAAATTTTCAATTGTAGTTATCTTTCTTTGTCCAGAATAGTAGTTGAATCAACTTAAATCATTGTTTTATACAATATACAATGTATATTCACTTTTACTACCAACTGATAAATTAAAACAATCTTTACCATTCAGTGATAACAAGCACTTTATTTTACATTTTAATATTTTATGATGTATTTAAATGAGTAGTTATTGTTGCAAACTCCATTAGGAATTTGAATTGAGATCAGTTTTGGAAAAAGGGAAAGGTGGATGTGACAAAAAAAGGGGGGTTAAATTTTTCTCATTTCAGATTTCATAAATAAAAAGAAAATTTCTTCAAACATTTTTTTGAGAGGATTAATATTCAACAGCATAGTGAATTGCTCAAAGGCAAAAAAAATATTTTAAGTTCATTAGACCACATTCATTCTGTGTCAGAAACCTATGCTGTGTCAACTATTTAATCACACTCCAAATTTAGAGCTGAATCCAGCTTAAAAGTTGTGTCCATACTTGCCCCAACTGTTCAGGGTTCAACCTCTGCGGCCGTATAAAGCTGCGCCCTGCGGAGCATCTGGTTACCCATTGAACCTCTTTATAAACATCAACAAGACAGCAGCCTATTAACATTAAAACACAATACATTTTAAATGTCTCACTTATTGGTCAGCATGCAGTCTTCAACAATAAATCATTTATTCACTAAAAAAAAAAGGGCAGATCATGCAGTTCCAACTTTCAACTTGCTTTAGTAGTTAGCGGTTTAAGTTCACTCTTTTCTCACCTGATAATATGACATGAACATGTGGTATGATTGCCAATGAGACAACTCCACAAGAGACTAAATGACACAGATATTAACAGTTATATTTTTATTCCAGGATTTTGTGTGTTTTTTTTAAACTAAATTTAGAGAGAAAAAAAACATTGTCTTATCTGATTTAGGTAAAGGAGTGTTTGCTTCAAAGTTTTTCAAGAAAGGTGACTTTCTAATGGAATATCATGGGGAATTGATAAGTGGCAATGATGGGAAAAGACGGCTCACACAATATCCAAATTCCGTTGGAAGTTACATCATGTTCTTCAGATTTGCAGAAAAAGAAATGTGGTAAGTATATCATTTTATTCTGGTATCACCTAAGTTGGACAAAGGTATACAGAAAAACACATTAGTTTACATTACATTGCATATATGTACGTTTGTTGAGGAAGCATTAAATATGAGTTTTTTTACAACAGTATGATCAGTATAGCCGACAGGTTAACATCAGAGAGAATCCAGTTTGTCATTTATTAAGTCTCCCAAACAAAGTTTGGAGACTTATTGTTTTTGCTCAGTTCTTATTATTTTTATTATTCTTCTTCTGCTTCTTTTTCTTTTTCTTTTTCTTTTTCCTTTAATTTTTTCTTTTTCTTTTTCTTCCACCACTTTAAAAAAATGAACTTGTCCGCAGCGTTTCTCCAAAACCACTTGTCAGATTTACTTAGGGTTTCATAAAATGTTAGATTAATATGTCTAGGTGAGCCATCAATCGTATGTTTGTGCATTGAGGTCTATTAAGGGGTATTTTGGGGGGCCGAAAGTAGGAAGGGGTTTACTATAGAACCCTATAATATTTTATTTTTGAAAATTTTCAAATGAATATAACTTGAAAACTTTAAGTGATAAACACACACAGTCTTCAGAAATGATCATAGGACAATGAAACAAATCACATGAAATAAAGGGGGATCAATTTGAGAATGTGCTATTATCTTGTAAACAGTACATATCACCCACCCCTAAACCATATAAATTCTTGAAGGGGACTATTAAACAAATCAAATGAAATTTAAGGGAAGTCCCTAGGGGTCACCCCCCCCTCATTCAATTTGAGAATGTGCTATTATCTTGTAAATGGTCCAGATCCCCACCCCTAAACCATATATATTCTTGTAGGGGACAATAAAACAAATGAAAAGAAATAAAAGGGAAATCCATAGGGGGTTACCCCACCCCCTCTTATTGAAAACTTGTAAATTGTCCATATCCCCACCCCTTAACCATGTATATCCTTGTATGCAACAATAAAACACATCAAATGAAATATAGAGAGAATCCATGGGGGTTATCCCCACCCCGTTCAAATGAGAATGTTTTATAATCTTGTAAACGATCCAGATCCCCATCCCTAAACCATATATATTCTTGTAGGGAACAATGAAATAAATCAAATGAAATTGAAGGGAAGTCCCTTGGGGTCACCCCCACCCCATTCAATTTGAGAATGTGCTATTATCTTGTAAACGGTCCAGATCCCCACCCCTAAATCATATATATTCTTGTAGGGGACAATAAAACAAATGAAATAATTAAAGGGAAGTCCATATGGGGTCACCACACCCTCTCTTGTTTGAAAACTTGTAAACGGTCTAGTTTCCCAACCCGTAAACCATATATATTCTTGTATGGGACAATTAAACAAATCAAATGAATATGGGAGCTTTGTTTGGGAGACTTCATAACAGCATCCTGATACAATTAATTCTTGTAATTCAAATGAATTGGCACAATTTTCGAAGTTTAGATTTCTGTTTTTGGTTCATAATAGCATTAAATTTTAAAAGATTACAGTTCGTTATGTATTTCTTGTCAATAAGTAGTGTTCTATCTGTCAAGAGACTGCTACATTCCATTACATAGCTGGTATTCGTCACTTATAGCACTCTAAGTCAATTCAAATTTTTGCAATTAAAGGCATGTTTAATTGATAAAACTTTCACAGATTTCCCAATAAACTCTTCAACCTACAAGCCAAGGGTGTTTAATTGTTTAAACATGGCTATTGTTTATTGATGGAAAAAAGCAAACACCCTCTACCACAATACCCTAAAATTAGTCATCAAACAGCTTCTTTTTATGCCCTATTTATTCTGCCCCATTTAGGGGCATTATGTTGTTTGGTCTGCATCCGTTTTTTATTTTGTCTGCCTGTCTGTCATGTTGAAGGTTAAAGTTTTTGGTGGAGGTAATTAATAGTCATTACTAAACTCATACACTTGTTTATAAATAACATCTTGGATGTAAAGAATATTATTTATAAAAAATAAAAATAATACCAAAAAAAAAAAAAAGATTTGATGAAATAAAAATCTATTTACATATTTTTTCCAACGGTAAATTTGGGAAAATGTAATATATACTCGTTGTCAATATCTGTAGTAAAAGACAGATTGGAACATACCAGAAATATATCAATTTCGGGATTTATTTCCTTTCTTGATATTCAATGACAGCAATTTAAAGAATAAACTGCTCAAGTTGTCCGCTTAAGGGGTATTCTTGACAGTTAAAACAGACTTATAATTGCAATCAAAAATTGGAAAAGATGACATAAAATTCTTTTTGTCTTTTTTTTTAAAACATCTTTGGTCAAATAGCTAAAGTATTATACGCTGTGAGACGAAGACTGCCTCATGTTACAAAGTTTCCATCAGTTACATGACCAATATCCTTGACCTCAGTTTCATGGTTCAGTGACTACTTGATTAAAAAGGTTTTGTGATGTTGAATTCCCACCTATTATAAGTAATAGAATAATTACCGGTATATTTGATTTTTGCGTACCTTGCAAGGTCATCTTTGGACTTTGATAAATTGTTGAAAAACACTGTTATACAGACTTTTTTCGTATATGCCTTCAGATATTGGGCTGATTTATAGCTCACCAGGGCTCGGAAGTGTCCCATGTGAGGTTATGCCATCACTTGGCGTCCGTCGGCGTCTGTCGTCGTAAACTATTAAAAAAGTTTCTCATCTGAAACTACGGGGACAAATTCCTTCAAGCTTTAAGGTAATGTTCCTTAATGTATCTAGTTTTTAAATTGTATCTGAAGTTTTTATTCATCAACAAACATGGCCGCCATAGCTAAAAACAGAACATAGGGGGTCAAATGCAGTTTTTGGCCTATATCTCAAAAACTAAAGCTTTTAGAACAAATCTGACACGGGTTAAAAGTGTTCAATTGGTCAAGATCTATCAGCCCTGAAATTTTCAGAAGAATCAAACAACCCGTAATTGGGTTGCTGCCACTGAATTGGTAGTTATAAGGAAATTTTGCAGTTTTTTTGTTATTATCTTTAATATTATTATAGATAGATATAAACTATAAACAGCAATAATGTTCAGCAAAGTAAGACCTACAAACAAGTTAAAATGACCATAGTTGTCAATTGACCCCTTAAGGAGTTATTGCCCCTTAAAGACAATTTTACACGAAGTTTTGATCCATTGACAAACACTGCAACCATGGCTAAAAATAGAATATAGGGGTCAAATGTAGTTTTCGGCTTATATCTTAATAAAATAAAGCTTTTAGTGCAAATCTGACATGGGGTTAGATTTTTGAATTGGTCAAGATCTATCAGCCCTGAAATTATCAGACGAATAAAACAACCCACGGAATTGGTAGTTTTAACAAAATTTTTGCAGTTTTTAGCTCACCAGGCCCAAAGGGCCAAGTGAGCTTTTTCTTGTCACTTGGCGTCTGGCGTCATTGTCGTCTCCATCGTCGTCTGTCATCGTTAACTTTTACAAAAATCTTCTCTGAAACTACTGGGCCAAATTAAACCAAACTTGGCTACAATCCTCATAAGGGCATCTAGTTTTAAAAATGTGTCCAGTGACCTGGCAAACAGATCAAGATGGCCACCATGGCTAAAAGTAGAAAATGTAGATATTGGGTTATAACTCTGAAACCAAAGCATTTAGAGCAAATCTGACATGGGAGTAAAATTGTTTATCAAGTCAAGATCTATCTGCCCTGAAAATTTCAGATGAATTGAACAGCTGGTTGTTTGGTTGCTGCCTCTGAATTGGTAATTTTTAAGGAAATTTTGCCGTTTTTGGTTATTATCTTGAATACTATTATAGATAGTGATTAACTGTAAACTGCAATAATGTTCAGCAAAGTAAGATCTACAAATAAGTCAACATGACTAAAATGGTCAGTTGACCTCTTAAGGAGTTATTGCCCTTTATAGTCAATTATTAACAATTTTCATTAGTTTTTGCAAAATATTTTGCTCTGGAACTATTAAGGGCCAAGTTCATTATAGATGGACAAAATTGTAAGTAGCAAGAATGTTCAGTAAAGCAAGATCTCCAAACACATCACCATCACCTAAACACAATTTTTTTTCATGAATCCATATGACGATCTGTTTTCTTTGTTTGATATGCATATAGACCAAGGTAAGTGACACAGACTCTTAAGAGCCTCTAGTTTATTTTATGATATTTCACCAGTTTTGCTTGATTTTATATGCACTTATTTTTTGTAGTGTTGATGCAACATTCTCTAAAAGAATCGGAAAGTACGTAAACGATGGCATAAAAAGTTGCCAAAATGCCAGAGTTAGAAGGATCATTGTAGACACCATACCAAGGGTTGCTATATATGCTGTACAGGATATTTCCCCTGGAACTGAAATTTTGTACGATTATGGTGTAAATGACCTTCCATGGAGGCAAAGTACTTCAAAAGTAAGTACTTAGAAGGAATATGTTTTGCCATGTATTTTCAAGGCAATTACTTTTTGCCCTTCTGCTATCCTAAGACTCATTATTTGTGAGCTACATGTAATGCCAAACTGATCATTGTTTCAAAAATTTAGAATGATCTGCATACAGAGGTCTTCTTTTAGAGATTCGAACCACTGAATGGAATGAAACTAACCATTGCATAAATGTTCCTTATGAGGGGCTGATGAAGTGTTTGTACTTTGTTGGGATTAACTGTTCAAGATAGCATCCTGGTGTTTTTATTAAAATATTGGTCCTGTGTTTAACCAAATTTGACCTCTATCATTATTTGGGTATATGTATTATTTTCATCTATGTGTTTAACCAAATTTGACCTCTATCATTATTTGGGTATATGTATTTTTTCATGATTTTCAAAACCACAGTAGAGTCAGATGACACATTTAGATTCCGGACAATAACTTTAGTTTTAGTGAATGAATATCTATAAATTTTTACATGAAGGTTCAATACCACTAAAGAAAAGTTGTGATTGATTTTGGGAGTTATGGTTTCAATAGTTTAGGAATTAGAAGCCGAAATAAGCATTTTTGTAGTTTTCAAACAATAACATGTGTTTAATGTTTAAGTGTATGCATCCCTCTGAAATTATACTATAAGCTTCCATACCATGAAGGGATGGTTAGTATTGACTTGGGCAGGGGGGGGGGGGGTGTTATGGCTCAAAATGTTTTGGAATTAGGGGCAAAAAAGGGGGGAAACTAGGATTGTCTGGTCAATGGACAATTATGACAATTTAAAAGCAGTGTAAGGGAGCAAAAACATTTAACATACAATGTTGGGTATGTTTGGCATTTACCTCATTTACACTACTTGTAAAATATGTATAAAGTAATGTCAGGTTTTGGACTAATTGGCAAAAAAAGGGGGATGGTAGTAGTTTTCATTTTTTCCCCCAAATTTCTCAAATTCCACATTTTTGAAGAAGAAATCTTTAATTGCACAATACTGTGCAATAGATTTGTAAGATCTTGACATTTGTTTTGTGTCAGAAACTCATATTGTGTCAAAGATTTGATCACAATCCAAATTCAGAGATGTATCAAGCTTGAATGTTGTGTCCATACTTGCCCCAACTGTTCAATGTTTGACCTGTGCGGTCGTAAAAATCTGCGACCTGCGGAGCTCCTGGTTTAAATGATTTATGTCCTTTAGAAATTTTAAATAAGTGTTATGTGGAGGAAATTAGAACTCTGTTATTTTATCCCCTTTATATCTTTATATGCAAGCAAAACATTTGTTTTACATGCCAAGCTTATTTTCACCAAATGTAGGTATTCAAGAAACTATTCATGCATACATAATTGAAAAAGTTTTCAATAATTTGTTTTCAGACAACCCAAAGGTGCTCTGTAGTATTGGAGAAGATGTGTTTAGCTGATCTTAAAGGTTTATTTTACCTTAGTAGTATTTAATTTAAATGTTTTTTTCACATCCAAAAAGGTTAAAACTTTATATGTCACTTCTGAAATTAAGAAAAAAAAATAACTAAAAGACTTCATGAAATGCAAGTGTAGACAAATATAGAAAAAAAATTGAAATTGTCCTGCAGTGGTAATACCAAATATTCATTTATTTGAGCTGTTCACTTAGGCTGCTAAATATAGCATTGCAATATTAACTCTTTTTTTTTCCCTTTTATTTTAGATTTTTAAACTTTGAGTCTAATTTTGTAAATTACATATGATTTTGACCTTCTGGGTTTTGAGTTTCTTGTTTATCCCTAATCAAATCACAAAATCAAAAGCTCAATTATATCAGACAAATTGATGCAATTGTCATATTCCTGCCTTGGTATAGATCATAGGCATGACATCAATAAAAAAAATATCTGAAAATTTCTGACACACAAATAAAAAGAAATGAGGAGTGTCAATTTTGAAGATTTTTAAAAGTTAAGTTTATTTATTGCTGTTTGAAAATTTGAAAATAATGCAATGTTATTTAATAATATTTTTTTTCTCTCAAAAAACAGAGAATGATGTTCTGTCAACAGAACTTGCTGCTAACCAGTCTGTCATAGAAGATGATATTATGTCAACACAACTTGCTGCTGACCAGTCTGTCACAGAGGATGATATTTTGTCAACACAACTTGCTGCTGACCAGTCTGACACAGAGGATGATATTTTGTCAACACAACTTGCTGCTGACCAGTCTGTCACAGAGGATGATGTTTTGTCAACACAACTTGCTGCTCACCAGTCTGTCACAGAGGATGATGTTTTGTCAACACAACTTGCTGCTGACCAGTCTGTCAAAGAGGATGATGTTTTGTCAACACAACTTGCTGCTGACCAGTCTGACACAGAGGATGATGTTTTGCCAATACAACTTGCTGCTGACCAGTCTGTCACAGAGGATGATGTTTTGCCAATACAACTTGCTGCTGACCAGTCTGACACAGAGGATGATGTTTTGTCAACACAACTTACTGCTGACCAGTCTGTCACAGAGGATGATGTTTTGTCAACACAACTTGCTGCTGACCAGTCTGTTACAGAGGATGATGTTTTGTCAACACAACTTGCTACTGTCCAGTCTGTCCTAGAGGATGATGTTTTGCCAATACAACTTGCTGCTGACCAGTCTGTCACAGAGGATGATGTTTTGCCAACACAACTTGCTGCTGACCAGTCTGTCACAGAGGATGATGTTTTGTCAACACAACTTGCTGCTGACCAGTCTGACACAGAGGATGATGTTTTGCCAATACAACTTGCTGCTGACCAGTCTGTCACAGAGGATGATGTTTTGCAAATACAACTTGCTGCTGACCAGTCTGACACAGAGGATGATATTTTGTCAACACAACTTGCTGCTGACCAGTCTGTCACAGAGGATGATGTTTTGTCAACACAACTTGCTGCTGACCAGTCTGTCACAGAGGATGATGTTTTGTCAACACAACTTGCTGCTGACCAGTCTGTCCCAGAGGATGATGTTTTGCCAATACAACTTGCTGCTGACCAGTCTGTCATAAAGGATGATGTTTTGTCAAAACAACTTGCTGCTGACCAGTCTGACACAGAGGATGATGTTTTGTCAACGCAACTTGCTGCTGACCAGTCTGACACTGAGGATGATGTTTTGTCAACACAACTTGCTGCTGACCAGTCTGTCACAGAGGATGATGTTTTGTCAACACAACTTGCTGCTGACCAGTCTGACACAGAGGATGATGTTTTGTCAACACAACTTGCTGCTGACCAGTCTGTCACAGAGGATGGTGATTTGTCAACACAACTTGCTGCTGACCAGTCTGTCACAGAGGATGATATTTTGCAAACACAACTTGCTGCTGACCAGTCTGACACAGAGGATGATGTTTTGTCAACACAACTTGCTGCTAACCAGTCTGTCCCAGAGGATGATGTTTTGCCAAAACAACTTGCTGCTGACCAGTCTGTCACAAAGGATGATGTTTTGTCAAAACAACTTGCTGCTGACCAGTCTGACACAGAGGATAATGTTTTGTCAACACAACTTGCTGCTGACCAGTCTGTCACAGAGGATGATGTTTTGTCAACACAACTTGCTGCTGACCAGTCTGACACAGAGGATGATGTTTTGTCAACACAACTTGCTGCTGACCAGTCTGTCACAGAGGATGATGTTTTGTCAACACAACTTGCTGCTCACCAGTCTGACACAGAGGATGATGTTTTGTCAACACAACTTGCTGCTGACCAGTCTGTCACAGAGGATGGTGATTTGTCAACACAACTTGCTGCTGACCAGTCTGTCACAGAGGATGGTGATTTGTCAACACAACTTGCTGCTGACCAGTCTGACACAGAGGATGATATTTTGCCAACACAACTTGCTGCTGACCAGTCTGACACAGAGGATGATGTTTTGTCAACACAACTTGCTGCTAACCAGTCAAACACAAAGGATGATGTTTTGTCAAAACAACTTGCTGCTCACCAGTCTGACACAGAGGATGATGTTTTGTCAACACAACTTGCTGCTGACCAGTCTGTCACAGAGGATGATGTTTTGTCAACACAACTTGCTGCTGACCAGTCTGTCACAGAGGATGATGTTTTGTCAACACAACTTGCTGCTAACCAGTCAAACACAGAGGATGATGTTTTGCAAACACAACTTGCTGCTGACCAGTCTGACACAGAGGATGATATTTTGTCAACACAACTTGCTGCTGACCAGTCTGTCACAGAGGATGATATTTTGTCAACACAACTTGCTGACCAGTCTATCACAGATGATGATGTTTTGTCAACACAACTTGCTGCTGACCAGTCTGTCACAGAGGATGATGTTTTGTCAACACAACTTGCTGCTGACCAGTCTGTCACAGAGGATGATATTTTGTCAACACAACTTGCTGACCAGTCTATCACAGATGATGATGTTTTGTCAACACAACTTGCTGCTGACCAGTCTGACACAGAGGATGATGTTTTGTCAACACAACTTGCTGCTGACCAGTCTGACACAGAGGATGATGTTTTGTCAACACAATTTGCTACTGACCAGTCTGTCATAGAGGATGATATTTTGTCAACACAACTTGCTGCTGACCAGTCTGTCACAGAGGATGATGTTTTGTCAACACAACTTGCTTCTGTCACAGAGGATGATGTTTTGTCAACACAACTTGCTGCTGACCAGTCTGTCCCAGAGGATGATGTTTTGTCAACACAACTTGCTGCTGACCAGTCTGTCCCAGAGGATGATGTTTTGTCAACACAACTTGCTGCTGACCAGTCTGACACAGAGGATGATGTTTTGTCAACACAACTTGCTGCTGACCAGTCTGTCACAGAGGATGGTGATTTGTCAACACAACTTGCTGCTGACCAGTCTGTCACAGAGGATGAGTTTTTGCCAACACAACTTGCTGCTGACCAGTCTGTCACAGAGGATGATGTTTTGTCAACACAACTTGCTGCTGACCAGTCTGACACAGAGGATGATGTTTTGTCAACACAACATACCAGGGTATCACCCTTGAAAGATTCTTCTGCAACAACTTTAAAGATGTCATCAATGGAGGATGTCAAAAAACGAAGTCTGTCACAGGTTGATTGTGAAGAAGGTTGGTGAATTAAAATCAAAATTGTAGATGGATATTTTTTGTGCTTGTTATAGCTTTGCTCTACCTTTTGTCTATCTTCAACTTGCTTGCTACATCAATATTTTAAAATCTCAATGTCTTGGATCATTAATTATTTGTTACTCAACTTAATTGTGAAATTGTGAAAAAAAGAAGTTTCAATAATCATAGCAGCCATTACATAATAACAAAGGCATGGGGGTAAAACAAATAAGAGATACATTTAAATGTGGATTTCTTTAAAAATAATATTGAAATATTTAAAAAAGTATTATTTCATGTTGTGTAACAAATTATGCACTATTAATTGTTTTATTATCCAAATAACAAGCTTTTGATCTGATGAAGGTTTTTAATACATTTCTAGAAAAAGTTTTAGTTGCATTAAATATGTATACTGTAGTTGCATATATATGCAAAATACTGTGTATGATTAACAGTATATTTGATAGAAATATGATCATGAATAGTCCATAACACTTGACTATTTAAATATCTTTTTTGTCAAGCCTGTGACTTTTGTGGCAGAAAGCTTGACATAGAGATAGTGATCTGGAAGAGGCAGTAGCCTTAGCTAAATTCGTTAAAGCTTAATATTTCAGAAAAGTACAAGACTTTGACTTTTGACATCATACTTTGTATATAGATACCTCATGTTAAGAAGCTGAACCAAACTTGGCCTAAATCATCCTTAGCATATTACGTTCTAAAATATGTATCAAATCATGCCCATCAACAAAGATGGCAGCCATGGCTAAAATAGAACATAGGGTTAAATGCAGTTTTTGGCTTATAGCTCTGAACTTACGGTATATAGAGCAAATCTGCATGGGGTAGAAATGTTCATCAAAACAAGATCTATCTGCAACGTTAGCTAACTTCCTTTAAGCTGTGTATTTTAGAAGGTGGAAGGTTTTGATCCTTATACTTTGTATATAGATGCCTCATGTTACAAAATTTTCCATCTGTCATGTCCATTGTCTTTGACCTCAGTTTTATGGTTCAGCTACTACTTGAAAAATAAAGGGTTTATATAAGTCAGCCTCACTGTGTGATGCATTTTCTTACCCATCACTCAACAACTTCTTGTTTAATGAAATATTTGTCAGTGGTATCATCAATAAGCAGTAGCTCACACTTTCACTTGTTGAACCATGATTTCAAACAGTTAACATGTGAGGTTTTTTATGCCCCACCTACGATAGTAGAGGGGCATTATGTTTTCTGGTCAGTGCCTCCGTTCGTTCGTTCGTCCGGTTAAAGTTTTTGGTCAAGGTAGTTTTTGAAGAAGTTGAAGTCCAATCAACTTGAAACTTAGTACACATTTTCCCCATGATATGATCTTTCTAATTTTAATGCCAAATTATAGTTTTGACCCCAATTTCATGGTCCACTGAACATAGAAAATGATAGTGCGAAGTTCAGGTTAAAGTTTTTGGTCAAGGTAGTTTTTGCTGAAGTTGAAGTCCAATCAACTTGAAACTTAGTACACATGTTCCCCATGATATGATCTTTCTAATTTTAATGCCAAATTATAGTTTTGACCCCAATTTCATGGTCAACTGAACATAGAAAATAATAATGCGAAATTCAGGTTAAAGTTTTTGGTCAAGGTAGTTTTTGATGAAGTTAAAGTTACATCAACTTGAAACTTAGTACACATGTTCCCTATGATATGATCTTTCTAATTATAATTCCAAATTAAAGTTTTGACCCCAATTTCACGGTCCACTGAACATAGAAAATGATAGTGCGAGTGGGGCATCCGTGTACTATGGACACATTCTTGTTTTATTTCAAAATGCCAACATATATGATTATTTTAAGGAATTTGGATTTCTTAAAAGTCCAAGTACGTTTGCAGAACACCTGTAGATTACCAAGATAATCACACTGCAGGAGAAGGGAAAGTCAACTTCCTGTAGTTTTTTTTTTTTTAAATCGACAAAAGTTTCTGTTTTTCTTGTATTGGTTGAAGATTATTGTTTTCCATCTGAATTTCAATTTTTGACATTATTGTGAAGGATTAATTTTATCTTTTTAACTATATGGTATATCTTTTAATTATTCAGTTCTGTCAGAGATTTGGAGATCTAAATCAAGAGATGCAAACACTATATCTAAAGTAGGACCATATTCTATCTCAATAGATGCTCTGAATACCATCCAACATTGGCTTTCAGATGAGGTAAGCAAATCTGAGGCAAAATAGTTTTAAAAATTAGATAATACTCTGTACTTGCATTTTTTTTAAAAGAAATATGCTTTTTGAAGAAGTACAGTGTTATTTTTCTCATGAACTACAAGTCACATTTCTATGGAGCCCCGCTAGGGACATGCAAAGAAAAAAAATATATTGTGCGCACTGCGCACAAAATAATATAGTGTGAACACAAAATAATATATTGTGCGCACAATTTAAATATATTGTGCGCACAACTTAAACATATTGTGCGCACAACATAATATAGTGTGCGTTAAATTCTTTGACTTTACACAATGTGTCCTTTTTAAAGTGACAGAATGGAAAAATGCATAAGGTTTTCTTTTGAAATGGGGCTAGCTAGATACATGAAAATACTCTTGCAAAAAATCATCAGTGCATTCGTATCGACTCCTGACATGAATACTGAATAAATTACGTTTATTTCAGATTAATATTACACCATACAAGCATTCCGTACACCAAATATATCCAGCTAAATGCTTATAGTATCCGAGAAATACACCAAAAACAAAAAATTACTTTGCCGGACCACTTTACCCTGAAAATGAGGTCAAGGTCAAATGATACCTGTCAAGTTGACATTTAGACATTAAAATCGTTTCATACAACCAAATATAGAAGAACTATTGCATTTGGTATCTGAGATTATGTCTAAACCACGAACATTTAACTTTGTTGAATGATCAGTAAAATGAGTCAAGTGAAAACTGTTTTCCTAATTTTGGACGCACACCACATCATATTGTGCGCACAATATGTTTAAGTTGTGCGCACAATATATATTTAAATTGTGCGCACAATATATTTAAATTGTGCGCACAATATATTATTTTGTCCCTAGCGGGGCTCCGTACATTTCTTGATAAATGTAAATCTCAACTTAAACTTTATAAAAGAAAAGTTAAGAACTTAAGAAAATGTTCTAAGTTTTGTTATTAGAGTTATAATTATAATCAAAACAGAGTGATATAACATGTTAAATAATGCATTTTAAAAAAAATACAGTTCAACACAGATAACATTCTTAATTTATGCAGTCAATAAACCAAGTTAAAATTCAGTTTTTAGGTAAGAAAATTATTAGCTCACCTGGCCCATAGGGCCAAGTGAGCTTTTCTCATCACTTGGCATCCATGGTTGGGCGTCCTGCATCCATCATCTGCTAACTTTTACAAAAAATCTTCAATTCTAAAACTACTGGGCTAAATTTGACAAAACAAAGCCACAATCATTATTAGGGTATCTATTTGAAAAATGTGTCTGGAGATCCGGCCAACCAACCAAGATGGCAGCCATAGATAAAATAGAAAATGAAGATTTTGGCTTATAACTCTAAAACCAAAGCATTTACAGCAAATCTGACACGGGGTAAAATTGTTTATCAGGTCAAGACTTGTCTGCCCTGAAATTTTCAGATGAATTGGAGAACCTGTTGTTGGGTTGCAGCCCATAAATTGGTAATTTTAAGGAAATTTTGCCTATTTTAGCTCACCTGGCTCATAGGGCCAAGCAAATTTTCTCATTATTTGGCGTCTGTCATCCGTCTTCTTCCATCGTCCTCAACTTTTACAAAAATCTTCTCCTCTAAAACTACTGGCATCATAGCTAAAAATAGAACAATGCCCAGGGTAAAATGTAGATTTTGGCTTATATCTGAAACCAAACCAGAGCAAATCTGACATGAGATAAATGTGTTTATCAGATGAAGATCCATCTTCCCTGAAATTTACAGATGAATCAGACAACCTGTTGTTAGGTTGCTGCCCCTGAATTGGAAATTTTAGGGATATTTTGCGGTTTTTGGTTATTATCTTGAATATTATTATAGATAGAGATAAAC
This sequence comes from Mytilus galloprovincialis, assembly GCA_037788925.1. NCBI lineage: Eukaryota > Metazoa > Mollusca > Bivalvia > Mytilida > Mytilidae > Mytilus > Mytilus galloprovincialis. The sequence continues at coordinate 1,727,763 of JAWDJN010000016.1, forward strand.
TGTAAACAGCAATAATGCTCAGCAAAGTAAGATCTACAAATAAGTCAACACGACCAAATCTCCCTTAAGGAGATATTGCCCTTTATAGTCAATTTTTAACAATTTTTCATTAATATTTGTAATCTTTTACAAAAATATTCTCCCCTGAAACTACTGAGACAAATTTAACCAAACTTGTCCACAATTATCTAAAAGGGTATCTTGTTTTAAAATTGTGTCCGATAACCCCGCCTGTGAAACCAAGATGGCCAACATGGCTAAAATAAGGACATGGTAAAATGCAGTTTTTGGCTTATATCTTGCAGTAAGAGCAAATCTTACAAGATAAGATTGTTTTTATGTCCAAATCTATCTACCATGAAATATTCAGCTCATTCAGGCAACCTGTTGTTGCGTTCCTGCCCCTGAATTGGTCATTTTAAGAAAATTTTGCAGCTGTTGGTTATTATCTTGAGTATTATTATAGATAAAGATAAACTGTTAATAGCACTAATGTACAGCAAAGTAATTCCTAATAATAAGTCGGCATTACCAATACGGTTAATTGGCCCTTTAAGCCCTGGTCACAACGAACCCAAAATACATTTATGCAGGGCCACAACATAAAATTTTGTCTAATCGCAGGTCATCTGCAATCATGGTACAACAGTTGCTCGATATTTTGAGCATCGTGCCACTGTTGTGTGTTGTGAGACGAAAATTGAACATGCACCTTTTTTGCATAATTCCTGCAAGTAATTAGATTTCTACACCATGCTTGTTTATCTATTTATAACTTTTTATTTTTTGTTTTAGGTGATGAATGCCTACTTGTATATGTTGTCTGAAAATTTCCCCCAGGTCTGCCATATCAACAGTGTGCTTATGACAGCTGTATTTAATGATCAGCCACAAATTCATTCATTATTACATCAGGTATTTTTTTTTAAGGCATGATCATATGGTTTATTTAATTACTATATATACTTTTGAAAATTTCCAAAAGTAGTATGTTTTCAAAGGCCTGATACACCCCTAGTTGCTGAAAAATCTAAAATCTTGTATCAGATGACATAATTTTTGTAAAATTGTTGCATAAAAGGTTAATAATGATAATTATGATAAATTTATCATTGTAAATATACTAAACCGCAAAAGAAACTTTGTATTTGTCGAAAGCGTAAATTTTCAAATGAATATTTAAAAATAATAAAAAAAAAAAACAATTTCATATGTATTAAAAAAAAATATCTATCTATTTTTTTGTTTAGGTAAATTCTCTTCAATTGATGCTAAGATTATGTTGAAATTTCCTTTATGGCTGGCTGTGTTCATTAATTTGGTTGTTCTAATAGTTGTCTCTTTAGGTCCTTGTACACGTTTCACAGTCACATTTCATGATTATGAGATGCAAGTTGTCCATGCCTCTATAAGGGTATTTTAGAGGTGCTAAGTTTTCGTGTCATCATTATCTGTTTGATGCAGTACTGATGCCATGACTTAACCCACCATAAAGAGAACAGCTAATAGGACATTTGAATGCTGGACAGCGACCTCAAGTCGTTGCATATGCATTTAACTGCAATGTAGGCACCATCCAACGTCTACATGAACACCACAATTCAACAAACAGTACAAATGACCGTCCACGTATTCAACACTAATGGCAGACCTGAATTAAATAAATCTTGGATATGATAGTGGAAAACTATTAATGAACTAAAATAATGCGGATTTGTTAAATAACAAGGGTATTTATACGCCCATTCAATTAAAAATGCATTAATTTTTCCATTATGTTTGCCTCAAATTACTGTGACATTTCTTTTGCAGTTTAGTATATAATGGAATTTGAAGAGACTTTTGTACAAGTGATATAGGTTTAGCACTATAAAACCAGGTTCAATCCCCCATTTTCTACATTTTAAAATGCCTGTTTCAAGTCAGGAATATGTCTCAGAATATTTTTTTTATATATACCTTAATATAACACAAGGTACTTGTTTTTTGTTATGTGATAATGGACTTTCCGATTTTATTTTCCTCAGAGTTTAGTATTTTATTGATATTTCTTTTTAATGAGGTAAACACAGTTAATTTTTCAACAAACTATTTTTCCTTAAGGCCTTCACATACATATAACCATACAAGCATTTACTTTTAACAAAAATAGTAGACACACCTTTTCAAGTTACAGTCTCTATGCCTTTTGATGAGTAAATAATGGACAGTTATTGTTCTGGTTTTCTGTAAATTCTTGTTTTTTGCATCTTACAGTATGACTTCAAGGAGTTTGATACAATAATTGGTGCTGTTCATGAGAATGATAACCACTGGACACTTATGGTATGTACATAATATATAAAAGGAGATCTGGTATGAATGCATGGAGACAACTATCCACCAGAGTTCAAATAACAAATTGGTCACCTTACATTGTGAAAAAAATACATACCATATAGCCAGCTATAAAAGATTTCCCCTGTGAGCGCTAAAAACACAGATATTGGGACCGGTGACAGATAAGATGTTAAACTGTAAATGCTGCCAAGATTTTGCGATTTTTTCTTAATAAGATATATTCAGTTTTCCACACTTTTTTTTCATGCTTGATGATATTGATTTGATATTTGGTTTATTGTTTAATCATGACAAGTAACAGATAAAGTTGGTATTTTGTTCCAATCTGAAAATTCAGTTTTTGATTGTTAATGGTTTTAAGAAATGGAAGAATTTGATTTATGGTCCTTCCCTATGCCTACATTACCCTACTCATTTGCTCTGTAATTATTGTACAAAGTGAGGAGAAGTTATCAGCTTGCTCAAGTCTAAGGGAGGGGAAATAGACCAGTAGTAGACAATAAACAGATATTTGGGTTTTTCTTCATATAGATATCATAAAATTTCAGCTGCTGGACACAATGTAAATCTCTTAAGCTTGATCTGTGCTCACTTACCAAAAAGTTTAAACTGTGGCTCACAGCTGATATGTTGTGATATATAAATGTGTAGAAAACCCAATAATTTATATCTATCGGACATTTAAAGACCTCTCTCATCTTCAGTGTAAACAATGAATTATACTTATATATACACAACTATTGATTGATTAATATTTTAATTGAGGTCTGAAGCAAGGTCAAATCTGAATCAAGTAATCTATTAACAAAAGGTTAAATTTAATCACAACATAGGCAACAGAATATAACCTAGGGTTAGATATTAACAAAGGGTTATGGCATTTAATCCTTGCCTTGAATTTAACCAAGAGACAAACAACCTGGTATAGTTGTTTAATAATGGCTCTTACCATACCTCCTCTATAAATCCCTTTAAAGGCTTTCTTAAGGAAATGCTCCTTTTGGCACCACAAGCCAAAATTATCCTTTTCGCTCTACAGTGCACATGCTGATGGCGAAATTATCCTCGAGGATACATAAATTTCTATATTTAGACTGTCACATTGTAAATATATCAAACGAGCCTCTTGTACACTTGATTCATAAATAATATAATTAAATACATTTGGTATATTTATATTCTGGCCCGAGAACACAATCATTTCGTAGTGCATTTCTTTTAGACAATAAATTCAAATTAAAAAAATTGCACCTGCTCTTTCTCAAAAAGATTTTTACAGTGTAGTGTACTTCCAGTGAAACAAGTAATTTCAAAATTATAGAAACTTCTACCAGCTCTAAACTCAAAATATTGACAATTCTGTGTTAAGGGGGTGTAAAATTCAGTTTGACAGCTTCAGACGTGATAAAATTTGACCTTTTTGAACTGAACCAAATCCCTACTTAACATGAAGATTCAGCACCCAAATTTTTTTAACATGTAAATACATCCCCCTACTTAATATTTCATGCATTTAATATCAAGAAATAAATTGGGAAAGTGTATCAAATAAAACATGCAAGTTATACACTGTTTACACTAGGGACTATATTCGTAGACAACGAAAACCAAAGGACTATAACTGTGTCCTTGGACCTTCTGCTTAAATATGGCGTCAAATACAATGTTTTTTCAAAGAATGTTGTGAGAAAAATACTTGTTACAAACAAAATGGAGGATTTGAAAATAATTGGTTGTATAAGGATGATAATTTTTTTTTATGATTATTTGTGTCTTAACTCTGTCTGATTTAATTTTAGGTTATTCTACTACAACAACAAATTATCTTGTATTTCAATCCAATGGGTGAGCTGTTTCTCTCAGAACAAAAACTTCTTCAGAATTGGTTGTAAGTTAAAATTTTAGAATAGTACATGTGAAGAATGAGGAAAAAAATTACATCTTTTGTAAAACTATGAGGCAGTAATGATTTAAAATTTTAGGGGATTAATATTTTTCAGTTAACAAGCATGGTGACATTTGTAATTTAAATTGATCTCTGATATATTATATTTGATTCTGGTAGCCCAATAATGAAAATTTTTCACCTTTTGAACAACATAGTTTAAAAGTTAACTGAACTGCTAATTTTAAGACCATCTCAAAAGATTCTATCATATTAATTATTGAAATCTTATATTCATTTTCTTTGAACTTTTGAAATTCCTTTTTTTGGTTCTACTTTATACATAGTTGTGGAAGCATTTTGTTAAATCACTATAGTTGATACAGTTTTCATTTTTTCCCCCTTGAAACTAACAAATATTATGAAACATTGCTGCATTAACAACTTTGAAGACTCCCGGTAATCAATTATCGTATCAAATGTTCTTTTTATTGAGTCATACTTTTAGATAACATTTATTTACATTAGATGTATGTATTATTATTATACATTATTTTGATTGGCTAACAGCAAGCTCGCGTCATTCTTCATTTCAAAATGAATTGCATGAATTTAAACATACATATAACGATACATGTTTTCACAATTAAGTTCACAGGTATGTAAAAGAAAAACTTGATAGTAGTTGCCCCAATTTTTTAATAATCCAATCTTTCATTTGCGCCACAAGGTTAAATTTCAAGTGCGCCAAAATATAAAAACTTCATTTGCGCCATTTCACAGGCAATACAGGTAACATAACGAAAAAGTTAAATATTCATTGTTGTATTGTGAATAAAAATTGTTTCTTCAGTATTTCTCCTGTACTCATTTCTAATACAAAACTGAGGTTAAAAATTATAAAGTCAATTAGTGTTCACATGTATGAGGTGTATAGATGGACATTATCAGTTCAAAGACAGAGGAAAGAAGTCTGTATGTTTTGTGGTCACACATACGGTTAATAGCTTATATATATGCATCATATAAAAAATCGTTGAGATAACTTCTAAATTTCTAAAGCCAGAATAACAACTGAGATGGACAGAATTATAACTTTACTATACTGTATAATTCTTAGAACTGTGTCACAAATTAACATTCTTTTCAATATGTTCAAAGTAACTGTGTTTTAATGAAGTTTCAACAAACATGTACCTTGTATGGTTTCATAATATTAGTTCCAAAAGGAACATATATTCTGGAATATTATTTCCACAGGAATGAATATTACAGTATATACTGCAGCTGTGCTGTTTGAGCAGTCAAATTGTATTGACTGTATATTTATATGTGATATACAGTCACTGACCGTATATCACCTTGTTTATGACGTTGACAATGCTTTTCCGTACAGTTTTATTTATGACGTCAATAAAACATACAGGTTCACGCAATTTTACATTGTCCTCTCACAATTAAAGAATGACGGTTTTTACCTAAATACTTCATTTTGACCACAAGCAAAGTTAAAGAGGATATATGAACCACATTTTAAGTCTATCCGTCCGTCAGTCCCCACTTGTTTGCGGCCCATGTCAAATTAAATCGGGTAACTCATACATGTATACAGTTCATCCAAAAACCAATGATTTCAAATATAAAATGCATTGCCTTGAACTATAGAACTGATGTTAAACACACTAAGTTCAGAGATGTATTATGGGATGGCATGTGGTTCTTCATAAACTAAATCAGTTCATTTTGACATTGGCATTGACATTTGAGCCGTCAAGTTTTCAAACATTGTTTGATTCGTCTTTGTCTGGTTTGTGTCCGGTCCATATCTTTTGAACCGTTGGATATTTCAGTTATTTTTTTTTTTTATATGGATCCAACCATAATGGAATCCTTTCCGCGACATATATATATATATAGCTGCAACACTAAGGTTTACCAAACTTCAGATACAGAAGTCGGTTTCACAAAAAAACTTAAGACAAGATTAATCGTAAGTAAACTGAACTATTCATGACTTACGACCAGCTTTAGTCGAAAGATTTGTTGTGAAACTGACCCCAGATGCAAAATTAGAATGCGGTGAATTAACTAAAGTTAGGTCCCAAGATGACCTTTATTTTGACAATTGGGATTGTATACTTTAATTTCTTAACGTGTTTTTTTATTAGGACTGCATTTATTTTCACTCACGTTTGTGCAGTCAAAAGGTTTGCAGTTAAAAATGCAAGTATTAATGTCTTACAGTGACTTGACTGTAAGTGTTGCTATCCACCAATTGCAACTTATTCAAAATTCTGACCAAATTGCAATTTGTTTTATAAAATCAAATTGTTCAACTGGTCAGAAATTTGAACTAACTGCAGTAGAAAACCACAGTCAAGTAGTGAAAGTGCAAGGTGATAAAATAAAACATACTTACAATCCTATAAGACTTTAACTCCACTTTAATGATGTTATGACAAAATCTGTTTATCAGTTTGTATAAGTATATTATAGTGATTTCCATGCTGAAGGAACTGTTATTATTTTGAATTGCTATAAAAATGTCCAAACTAAGCTTTCATATAGTTTTTCTTTCTAAACATGTTCTATATTCATAAAAATGAGGTGCATTAAAGTCACTAAGCGTCTTTTCTGAAAATGTCACTCGCCTAACAGTTATAAGAGTTGCAGTATATAAAGAATAATCATACATTGTCTCGAAATATCAATCTGTTATTTGTACTCGGCTCGAAACAGGTAGAAAGCTCGGCACAGCCTCGCTTTCTACCTGTTTCTAAGCCTTGTACAAATAACATTGATATTTCGAGACAATGTATGGTTATTCTATATATATGTTCCTAACGTAATTATAGATTATCGTTGATCATCTCAACGAGCTTGATTTTTTCGCTTGAGCTGGTACAGCGAAAATGAGAAAAGCAATCGAGTTGAGATGACCAATGATAATCTGTTTATCGCTATTTTACCTTTGGCGACGTTGTCAATTTCATGTCAATTTCGTTAGCAACGCCACGTGGTCTCCTTAGTTTCTAGCGATAATTTTTCCATCTCAAGCGAGAAGCATGATATGAAAATTATCACAAAAAAAGATCAAAAGAAAAATGCACAAAATAGCGATAATAAATGGTATAGAATATTTGTTCCAACAGGAACAGATATCATGACATTGTTTATAACAAAGTTTCCATTGGAACTTCTGTTAGGTGGAACAAATATACATTGACATTATGACTGATTTCTGATGAATACTAGTATGTTTTATTATGCAAACAGAAACTTTCTTTAACATTAAAAGTCTTTTTTCGAAAAAAAATCATTTTTTAAAACTATTTACCTGTATTATTGACGTAAATGAAAGGTGTCAATGTAAATATAACGGAATTTGATGAGACTGTCATTAAAGTGAGAAGGTTAGCGCTAAAGAACCAGGTTTAATCCACCATTTTCTACATTTGAAAATGCCTTTACCAAATCAGGAATATGACAGTTCTTGTCCATTCGTTTTTGATACGTTTTGTTATTTGATTTTGCCATGTGATTATGAACTTTTGGAATTGATTTTCCTCTAAGTTCAGTATTTTTGTGATTTCACTTTTTTCTTATTGGAGCAAATGAAATATGGTTTGTGGTGCAAATGAAATGCCAATTGGCGCAAAAGCTAAGCACTGGTTTTCATGAACATTGCGAAAAAATGTAGTTATAAGTATTGAAAACTTCTTTTTGTAATTTCATCATTATTCATAGGGTTTTAAAAGTGTTGACCGTGTACACATTTTAAGAATGAAGTGCTTCCATATGCTTCATACCAAATGAACTTCAGTCAACACTTTTACACCCTAATGAATTTACAAAAAAAAGAATTTAAGAAAGATAATTTATACAATTTATTTTAGTACATACTGTAATTAAAATTATAAAGAAAGTTGATGTTGAAAAGAAGTAATTTGAATGTTAATTTTTTATATTTTCCAGTTTTTTTTTAAAAGAGAGGTCTAAACTAGGTTTAGTGGACATTGCTACCACACAATGGAATATAGGCAGTCTCCTCCATTCTAAACAAGAGGATGACATATCGTGTGGCTTGTACGTTCTGAAAGTAAGTTTTATGTTTAAATTTGGATGAATTTTTTTTTTTTGATTAAACAACATGTCTACCTAATTCTCTCTAAAATTATTAGATCATATAATTTGAGATTCAATGGTCACAGCTATGTCCAATTGAGAATCAAATGAAACTTAACCACAGTGTCATCTGCTATTGGTCAATTTATTGTCAGTATGAACAGATTGAGAAAATATTATTGATATTGAAAATATTAAACATCACATGCAGTTTATTTTAATTTAAAACATGTATTTAGAAGATGATTTTTTAATGGGGTTAAATGATATCAGAGTGATAGATTTTTCTAAGCAGAATTAATGGTCCTGTGAATTAAAACTACACAGAGAACAATAGCTTTTGTATCTATTGAATGGGACAAAAGTTTAAATAGAGTGAAAATTAGAAGATTAATCCGTGGAAAAGTTTTATTTGGTTTGCAATAAAATTCTACAAAGTAGGACCCATTTTCATGATTGAAAATAGTGCATGCTTATATAAAATGAAAAACCAAGTTCAACAGCTTTGTCCTAAACCTGTGTTTATTCTGTTTATACTTCTAAGCAAGAATCGTTTAACATGTCTTTACTGATCTCTGATTAGTGTAAAACAGATGATTTCATTTGCACAGCATTTTTTCAGCGTTTGGTTCGAGCCCCAAAAGAGAAAGCATCCAAGTATTTGCAACATAGTCCCTTAATAGAATAAGGAGCAATATATAGGAAAGATTCGGGTGTCAATTAATAGCTCATTGCAAAAACAATTTCTATTAGGGGACAACTTATTATTTATTTGAATCTGTAAACACTTGAATTCCTGCTTTACTAAAATCAAAATGATTTTAATTTCCCATTCTAGTGCAAAAACTTGAATATGTAAAATTTAATGTTCAAACTATAATAGTTTTAAAATAGATATCTTGATCACAAAATGTGAAGCATATAGGATAAAGATCGGGTAACCATCACAGGAACTTTATGGTATCGTTTATCTTGTACCATTGTAAAAAATTCCAGGTGGTATATCTCCCTACTTATCTATAATACCAGATTTCTACATTTTACAGGTTTTTGTCATAACTGAACTGTTCTATCTCCAAAATCAAATTGAATTATAATTGACACAGGAAGTTTAGAGAAAAATAGTCTTACATGGTGGTCAGTTAACCTCTTAAATCGGGGAAAAGCTGGAAAGAAAGCAAAAAAGTGAGGTGTTCAATCAACTACTCTTACAGCTTTCAACTCAGATAACTGAAATTTCATAGAAAGATTTTACACATATTGGGATAAATTTAACAAGCCATTGTCAACCATATATTTTATTAAGCAATAGAATTTATATATAAGGAACAATGAATTATTGTGCTTTTCTAGAAATTGGAAATCATTGTTAAAACTACATTATTACTGTCAAAAGTCAAAAGAGATTTATTATAGTTTTTACCAGGATTTTGAAAAAATAATTCTTACTTAAATCGAATGAAAGTGTAAATGACCCTGTCAATTTTTTAAAGAAAGCACATCAAGTTATCCAGCTTAAATAAATATTAGGTATAAGTGCCAATGAGAAATAAAGGCAACAGTAGTATACCGCTGTTCAAAACTCATAAATCCATGGACAAAAAACAAAATCGGGTAACAAACTAAAACTGAGGGAAAGGCATTTAATATAAGAGGAGAACAAAGACACAACATTTAAATGTAAAACACACACACAGAAACGGACTAAGCCTTAGACAAAATCATATGAGAATAACAAATATAACATCAAAACCAAATACATGAATTTGGGATAGAAAAGTACCGTGACACGTCTTATAGTAATGTGAATTCACACTAAAAAAAAAGAGAAAACAAACGTCACAACGGAAACACAACATTAAAATGTAACACAACGAACTATATTATAACAATGGCCATCTTAGTTGCAATTTGTAATGATAAAAAGGTGGTAAGTGAAATTGTAAAATAATGGCTCTAGGTTTTTAACATCTTTTTCCAAGTGCCTTCCCTTAGTACCATAAAAAAAATGTGGTATGATTGTCAATGGGACAACTCTCCACAAGAGGCTCAAATGACACAGATATTAAAAACTATTGGTCACGGTAAGGCCCTTCGACAATTATCAAAGCCAATACCACATAATCAGCTATAAAAGGCCCTAAAATGACAATGTAAAGCAATTCAAACAAGACAACTAACATCCTTATTTATATAAAGTATGTATGTTTTAAAGGAACAGCTCTAAACATGACTTTTATTTCAGATGGCTGAAAATGTTTTGTCTGGAACAACGCTAGAATTTGATATGTCTCAAAAAGATTTGAATGACTTCAGAATGTATGTGGGAAAATGTCTCCTGACTGGAAAAGGTATATTGTAATACAAATAATCAGAAATGTTGCTATCAAATGGCATAGAAATTCATAAAAGTACAGTTGTTATTGTCATTATCAATCTCATTTTATAGATTAGTGATTTAGGTAAAATTAAGTTTTTTATTGTCCAGTTTCTATCTTAAAGGACAAAGTAAGATAAGTCCTGTTTTTGGCCCCCCTATTTTCTCATTTTTCAAATTTTGTTTGAAAACAGGCCTTATTGTACCTTGTTCTTTCTTAGGCAGTTGGTCTATCAACTATATTTGGTTCAAAAGTCAGTGCTGTGTCAAATATTCAATTACAATCCAAATTCAGAACTTCTTTAAGCTTAAGTATGGTGTCCATACATGTTTCTCGTTTCTCTGTTGTTTTTTTTTATAGATTAGACCATTGGTTTTTCCGTTTGAATGGTTAGTAATTTTTGGGCCCTTTATAGCTTCTTGTTCGGTTTGAGCTAAGGCTCCGTTTTGAAGGCCGTACATTGACCTCTAATGGTTTACTTTTTTTTAAATTGTTATTTGGATGGAGAGTTGTCTCATTGGCACTCACACCACATCTTCCTATATCTATTAGGCACTGTTGATCTTTTTTTTTTTAAATAACTTGACTAATAGGAGATGGCTCTGTGGAAATGTTTCAAGTGGTGTGCAATAATAATTTTCATTAAATACATACATTTTTTATGCCCAATATTAATGGCTATTTATGAGCATAATGTTTTCTTGTCTGTATGTCCGTTTGTTTGTCTGTTCGTTCGTATGCCCGCTTTAGTTTAAAGTTTTTGGACAATGTAGTTCTTGATGAGTTGAAGTTCAATCAACTTGAAACTTAGTACACATGTTCCTTGTGATATGATCTTTCTAATTTCACTGCCAAATTAGAGTTGTGACCCCAATTTTAGGTCTACTTAACATAGAAAATGATAGGTTGATTTGGGCATCTGTGTTCAAATGGACACATTCTTGTTCTCTTAGATTTAATGAGAATTAATTTTTTTATGATCATAAAGTAGGCAAGACATTTCATTTCAGCCTGGGCACTCTCGATTTTAATGTTTTGAAAATAAAACAAAAATATTTGTTTTGTAGTTTCATCATTTCAAGAAGATATAACATCTATAGATTCGTCTGTGAGTATTAAAGAATTTAGAATATGAAACAAGTGTAGTTAAAGCATAATAAGTAGACAAATCTTGAAATATGTATATTCAAAGTTGTAAACAATTTATTTGCTAGTGGTTAGATTCTATTTTATCTTTTGCTTGGTTAGTTATGACATTTTTATATCACAGGATACTTGCCCAAATTTTTATATGCCCGTCAAAATTTTGATGGGACGTATTATGGTATACAAATGTTTGGCATCCGTCCGTCTATCAGTCTGTCCGGCGTAAACATGTTGCACTGCAACTTGCGAACCATTTATCCAAATTTTATGAAACTTGATGTACTTGTTTCTTATGATGATCAAATGATCTGTATACTTTTTGGTGAAAATAAGATGAACACTTTTTGAGTTACAGGACTTTGTAACTAAAACAGGGATGTGTTTTTTTCACATGTTGCACCATACATGTCAAGTGACATGATATTCGAGTGTAATACACGCTTTTTCAACGGTTTACATGCAAGGATTTTGTCACATGGCGTGTACACGCTTTTCACCACTTTACACGCAATTACACGCTTTTTCGTTCTTTTCATTTTATGGTCGTTAGTGATATTGCTATTCTCGGGTTTTTTCCTTTTCTGCGATAAATACCGAAAAATTCGAAGTAATTGTTTGGCTGCCACATTGTTTATTTTTCTATATGACAAACAGTAAAAGGTAAGTAGTTTGTGATTAGTTTTAACGATTTTGTGACTTTCTTTCAAATTCACTTTATAGTGGAAATGTGCACAGAAAGAGGTCACTTTCAGGGCCTCCTGTACCATCGTCTAAAGTGCCGATTGTTAAGCCAAAACGATGTGTACGGCAAGGTACAAGATTTATAAATTATATTTTTGAGTTCGAGTTTAAATGATCAAGTGACAAGTAACGCATAATTTGTGCATTCTATGTTGCAATGATAAAAAAACAATACATGTGAGAGGAGATATACAATGTAGCTATTTGAATAAGCATTTAACATGTTTATCTAATGGAAATCAAATTTATAAAACATTTTTCTCTTTCAATTTCAGTTTCAAATCTAGCCAAAACGGCAACAGATTTCTACAGGCCATGGGGATAAAAATATCACAGAACTGTTGGATCAGCTCTCATAGTACCCGCTTTCTTCTGATGAACTACTCAGTTTTAACTAGGCAATAGCAGTGGGAGCAATGGCAGAGATAATAGATGACATTTTCATTGCCAAAAAAAACCCCAACATTATGACATTCTTTCAAATCTTGATGAAGCTAATATCAATTCCTACTGTGGGAGAGCCTTTTCAATTATAAAGAAATTGACACTGGATTCTGATCAGAACTTGACTATGTTACATTTGTATTGTGTGCTGTTATCGAATAAATGCAACTAAACTTGAAACTGGCAGTTGTTTTGAATATGTGCCTAGTGGTGGTGCTTTAAAAGCAACATAACAGACCAGTGTTTAATACAATAAAAGTTCACAGTAGAATATATATTGTTTTTTATATTCACAACATTACCACATTCATATTAACAAGTCCGCATCTACGTCATGCGTTTTCACACTCTTTTTGACATATGTCATGTCATGACATGATTTCCCATTGTCAGAGGTTGACATGTATGTGTTGCACCTTATCTCAGACACGATTTATGATTATGGCTTAAAACTTTACACACTTTCTTAGTTATAATAATCTTAAAATCTGAATTTTTTGGTGATGATTAAATTTTCATTTTTGAGTTATTGAGTATTTTGTAAAAGAGGGGGAGGGGGTTTACACATGTTGTGCTGTATCTCAAAAATGATTTATGATTATTGCTTTAAACTTTGCACACTTCTTTGTTATATTAATCTAAAGATCTGTATACTTTTGGTTTTAATTCAAAATGTTATTTTAATTATATATTGTTTTTTTGTAAAAAAAAAAAAAGAAGGGGGGGGGGGTCCACATGTCCTGGTGTAACTACAAAACAATATATTATTATTGCTTAAACCTTTCTCATAAAAGTATGGGTCACCGGACTTTTTTTCACTCTACAGGTTGTGCAAAATTGTCAGATAGTGTATAGATTATGCATGGAAAATCAAATTGTGTGTAATAAAAAGAAAACGTACTATTAGAACTGATAAAATGTGAGAAGATTGCTCTTATAACATGCTTTCAGATAAGAAAAAGAAAAAATGAGGTCATCAATTTTGTTTTCTTGCTACATATCAATATAGGTAAATTTATTACACTTTCTATTATAAAAATTACTTTATCTGAGTGATCTCCCCTTATTTGGCAAAGTTGAAAAAAATCGAATCAAACACAAACAAAGTGTTTTTGAGAAATTACAACTGTAGTTATGATAAAACACACAATTTTCTATATTTATATCAAAAGTCTTTTAAATTATATACAACTTTCAAAAGGAGTAGGTTCAGTAAGACCCCTTTTTGTCCCCAAAATATAGCAGTTTTACAAAATTGTGAAAATGTAATCTTTAAGCTATATTTTGGAAAGTAAAATGCTTCTGCTACATAAATATGAGCTGTTTTTGACAATACAATGCACAAATATCATTTTTGACAAAAACAATCTGAAAAGTGACGGTTTTTGGCATATTTGATAGATTTTTCATATTTAAGCTTAAATCAGAGCGTTTTTAATTACTAAATCAGTCAAAATCTTTCACATACACGAATTAAATCAATTGAAATAGACACTTAAGTGTTTAAAAGGTGTTCAAAATCTTTCTTTAGATGAACCTAAAATTTGAGGCCAAAATCGGCCCTTACCGGACCTACTCCTTTGTACATTTCATCAAATATCTAGACCAATTTTAGTTATCTGCTTCTTCAAAATCCAAGATGAAGGAAGACACTCGAGCAACCTTAATGTGATTTCAAACAAATTAATGAGGATCATATTTAAGTTTGTTTCATAACAGGGGGATTAGCTGGAGAAAAATTAGACTTCATTTAGATGGACGTGTCTTAAAAATTAATACAGTAGATAAAAAAGAAATTTGTGGGGTTAGGGGAGTAAAAGATTGGAAATAGAAACGTATTTTCTGTTTATGTAACATTTTAAATTCAGATGATATAACATCTTTCTCGGTTCATCTTTCTCTAAGCATATCAATGATCATGAGCCGGGGAAATAATTTCAAAAGCAATTAATCTTTCAATTATGATTTTTTTTTCATACACTGATTTCAAATTACACAATTTGTTAAAGTCTTAATCGTCATGGCTAATTAAGTAAAAATTGGGAATTAATTTTAATAACAAAAATGAAAAAAAAAATCTACTTTTTAATCGCAATTTTAGAATAAGTCTAAATATAAAAAAAGTTATTAATTTAAAAATTTCCAAAGTTGTATTTCTCCCTTTCTTTACCCTTCAAGAGACTTTCATAGGATACATGGATTGTGGAATATCGTCCACATTTCCAAAAGGTTCACGTAAATTGATTGCATCATGTGTTTAAACAGTTATTGGCCAATCAAATCGGTATATTGGATTTAATTTGCATGGCTCGTGTGACCCTTTAACCCAAACTACATCGTTCAGGTTAAATAGGGTCACACAGCCGTGCAGATTAAATCCCATATACCGACTTGCTTGGTCAATAACTATAACAAATTTTATTTCAGTATCTGCCTAAATAATCATATTTTCATCAATTTAAAAATCATAAGAAACTCTCAGCTGGAGAACCCAAACATATATTTATATTTATTTCCACAACCTCAACATTTCAACATTTCTCTACGTATATAGTCTCCTTTCAAAGCAACATATTAATTACATCTTTTTAACCAGTCATCAAAAATGTTCTCAAACGGTTCTGTTTTCATTTTAAAGATTATGTTCATTACTTCCTGTCTTAGTACAGGTAAATCGTCGAACCTTTGTCCACGGAGAAAAGATATGCGTGGAATACCTCAAAATCCATTGACGCTAAGTCAGGGCTATATACAGAGGATTTTCCAGACATTCAAATCCAAGTAAATTAATTGCTTGATGACTTTTAAGGGAAGAGTCGGACAGTGCATTGTCTTGGTGACTGTTGTTTAAATTCTGGATTGTAGTTATAAAACCAGCTTTCGTCGGTTGTTGATATGCTGTCTAGAAATCGTATGTATTCAAGAGATAAAAAATTAATAAATTGATTTGACAATTCCATTCTTTTTAATCTAATGTTCTGCTGTAAGAAGTCACATACTCAATACATAAATTATTTAAATCATTTGCTAAAATGTGGTGTGTTGGAGTCCAAAGAAATGTCACATTTGTCTGCATCTTTGCGAACTGTTAGTCGCTGGTCAATGTTGATAACTTTCAAAACTTCATCTTGTATGGCATTTAATTGCCGGAAAGATGGCATACCTTCCGGCTCATTGTCTTTCAAATGTCTCTTCCGTCCCCAAACATGTGTCACTTGAATACCAATGAACGACTAACTTTGCTATGTTTTTCAGACTTTAAACAATTTTGTGTGTTTCTGTTTGCGTTTTTCCAATGTCTATACAAAACTTTATAGCCTGCTGCTCCACCTTTTCTGTAAATTTCCTATTTTTCAGTGATGCCGATTCTTTATTCCCTCTTTTAATCTTCTGGATCATAAAGAACACTATTATTAATTCATATTAACAGAATTTGTAACATGAGATTTGCTACCAGGGTTTTGAGAATCAGAACACAAGGTTAGTACATAATGAATGAGGAACAATATTTATTTTCAAGATGGAACAGTTTGGTGAGATGTCCACTGACACTGGGAGCTCTGAAGATGTGCATATACAGACCGTAATTTCAGTGGACAAAAGTATTTGTGATGATGATGAACAGAGTACCTTAGAAGACACTACTTCTGCATTAGGTACTTCTATTGTTTTATACATCAGGCCTCGACAATAACGCTTGTCTGATTGTCCAGTACCAGAGGGAAAAAAGGTCGGACAAGTAAAAGCTGTATCAAGCTTGACCGTTGGGACAAGTGCAATTATTCTGCAGAAAATATATTTAATCCAATTTTGATGAACAAAGTAATTATAAACAAAAAACAAGAAAACAAATATTAATTTGACATGTTTCTGGATTCTGTTCATTCAAATGCAAAACCTTTTCTTCAACATGTTTACTTGCAGTAGATAATTTTTAACTGGTTCTTAGTCAAGTACTTTTTAACAGGTAAAAAGTATACTATTCTAGGAAACCAGTCTTATTAATCCGAATCAATGATGCGCTTTGTAGATAAGGTAACTTTACAGGACAGTAAGTTCGTCACCTCGAAAGATTCAGCTACAAGTTTAATAGACAATTTGGCAACGTATGAGACAAATTTAGTAGACATGATTGATAGACAGTTTGACAAGGCAGGAGACATTTCGGGACCAAGACAAATCAGTACCTCATTTTGCTACCTCATTCTGTTGCTTATAATAAATACCGTCATTCAAAAGAAATACATAAAATTCTGGGTTATTTTTAATAGAAATTTTTTGGACAAGTAACAATTTCATTTGGACAAGTAAATTGTGGTATGTACTTGTCCTACAGGACAAGTTGAAAACAAGTTATTGTAGAGGCCTGTACATATAGCTTAGGTAGCATGAAAAAAATTGACGATGTAATATAAACTTGATACAACCTGGATAAATTTAGTTGTAGTTATCAAATACATAAAGCTAAACATCCAGGGCTCAATAAACTGCAATTAAAAGTATTGGTTTTCTGGTTTGAATTGTTTCACCTTTTTAGCTCACCTGGCCCAACTAAGTGAGCTTTTCTCATCACTTTGCGTCCAGCATCGTCGTCATTTGTGAACTTTTACAAAAATCTTCTCCTCTGAAACTACTGGGCCAAATTACATCAAACTTCGCTACAATCATCACTTTGCGTCCAGCATCGTCGTCATTTGTGAACTTTTACAAAAATCTTCTCCTCTGAAACTACTGGGCCAAATTACATCAAACTTCGCTACAATCATCAATCATCTAGTTTAAAAAATGTGTCCAGTGACCCGGCCAACCAACAAAGATGGCCACCATGGCTAAAAATAGAACATAGGGGTAAAATGCAGTTTTTGGCTTATATCTCAAAAACCAAAGCATTTAGAGCAATTCTGACATGGTGTAAAATTATTTATAAGGTCAAGATCTATCTGCCTTGAAATTTACAGATGAATCAGACAACCCGTTGTTAGGTTGCTGCCCCTGAGTTGGTAATTTTAAGGAAATTTGGCCTGTTTTGGTTATTATCTTGAATATTATTATAGATAGAGATAAACTGTAAACAGTAATAATGTACAGCAAAAAAAGACCTAAAAATAATTCAAAAGACCAAAATGGTCAATTGACCCCCTAAGAAGTTATTGCCATTTATAGTCAATTTTTAACAATTTTCACTGTAACTACTTGGCCAAGTTTATATAGATAGAGATAATTGTAAGCAGCAAGAATGTTCAGTAAAGTAAGATCTACAAACACATCACCATCACCAAAACACAATTTTGTCATGAATCCATCTGTGTCCTTTGTTTAATGTGCACACAGACCAAGGTGAGCAACACAGGCTCTTAAGAGCCTTTAGTTTTTTATGCAGTTAAGCTGCATAATATGTGAGGACCCTAGATTTATGTTCTACCCAATAAATGCTGAAATACTTGCCATTGTTATTATCTAGCTGGCTTCTATGTTATATATAACTAATTGAACACTTTTTTAATACTTTTTATTCTGGATTACAAAAAATATGACCAGAAAAACCTTAAATGATTGTCAAATCATCCAAAAGTTTTGAAGTTACACATAGGAAGTAGTGCTCATTAGAAATTCTTGTGTAGTTTATTATGCTTTTGGCTAAGAAGTCAAAAGAACAATTGTATGAAATATTTAATCGACGAAAATCACTTAAGACAAGAAGTTTAGATTTCCCAAATGACAAAAGTCGTAGGAATATTGTTTGTCATCAATACGTAGTATAACTAGGTCAGTAGTCTATTATATGATAAGTTCTACTGTTTATGCTGTTGGCGGCAATTTCAAATTAGAAGACGAAATTTTCGAATCTTTTCAATTTGGAGGCAGGGGTGCAAATAAGTGGTGGTCCGAGGTCAGTGATCTTTCGTTTTTGCAAGCGTAATTTTAACTTGCACAGTTGGTTTCTAGCTACCCCCGACGTAGTCACCTTTCACTTGTAAGAAAATAAGAAATAACTTTGCAAACTTTTTCACCAAAGTCTCCAAATAAACGATATAAAAACTTATTTTTATCATTATTATTTATGACAGAGATGTTCATTTTGTTCAACCGCTAGCATTATACAGAAAATTGCCGACAAATAATGTGTAAATTCGAGTAAAATCGTATCTGATTGACAAAAACAACATTGTAAACACAATAACAATGGCTGCCGTGAAGACAAAATTTTGCAATATTGGATCCGATTCCGGAAGCCGATAAGGTAAATCAGGGTTTTGGCGATCAGCTACAAAAAAATCCAAGCAGGGAAAAAATACATCTAATTTACACCTATGCATGGAAAATGAATATAAACACTAGAATTGTAAACCAAAAGATATATGTAAAAGAAAGAAAAAGCAGAAAATATTTTATATACAGAAACTCAAAACTACTTTTTGACAAATTTTAATTTCAAAATCCAGTACAATGTGACAGCTGGGAACAGTATATCTAACAATATATATGTTCATGGTCACAGTATAAACTTTCTTTATCAGTAATAAATGATGATAATGCATGTGAGATGCTTTTAAAGTGTTAACATATTACTGCAAGGCCAAAAATAAAATATTGTTTGTTTCCCCTCACCCGACCAACCCCGTAAAATCACTGCGACCCGAAAAATTTTATTGGCCATTCTTGTCCACAATTTTTTTTTGATATGTTGGTTATTGGTAATATCTTTCTGATGCTGTAGTCAAGGTATGTTTGCATTGAAGCGTCTACATGATTCGGAATCAAGGAAAACAAACAAAATGCTTTGCCACACGATTTGTTTGTGTACAAGGGTGATCTTTTTTGAAAATAAAAAAAAAACTGAAGCATCTTTCAACCTGCTGAGTGCATCTTGATTTGCTTTGTGTCTAACATCTGTTCCTATTTAAAGGATAAAATCTTAAAGACTTTGATTAAAAATGGTCGGACTCGTGCTTTAAAATCTATCTACTTTGTCTTTGAACAGGTTGGGCACAAGTCAGGAAGTGTGGGATACATGTATTCCCTGCTTACAGGGAACGTCCCTGTTTTCTGGTGTAAAACCAACCCAGTTTAAATGGGGTTTCCTTTTTTAATTTATGGCATGAAAATTACAAAAGGGCACGTTATAACTGCATCGGTAGAAATCGTAAATACTTATTAAAAGTATTTTAGGAAATACAAAACATGAATATAAAGTGAAGCCTTGTCTTCTAGAACTCGAAAAAAACATACAAATCTTTGTTTTGGAATCAATTGACCAAGCTGCATGATCTATGTGTAACTGAACATAACTGAATTATTTTCAAAGTTCTCAAACAGGGGGGGTAGGGTGACCCCAGGGACTCCCCCTATACTTTTATATAATTAGTTATATTGGCCTGAAGTAGTAAACATTTGTCTGATTCGTGTCTCATAACTTTTGTACTATAGAACACAAACTCAGTTTTCTTTCCAGGGAAACCAGTCCATTCATACTATTACATGTTTGTACCAGGTCAATTTGTACTACTAGCAGTCAACTAAAACCAATGTTAACTACCAAGTAGAACAACTGAAGTCATTGCAAACATGTACCACTGCAGACTCACCATAAAAAAATATACATTGATATATGAATTGTACTATATATGAATGTTTAATGTTGAAGCAACATTGCCACAACTTTTCATAATTACGTTTGCATTGGTTTTTGGTTAATTGCCTTCAGCACTTACAGCGCTTTGATTATTGTCAATCATTGGGTTGACCAACTGATTACCATATTTGCCTTTGTGTTACTTAGTCTTAAGAGAATTGAATACGGATCAGATATAAAATGTACAGCTTGCTTGAATTTTTGTTGGAAACCCTGGTATAGTGCAAATAAGTTGGGTAGACTGTAAGATAAATCCAGCCTGATCAAAATGTACAAACTTGAGTAGTACATATTTAAAAATTACACAGTTGTAAATATCCAGCTATGTAGAATATATATGTTTATTGATCATAACAAATAAATATAATTACAGGTGACAATGTGGGAAATGTAAGATATCCATGTGCTATTTGTGGTAATGAATTTACAGATCTTCAAGATTTTCTTGATCATATGCAGAAACATCTGAAAGGTTAGTAAATGAAAGTGTTGTATGTTTGCATCTGCTCAATATGTTCTTACCAACAATCCAGAGTTTCAACATCATCATAAACTTTTTACATTTTGAAAAGTATTAAGTGGAATGAAACCTTTTACATTTTGAAAAGTATTAAGTGGAATGAAACTTTTTACATTTTGAAAAGTATTAAGTGGAATGAAACTTTTTACATTTTGAACTTCTCCTAGAGAACCACTGAATGGAATGGAACCAAACATAGCATGAATGTTCCTTAAAAGGTGCTGACCAAGTGTTTGTCCTTTGCAGCTGGTCCCTTATCCAAGATGGGAACCAGTGAGGACTTAATTCACTTGGCACAGGACCCTATAGACAATACATACACATCTTTACTTTTAGAGAACAATTGAATGAAATGAAACCAATCTGGTATTAGTCAATAAATTATGTTAATTGTCTTCTGTGTAGGGTGTTGTGGGGAACATGAAAATACCTGGCGTCTGTCAGGTCTAATTAGCACTCTCATAGTACAATTGTTGCCAGATTTTTATAAAACTTATACTATAGGTTAATATCAGCAATACTTTGACAAGTTTTATAATGGTTCAGGATTGACTCTTTTCAAAAGAGTTATACCCCTTTGATATATGACATAAATGCAAAGCTGGGAATTGAAACTCTGTTCTTTTATTTAAATTACAATCATCATTAATTTTTGTGTTGCCTTGACGCAATCAAAAAGCAATACAGGACAGGAACGATTATTTATGTATCTTCAATTTCAGAAATAAAGAAAGGAAAAAAGGCAGCTGCATCAACAACTTTATGTAATAAGAAAAACAGCAAGGCAACATCAACTGTAAGCAACCAATCTAATACTAAACCAGCACGGTATTGCATATTTTGCGACAAATATTGCCTTCAGCTTAGTAGGCACATACAGCTGGTACATAAAGAAGAAGACAGAGTAAAGGCAGCCCTAAAGTTTTCCCCAAGAACAAAAAATAAAATGTTTTCACAATTTAAGAAAGAGGGAATTCATTTAAACAACATTGAAAAACTTGGCAAAGATAGTCATGCAGTCCTTGAAAGGGAAAGAATTTCTCAAAAGGATTCTGTGCAGGTTATGTGTGATAACTGCAATGCCATATTAACCAAAAAAGCTATGTCAAGACACAGAGCCACATGCCAGGGAGGATCATCAAAACAGATAAATGCCATTCCAGCGCAATTTTTGAACAAAGATAATGATGTATCTGAAAGTTTTGTCAAAAACATCTTGACAAAATTCACCAAAGATGACATTGGTAAAATCTGTCAATCTGATAATTTGGTAAAAAAAGTTGGAAGTATACTGTGGTTAAAAAATAGGACAAAAGTAGACCAATTATCCCAAGTCAGAAAGAGTGTGATGAATGACATGAGGAGGTTAGCTCACGCATACAACTTTTTTAAAGAAGAAGTCAAGAAGGATCATCCTTTACTTTTAAACACTGCTGCTGATATGTTTAATAGAATATTTTTCAAAGATCTGCAAGAGGCAGTATGTAAATATACGGAAGTAGGTGATCAATATGGGGAGACATCTTTCAAGTTAAAACATGGACTAAAATATGCATTATACTATGTTTTAAAAAAGTCAGCAGAGATTTTGAGGGCCGAACATCTCAGTAAATTTGCAGATGATAAAGCAGAGGAGGTCACAAAATTTTTGCATATTTTTGAAACCACCAAAAATTTATATTTTTCTGATGCTTTATTCAATATAAGAAAAAATCGTCAGGTTAATTTAAGGAAACCACATCGAATTCCAGATGAGGATTTATTGTTTACCATCAGACAATACACCATTGAAAGCATTAAAAAAATAGTAGAAATGTACAATGAATATAAAATCTGGACACGGTCAGACTTCGTTAAGTTGAGGAATCTTGTGGTATGTCGCTTGACAATGTTTAATGGACGGCGTGGTGGAGAAGCATGCAGACTTCTAAGATCAGAATTCAAAGATGCTGTTGAAGACAATTGGGTAAATAAAAAATGGAGGAATGATCCATATGTGCTACAACAAGAATTGAAGATTGCCTACGAGGCTGGCAAAGGGATGAATAAACTGGTACCAGTTTTGTTCACTCCAGAAACAATGGCGGCAACTGTTTTATTAGATGATGATGACCTTAGACAGCAAGGTGAAGTTTTGTCCAATAACATGTATGTGTTTGCTAACACTCAAAATTCTTTGGAATATGTAAACGGCTACACAGCTATGCAACGTGTTGCAAGTGATGCTGGTATAAGAGAAGATGAGGCAAAGAAGATCAATGCCACCTTAATTAGACATTATACCAGCACTGAAATGGCTGCAAAGGACATACCAGAGAATGAGCGCCATTATTTCTACACACATATGGGTCATTCCGAGGAAATGAACAAACAAACCTACCAAGCTCCTTTAGCTGTTATGGAGATTGTGAAAGTTGGCAAACACCTAAAAGACATAGATAATGGTAAAATATTTTGTCTTAAATTATAATATCTCATTTCTTTTTTTTTAAATTAAACAGTTATACCTGTTAATTAATACTGAGCATTAATCAAAGGTATAAAATCTTATTATTCCAAAGTTCTACAACAGATTGGAAAAAAAAGGATAAAGAAATAAAAATTTCATCCCTACGATGAAGCTAGTCAAATATGTTCCAGAACTTGACAAAGAATTTAGATTTAAAGAGTATGTTCGGTAAGGCCTAATATGTAGTGTTGGATAATCAGTTGAAATTATTAACCTATTATCTATTACTATCGGTTGACAGCAACCAACCAACAATCGGTTATAATTTTGAACTTCTTTTAGAGAACCACCTAGTGAAATGGAACCAAATATGGCATGAATGTTCCAAATGAGGTGCTGACCAAGTGTTGTTACTTTGTAGCTGATCCATCATCCAAGATGGCCGCCAGTGGGGGACTTAGTTTAACATAGGACCCTATGGGAAATGCATACACATGTCTTCTTTTAGAGAACCACTAAATAGAATGAAACCAAACATAGCATGAATGTTTCTTATGAGGTGCTGACTAAGTGTTGTTTCCATGTAGCGGATCCATCAACCAAGATGGCCGCCAGTTGGGGACAGTTTGACATAGGACCCTATGGGAAATAAATACAAATGTCTCCTTTAAGAGAACCACTGAATGGAATCGAAGCATACATAGCAATATTAAAACAAATAAGGCCTCAAATATATTATAAGTATCTGTTATGATTTTCATCTTGTTTTATATGATTTCATATTTTTGCATGCCATGCAACAGGCCTTTTATAGTTAACTATACATGGATTTGTTTATTGTTGAAGGCCATATGGTGACATTTGAATTTTACATCATTGTCCCTTGGACTTTGGTTTAAATTTGGTATCTTTTTGTTTTCAATTACAGAACAGAATTATGATCATGATGATGTCTCTTTTTATTATCATAATTAAATTCCACAGATGAATTTAAGACATGGTATTGAATATTTTCAGCACTTGCCCTGAGACAGCATCAAGACACCAGTTCAAGTCCCTGTAAAATTTATACAGGTAAGATTTTTCTGTAATTCTCCTTTGATTTTTGTATTCAAACTCTGATGGACGGGAGTATACTAAAAAATTGAAAACAACATGTTTATTAATTTTTATGCATCCAAAGTGTGCTTTTCTGGATTTACCTTCATCAGGAAGGCTCAAAGCCAAACATTTGAAATACGAAATAAAAGCCAAATCTATCTAAGTTCAACTTTGCCTGAGGAAGTTGAAACCTTAGTTTAATAACCTTGGCTCACAGGTCATAGAATCTGTCATGTCATTGGTACATTTCTGTCTACAAGTCTTTATCTATGTGTATTTATATATGATACAGGTTCCTAATGGAGCCTCTAGTTGAAACCTTGTAAACAGTCAAGATCCCCACCCTTAGCCATATAAATTCCTGTTCATCATTTGAAGAAGAAGTGAATGCCATACGAGCAATCACTATTCGTCACTTAATCATATCAATTTACTAGACCACTATAAAAAAGAAGATGTGGTATGATTGCCAATGAGACAACTATCCACAAAACACCAAAATGACACAGACATTAACAACTATAGGTCACCTTACGGCCTTCAACAATGAGCAAAGCCTATACCGCATAGTCAGCTATAATAACCAACTTTTAATGGACTTTTCCCAATAACAGGCAACCATGGGATAATGACAAATTATTGGAGCATTGTTTGGGAGATTTGGAAACAGCAACCTGTTACAATTATTTTAAAATTGTTGTAATATTTTAATTTTTCAGCTGAAGCTGTGGACAGTATAAACAGTAGCAATACCTCCTTAGATATTCCTCAAAGTTTGGTTGATCATGTTTCAGAGTCAGGTAGGTACTACAAAAAAGATATAGAGTTGAATATATAGTGAATAATGATAAAATAAAGGAAGAACTGTAGTCTAACATTTGAATAAAGACTTTCAATGAAACAAGGAGAGTGCATGGGTATGACTTAAGGCTTGAAATGATACAGTTTATTAAACACATTGTTATGTTAATAGCTTCTTCAATAAAGTAATATTGTTTTTAGAAAAAGAATGAATACTTTGAAGGTGCTTCAGTTTGTCGATGTTAACTTTGCAACATCAAAGTCAAAATAACATTTAACGGCTTTTGGCCCATTTTGTCAGACGTTACATATGTGAAACATATCTTTGTGTCAACAGTTTATTTAGTGTACATGATAATATCAATTCACCTTATGCTTTATTTTTTTAAAGATAATACTGACTTAGAATATCACATTGAACCACATCCAGACGAAGAGCTTAATTCAGATTCAGTTTTGAACAAGAACAAAGGATGTAAAAGAAAGTTGGAGCTTGATGATTATGACCTAGTTGATATTGTAAGTATAATTGCTGTGTATATGGTCTTGCAAAGCATAAGACACCAACATTGTAATATTTAGTGAGCTATTTCAATACTTTGCCTCCACTTCTGTTACTCAGGTACTAACTGCCTAATTGATTGCATCATATTAATAATTGAATCATTCTAAAGCCTTAAATGTCTTATTTTTTTTGGAATAATTGAATTTAAGCCAGACAATTAATTTCCAACATGATTTTAATATAGGAATCATGTGATATTAATGTTCTCCACACCATGTGAGTAGTATGAGAAAGGAGTAGAAACATAGTATTCAGTTATGAGCACAATGTGATATAAACTTTCATCACATGGTATTAATGTTGTATATAAAGCCACATGATATCATGTGATATTCATGTTAAATATAAATGCTTCTTCTTCAACCTCAGAACAATATGCTCTTTGAATATATGTATCATAATCAATGTGGCAATACCATGTGTTAAAATATGATGTGGTCCATCCGTCAGTTGTCACATGAATGTGTTTTATCGCTTCTTTCTCAGGAGCTACATTACAAGGATTTCAGTGGTTATGGGGTACTGCTCACAATTTCACTCGTTCATCCTTATTGCTACTGTACATATTTCAGAAGCAACCAGTTAAAAACAAAAAACTTACAGAACCAGAAGTTGATGGATCAAAAGACAATTCAGAGAATGAGAGTAAGTTTAGTTTTACCTTATGATAAGTAGTAAAAGGTTTTTGGGATACAAGTGCTGTCAGGCAATCTGTAGACTTTTACCATTGACTCCCTTACAAGACTTAACCGTTTTGTTTTTACATTAAAAGGAACAACTCAGATTTTTAAATTGTCCTGTTTTAAAAAGTAAAAACAAAGTAAGAAAATGAATTTAAACAACATTCTGTATTTATGTTTAGAGTTTTGTATATTTAGAATCACGTCAGAGGGGGCATTCAAAATAATTCAGTAAACATGTGCTGGGACTATTATGCTTATAATAACCCAGACATGTGCAATAGAGCACAAAACTTGTTTTCAATGTTCACACATGTTTGAACAGAAGAATTTAGCCAAAGTTTGCAGACGAAATATTCAGAAGATTTACTGAGAAATTGATATATTAAACTAGTGGAAATTTTGAAGTCATTTTAAGGTGGTGTTAAATTGCATGATGGTTTGATCAAAAGAGCAAAATTCTGAAGGCCAAAGGTAGAGCAAATTTAAAACTCATTAATTACATTGTTAATGTAAAAATATACACTTATATCGGAGATTTGCTATTTTTATGTCCCATTTATGGGCATTATGTTTTCTGGTCTGCTTTCGTTCACCCATCGAATCATTACATTTCAGGTTAAAGTTTTTGGTCAAGGTAGTTGAAGTCCATCAACTTGAAACTTATTTAACATGTTTTCTATGATATGATCATTCTTATTTTAATGCCAAATTAGAGATTTTATCCCATTTTCAAGGTCCACTGAACATAGAAAATGATAGTGCGGATGGGGTATTTGTGTTCTTTGGACACATTCTTGTTTTAAATTTTAGTATGAGGTGTTTCTTTTGCTTTGTGAACAAACATATGCTCTAGATTTTTTTTTTAAATTGTTGCACATGGGTATATTGACTACTGTAGAATTGTGAATTTTATCAAATTGTCATGCACTTAATATATTTCATTAACTTAAAACACTTCCAAACTCTTAAATGGTGCACATGATGTTACTAATTCCATTCATTATGACTAATGGGTTGCATTCTGAAATTGACATATTTGACCTAGATACGACATTCATGCTGGCTGTTCTCCCTCTGAAAAACCACAGTGCCAGCCGTTTGCCAAAAAAGGGAGGTGGGTCATACAAGAGCCTACACAAACGCTTTGCACTTATACTTGTTGACATACAAATTACCTTTATTGTCCTAATCAGAATCGAAATATTTAAAAATGGATATGAAGATTAAATCAAATAGGGAATACATTATAATCCAAATAAGTCCAAATAATTATGACGCCTTGCAAGGCTATTTGATTTTTTTTCTGAGATTCTTCCCTCCTCCAGGGAGGGGCAGCCCTCTAAGTAGCTTCTGAAATGAAGTTGCCAATTGACCACCAGACATGCTGGAAATAAAGTATTCATTTAAAATCATATTTTAAAACCTGGTATTGATCATGACAAAATTTATCAAAATTTACAGTCACCACAGATGACACTGCCCCTGTCCATTGTGCATAGTCCACCGAAGAGTTTGTACCTTGGAACAGAATTAACAGAATGAGCTGGCCTGCACAGTGGTTTGACTTGATTGAATGTTATAGAAATGTTTGTTTATTATTATCTTAACAAACAAAGAAAACTTCAAACACACTCTGGGATGATTAAATCTAAAAAGTAATTGTCCCAAGAAATCCACAATATTATGCCCGATTATATTCAGTGCATATACAATTCTAAAAAGGATATTAAATGTATCAAGCTCAAAGAACACTTTAACAAAGTAAAAAAGCTACTTTACATGTTAGGTTTACATACCATTTATTGTCATGTTTATCTCATTCTTACTATTTAAAAAAAAAGTTGAAAAGATTCCTCTGATAGAACTGAATGAAGACATCCTTTTAAAAGATGGAGAAGCAAGAAGAACAAAACTAGTGAGTATTTTAATTAGTTGTGGGTCAATTATATTTATTTAATATTTAACTAGTGACAAATAAATCATACTCTTTCATATCAATATCTATTCTATTTATGATCTCAATGAGACCATATTAGTTATAAGCTTACAAGAAATCATTATGTTGGATATTTAATGCCCTTTTTAGCACTCCTGGCCCAAAGGGCCAAGTGAGCTTTTCCCATCAGTTTGCGTCCGGCGTCTGACGTCATCTGTTGTCGTCCGTCGTTTGTCGTCGTTAACTTTTACAAAAATCTTCTCCTCTGAAACAACTGGGCCAAATTAAACCAAACTTAGCCACAATCATCATTAGGGTATCTAGTTAAAAAAATGTGTCCACTGACCCAGCCAACCAAGCAAGATGGCCGCCATGGCTACAAATAGAACATAGGGCAACCTGTTGTTGGGTTGCTGCCCCTGAATTGGTAATTTTAAGGAAATTTTGCTGTTTTTATGCCCCACCTACGATAGTAGAGGGGCATTATGTTTTCTGGTATGTGGCTCCGTCCATCTGTGCGTCCGTTCGTCCATTCAGGTTAAAGTTTTTGGTTTTTGATGAAGCTGAAGTCCAATCAACTTGAAACTTAGTACACTTGTTGCTTATGATATGATCTTTTTAATTTTAAAGCCAAATTAGACTTTTGACCCCAATTTCACGGTCCACTGAACATAGAAAATGAAAGTGGGAGTTTCAGGTTAAAGTTTTTGGTCAAGGTAGTTTTTGATGAAGCTGAAGTCCAATCAACTTGAAACTTAGTACACTTGTTGCTTATGATATGATCTTTTTAATTTTAAAGCCAAATTAGACTTTTGACCCCAATTTCTCGGTCCACTGAACATAGAAAATGAAAGTGGGAGTTTCAGGTTAAAGTTTTTGATGAAGCTGAAGTCCAATCAACTTGAAACTTAGTACACTTGTTGCTTATGATATGATCTTTTTAATTTTAAAGCCAAATTAGACTTTTGACCCCAATTTCACGGTCCACTGAACATAGAAAATGAAAGTGGGAGTTTCAGGTTAAAGTTTTTGGTCAAGGTAGTTTTTGATGAAGCTGAAGTCCAATCAACTTGAAACTTAGTACACTTGTTGCTTATGATATGATCTTTCTAATTTTAAAGCCAAATAAGACTTTTGACTCCAATTTCTCGGTCCACTGAACATAGAAAATGAAAGTGGGAGTTTCAGGTTAAAGTTTTTGATGAAGCTGAAGTCCAATCAACTAGAAACTTAGTACACTTGTTGCTTGTGATATGATCTTTCTAATTTTAAGCCAAATTAGACTTTTGACCCCAATTTCACGGTCCACTGAACATAGAAAATGAAAGTGGGAGTTTTAGGTTTAAGGTTTTTGGTCAAGGTAGTTTTTGATGAAGCTGAAGTCCAATCAACTTGAAACTTAGTTAACTTGTTGCTTATGATATGATCATTTTAATTTTAAAGCCAAATGAGTCTTTTGACCCCAATTTCACGGTCCACTAAACATAAAAAATGAAAGTGGGAGTTTCAGGTTAAAGTTTTTGGTCAAGGTAGTTTTTGATAAAATTGAAGTCCAATCAACTTGAAACTTAGTACATATGTTCCCTATAGTATAATCTTTCTAATTTTAATGCCAAATTAGATTATTACCCAATTTCATGGTCCAAGGATAGTGCGAGTGGGGCATCCGTTGTACTTTGGACACATTCTTGTTGGTTAATATCTTGAATATTATTATAGATAGAGATAAACTGTAAACAGCAATAATGTTCAGCAAAGTAAGATTTACAAATAAGTCAACATGACCGAAATGGTCAGTTGACCCCTTTAGGAGTTATTGCCCTTTATAGTCAATTTTTAACCATTTTTGGTAAATCTTAGTAATTTTTACAAAAATCTTCTCCTCTGAAACTACCGGGCCAAATTAATCCAGACTTGACAACAATCATCTTTGGGGTTTCTAGTTTAAAAAATGTGTCACGTGACCCGGCCATCTAACCAAGATGGCCGCCACAGTTAAAAATAGAACGTAGGGGTAAAATGCAGTTTTTGGCTTATAATTCAAAAACCAAAGCATTTAGAGCAAATCTGACATGGGGTAAAATTGTTTATCAGGTCAACATCTATCTGTCAAGAAATTTTCAGATGAATTGGACAACCCATTGTTAGGTTGCTGCCTCTGAATTGGTAATTTTAAGGAAAATTTGCTGTTTTGGGTTATTATCTTGAATATTATTATAGATAGAGATAAACTGTAAACAGCAATAATGTTCAGCAAAGTAAGATTTACAAATAGGTGAACATGACCGAAATGGTCAATTGACCCCCTAAGGAGTTATTGTCCTTTATAGTCAATTTTTAACAATTTTCATAAAATTTGTAAATTTTTTACTAACATTTTCCACTGAAACTACTGGGCCAAGTTCATTATAGATAGAGATCATTGTAAATTGCAAGAATGTGCAGTAAAGTAAGATGTACAAACACATCACCATCACCAAAACACAATTTTGTCATGAATCCATCTGCTTCCTTTCTTAAATACTCACATATACTTAGGTGAGTGACACAGGCTCTTTAGAGCCTCTAGTTCGTAAATCTTAGTAATCTTTTACAAAAATCTTCTCCTCTGAAACTACTGGGCCAAATTAATCCAAACTTGTCCACAATCATCATTGGGGTATCTAGTTTTAAAAATGTGTCCGATGACTTGGCCAACCAACCAAGCTGGCCGCCATGACTAAAAATAGAACATAGGGGTAAAATGCAGTTTTTGGTTTATAACTCAAAAACCAAAGCATTAAGATCCAATCTAACAGGAATAAATAGTTCATCAGGTCAAGATCTATCTGCCCTGAAATTTTCAGATGAATCAGACAACCCGTTGTTGGGTTGCTGCCCCTGAATTGGTAATTTTATGGAAATTTTACTGTTTTTAGCTCACCTGGCCCAAAGGGCCAAGTGAGCTTTTCCCTTCACTTGGCGTCCAGCGTCTATCCGTCGTCCGGCGTCGTTAACTTTTACAAAAATCTTCTCCTCTAAAACAACTGGGCCAAATTTAACTTAACTTGACCACAATCATTATTAGGGTATCTAGTTTAAAAAATGTGTTCGGTGACCCCGCCAACCAACCAAGATGGCCGCCATGGCTAAAAAATAGAACATGGGGTAAAATGCAGTTTTTGGCTTATAACTCAAAAACTAAAGCATTTAGAACAAATTTGACATGGGGGGTAAATTTGTTTATCAGGTCAAGATCTATCTGTCCTGAAATTTTCAGATGAATCGGACAACCCGTTGTTGGGTTGCTGCCCCTAAATTGGTAATTTAAAGGAAATTTTACTGTTTTTGGTTATTATCTTGAATATTATTATAGATAGAGATATACTGTAAACAGCAATAATGTTCAGCAAAGTAAGATTTACAAATATGTCAACACGACCGAAATGGTCAGTTGACCCCTTTAGGAGTTATTGCCCTTTATAGTCAATTTTTAACCATTTTTCACATTAAAGTAAGAGCTACAAATAAGTCAACATGACGAAAGTGGTCTATTAACCCCTTAAGGAGTTATTCCCCTTTATAGTAAATTTTTAACAATTTTCATAAATTTTGTAAATGTTTGTTAATTTTTGTGCCCCATCTAGGATAGAAGAGGGGCATTATGTTTTCTGGTCTGTGCATTCGTTCTTTCATCCTTCCGTCCGTTCGTCCTTCCGTCTGTTCAGGTTTAAGTTTTTGTTCAAGTTAGTTTTTGATGAAGTTGATGAAGTCCAATCAGCTTGAAACTCAGTACACATGTGCCCTATGATATGATCTTTCTTATTTTAATGCAAAATTAGTGTTTTGACCCCAATTTCATGGTTCACGGAACATAGAAAATGATAGTGCAAACTTCAGGTTAAAGTTTTTGGTCAAGGTAGTTTTTGATGAAGTTAATGTCTGATCAACTTGAAACTTAGTATACATGTTTCCTGTGATATGATCTTTTTAATTTAAATGCCAAATTAGAGTTTTTATCCCAATTTCACGGTCCACTAAACACAGAAAATGATAGTGCAAGTGGGGCATCCGTGTACTATGGACACATTCTTGTTACAAAATATTTCCCAGTCACTTTTGGGCCAAGTGCATTATAGATAGAGATAATTTTAAGTAGCAAGATTGTTCAGTAAAGTAAGATCTACAAACACATCATCAACACCAAAACACAATTTTGTCATGAATCCATCTGTGTTGTTTGTTGAATTATGCACATAGCCCAAGGTGAGCGACACAGGCTCTTTAGAGCCTCTAGTTTTACTAAAGATCAAAAATACTATCAGCAGTTTATGATGAAACTATGGTGACTTTTTTTTATATATTTATGAACTAAGTACCCTTTTGTTTTTTACATAATTTCTGATTATATTTCGGAAATAATATGTAAATTTATTGTTGAAAAAAAAATCATTAAAAACAAAAAGACAAGCTAAAAGGACTGTATTATGCCCTAATAGCACAGATCTTTATTATTATTTTACATTAATAACTTTGTCAAAATATGTTGCCTATTTCAGCTGCAGATAATGAAAAAAGAAAATGATAAAAAAAATGGGAGAGATTTGGAAGGCCTGACCAGAAACAAGCTGATGGAAGATAGTAAGTAAACAATGTATTAATCAGTCTTTTAATTTTGTGATTTATTTTCATACTCCTGAGTGATGTAAACTGTTTTTAGCTCACCGTTCCAAAGGCAAGACACAAGATACAAAGGGCCAACGTAAAAGCACTAGATATAGCAGTGACCAAAATTAGCTAAAGGAGTTAATTATAACAAATAAAATTCTAAAAAAGTGAAAGGTTCCCCGTGAGCAGCATGACTGATATATTAAGCATTATTTTAAATGAAAGTGATGATAAATCTTTCCTAAAAGATTTACACATGCAAAACTCATTCAAACAAATTTATTTAAGGTTCAATCATATGATAAGGTCTATATAGACATTTGAAAAAAACGTGTCTGTTGTTAAGTGGAAACTTATAGCTATAATAAGATGTGGTATGTGTGCCAATGAGACAACTCTTTATCCAAGTCATAATTTGTAAAAATCCATTATAGATCAAGATACAGTCCTGGCTCACGCTGAACAGGAATCTATAAAGGGTGCCAAAAATGACTAGTGTAAAACCTTTCTAAATGAAAAAAACAACTGTCTTATCTATATATAAAAAATATTTGTAACTTTATTATGCATGACAATTCGGTAACATTTTATATGTAAAATTATCGTTCAGCACCTCTCCTTTTCACATAACCTCCTTGTTATAATTAACATGGTATCTTTTACTGAAAAAAAAAGATAATCTCAAAGCCGTTCACATAACTGTTTTTAGTTTCAAGAAGCAACTGTGATATTGTTAACTACTTAATTATTTGCTTCTGGTTTCTTTAAAGAGAGAAACATATGGAAGCAAATGGATACTGAAAAAGTTAGACAATATTTTCAAGATTATATAAGAGATTCTGCACAGAAGCCAAGTCCAGGTAAGGTGTATAGACAATATAAACTGCTTCCTGCAGTTTCCATTCCTACATTACAAAAAGTTAAGATAATATCTAGAATATATTTCAAAGGATAACTAAATTTGGGTTAGAAAAGCCCTAAATTTAAAGTCATTTGTACATGATCTTGAAACTTTAATCGAACAGTTTTCACATAAAGAAATCCCATCATTGGGACTATAATTATTGTAGACAACGATATATCTGAAAAAAGTAAAGCATTTAGAGCAAATCTAACAGGGTTCAGAAATGTTCAGCAAAGTCAGATCTTCAAAATTGTTTCAATGACCAAATTTGTCAATTGACTCCTTAATTATTTATTGCCCTTTAAATGTTTAGATTTTTCATTCTTTTTGCAAGTCTATTACTTTTTCAAAAATCTTCTTCTCTGAAACTACTGGGTCAAAAACTTCCAAATTTTAATTGGATGTTCCTTATGGTGTTTTGTTTTTAAATTGTATTTGAAGGATTTGATTCATCAACCAACATACATCATCAGGCTGCAATGACTATAAATAGAACATAGAAGACAAAAGAAGGCCTTGGCTTTTATCTCAAAAACTTCAACAGTGAGAGCAAAAGTGAAAGGGAGTTAAAGTGATAAATGTGTCGATCATGATCTATCTGTGATGAAATTTTCAGACAAGTTTGACAGTAATCCAACAATAAGTTGTCCTTTAGTCTGAAGATTACTTGACAACGTAGATTTTACCTATTTAACAATTTCACTTATGCAGTGTGCTCTTACTGCTTAAGTTTAGATGAAAGCAAAAAACTTCATTTTTTTTTGGGGTTTCAGATGCAACTGAAATTGACGATTTCAAGGCAAAATATCCTGATATAACTTGTAATGTTGACGTTATAAAGGTGAAAGTTATGAATGAAAAGAAAGAAAGAAAAAGAAAACTTGAAAGGGAGCTCAGTTATATTGATTCTGTAAGTAATAAATTATTTTTTTATAGTTATGCAATTTAATGAAAGTTATGCTCATTAGAAATATGTCAGATCAAGTAATCAAGTAACACTTACACTAATACCAAAATGAACAAAATCTGGAAATCATAATTTTCCAAATAAAAAGAAATTAGGGTGGGCAGGGATGAAAATCTATCAATTAATTTTAATTGACCTTCTGAGAGGCTTGTTTGCAATAAATTATTTTATTAAATCAATCATTTGGCAATGTATTTTATAATTCTAAGGTGCCATGGGATGGCAAGTTTCAGACCTGCCTGGAAATTGTTTTCTATTTGACAGTACAATTAAATTAAGAAATTATTTCTTCATGTTATGCTCTATGCTCATTTAAAAATGGGTATGCATTAAATTTGGCGATATTTTACACTGAGCCTTAATATGATGAACATAGAGCACATACCTGCCAACCCTCCTGCTTAAATACCGAAATTGGGAAATCTCCCGCTTGCTGATAGGAGAGTAAAACTTATTGATGATCGGTCATAAGGAACATTAATTAATGTACATTGTATCATACTAAGTTGACCAGTTCGCAATGCCTCATTAATTATTATACCCTATGCAACGAAGTAGCAGAGGGTATAATGTTTTTGACCAGTCCGTCCGTCCGTCAGTCCTGTTTCTTGTCATCGCAACTCCTCTCAAACCACACAACAGAATTTCACGAAAACTTTTCAGATAATAAGGACATACTATGTAGTTGTGCATATCGACGGGAAATTGCAATTCAATTTTTTTTCTAGGAGTTACGCCCCTTTGAACTTATTTACTTTAATGTACTACTGCAAGTTTGTCATCGCAACTCCTCTCAAACCCCACAACAGAATTTCACGAAACCTTTTCAGATAATAAGGACATACTATGTAGTTGTGCATATCGACGGGAAATTGCGATTCAATTTTTTTTCTAGGAGTTACGCCCCTTTGAACTTATTTACTTTAATGTACTACTGCAACAGTTTGTCATCGCAACTCCTCTCAAACCACACAACAGAATTTCACGAAACCTTTCCAGATAATAAGGACATACTATGTAGTTGTGCATATCGACAGGAAATTGCGATTCAATTTTTTTCTAGGAGTTACGCCCCTTTGAACTTATTTACTTTAATGTATTACTGCAACAGTTTGTCATCGCAACTCCTCTCAAACCACACAACAGAATTTCACGAAACCTTTTCAGATAATTAGGACATACTATGTTGTTGTGCATATCGACAGGAAATTGCGATTCGATTTTTTTTCTAGGAGTTACGCCCCTTTGAACTTATTTACTTTAATGTACTACTGTAACAGTTTGTCATCACAACTCCTCTCAAACCACACAACAGAATTTCATGAAACTTTGTAGATAATAAGGACATACTATGTAGATGTGCATATCAACAGGAAATTACGGTTCAATTTTTTTTCTAGGAGTTATGCCCCTTTGAACTTATTTGCTTCAATGTACTTCTGCAACAGTTTGTCATCTCAACTCCTCTGAAAACACACAACAGAATTTCATGAAATTTTGTAGATAATAAGGACATACTATGTATATTGACAGCAAATTATTATTCAATATTTTTTCTTATACAATTTTTTTTTCTTATACTTATTTAATTTCTCCAATGACAATCTGGGGACGTGGGGTATGTGAGCGTGCTCACTAAGGTTCTTTAATTTCTAAATGAATTGATGAATGTTTGGAAGACTGAGGTACATGTGTCCATGTTTTGAATCATTATTATTCTTTAAAAATTATACGTATGGATAGCTATTTCGATTTTTTTCTATATAGATTTTCAACTATATATTTTATTATCATATAGCATATAAGTCAGTAAGCAATCAGTGTAAAGTTCTTTATTGCCATGTTTTAAATATATTGAATACCCCGTATGGAGGTGCTCTTAATTGCAGGATGCTATATATTATACAGATAAGAAGAAAAAATGTTCCGAATGAACAAAAAAAAAGTTTCCGAATATTCCTCCATAGACCATATTTCTAACTAATAAATATGCATGAACCCTCAGGGGTTCACGCAATAAATAGCATTGAAACATATGATGTTTTAATAATATAGTGTTATTAGCTTGCTGTTTCTGTATTTGATCTGTTATAGATTCGAGGTTAGCTGTATTGGAACCAAGACTTGGAAGAGTCGAGAGC
The DNA here is from genome assembly GCA_037788925.1 of Mytilus galloprovincialis. NCBI lineage: Eukaryota > Metazoa > Mollusca > Bivalvia > Mytilida > Mytilidae > Mytilus > Mytilus galloprovincialis. The sequence goes on from JAWDJN010000016.1 coordinate 1,765,169, forward strand.
CAACACAGCTGATCCAGAATCTATAGAAAATACAGAATTTCATATCTTATTATATTTTATATCACAAATATTATTAAAGGGGCACTAGCTGACAAATTCATGTTCACCGATTTGAGTCAAATTCTCATATTTTATTATATAACAATGTAAAACATTTTTCCAAACTATCAATTTGAAAGTATAAAATAAACAATTAACAGGACATGGTCTCAATAAGATGTAGCTTCATTTTGTCTGAAATTAAGCCAAGACGCCATCTAATTAACTATGGAGTTCACCTTCTATGACCATGTATAAGGGATGTAAGCATAAACACAGATATAAATAGATTTAGCAACTCCTGCAATTGAATTTTTATAGGTCTATTAAATTTTGTATTAATGATTAAAAATGTGTGTTTATGGTCGCTTTTACCTTTATAAGAATGATTTTATTTGGATCGATTCAGTTAATCAAATTATTTACCTTTTTTTTCACTTTCAATGTTGACATTCTTTTCCTTTAAATAACCGTACATGGACAATGCATGCGATATTCTATCACTTTCTACAGGGTTAAATTGGAGTTCACATGAAAATGAATTTAATGAGGTCAAATTATTCACTTGCAAGTATTATCAATGTTTATTAGCTTAATTTGACAAAATTGAACCATTTTAGCTAATAAAAGCAAATAATTATTTCCCTATTTCCCTTTCATTAATGATTGAACAAACAAAAAGTCATACTTAAATTTTTTTATATATCTCGTAGCCCCTTTAAGTAGCAAAGAAGAATAAATCAGACAATTTAGCTTTTCATGCTCTTTGATAGTCTGTGTATTTGGTGAGTTATCAACGGAAATGAAAGTATGTCAAAAATTGTAAGTCGTACTTGAAAAGACTGAGAAATATTTCCATTTTAAGACTTCCAAACTTTTTATGCCCCACTTACGATAGTAGAGGGGCATTATGATTTCTGGTCTGTGGGTCCTTTCCTCTGTCTGTTCGTTTGTTCGTTCGTTCCTCTGTTCGTTCGTCTGTCTGTTTGTTCGTCCTGCTTCAGGTTAAAGTTTTTAGTTAAGGTAGTTTTTGATGAATTTGAAGTCCAATCAACTTGAAACTAAGTACACATGTTCCCTATGATATGATCTTTCTAATTTGAATGCCAAATTAAAGTTTTTATCCCAATTTCACACTCCACTGAACATAGAAAATGTTAGTGCGAGTATGGCATCTGTGTTCTTGGGACACATCTATGATTTAAAGTTATGAAGTACATTACAAAATGTGTTTATGTATAAATATAAGTCTTAAGTTAAGTTAGACATAAGACAATTGAAACTGAAAGTGAACTCCAAGTATTACGTCATGGGCCAATGCAGGTTTTTTTCAGTATTGGCCTTGTTCAAAAAAACAATATGAACTCTTGATTTATAAAGGCAGTGGAACGTCATCAGTATTGCACAGGCATTTATCTGTATTAGGGCTGATTTGCTCATGTCATTTAATAACAATATTTATTATCCTTTCATGTAAGCAGTTGAAAGATATATAATTTACTTGGAAAAGAAGGGAAATAACGAGAATGTAAACAGTCAGTTTGTGTGCATGCATGCATAAGGCATATTTTGTTCTAATTAGCTTTGTTTACAAGGGGACATTAGGACATCATATTAGTATTTTGATATATACACAAATGAGAATGGATCAGCTTCAATTTAATATAATGTTCAACATTGATTTTGATTACAATTTTACCACTTCTACTGAATTTATGTGGAATTTTTCGTTACATGGATCAAACGTTGAATTTGTTGTATGTAGTCTTTGCCATCCTTTCTGCAAAGTTTTTTCTCTATTGATTTATGAATTTCGAAACAGCGGTATACTACACTTGCCTTTATTTTGATAAATCCATGAAGTTTTGAACTAACATTACTCTCATACACGCATGTCACCACCAATTATGTGCCAGATATGCTCAGTTAATGAATTATCTCAAGCGTTTACAGCAGGTGTATTAATACTATGAAACAGGGCTTCCAAAAAAATATTTTAGCCAGCTGCTCATTATTTTTTTTGTGTTTTCATCCCAATTTGTATGCCCTAATACTTAGTAGCAAGAGGAAACCATATAGTAATCATTATTGACACAAAATTGGTACATGTTTTTTCTCAAGAACTACAATACAAGGATTTCTGAAATTTGGTTTCAGGGTTTATGTATGTCAGCTATATACCGTGTGATGCTTTTTCAGATTCATCACTCAAAAACTTCCTGTTTACCTAACACTTGCATATTTTACACTATTATATATATTGTCAACTTGTGGTTGGGGTATCATCAGTGAGCAGTAGCTCGCAGTTTCACTTGTTATATTTTCACTCGAAAGTTTAAGGACTAAAAGGGTTGATTCTAGACAAAGAAGTAGGTCCAGTAAGACCCCTTTTTGGCCCCACAATATAGCAGTTTTACAAAATTGTTAAAATGTAAACTTTTATATATCTATTGGACAGTAAAATGCTTCTGCTACATAAATATGGGCTGTTTTTGACTATACAATGCACATATATCGGGTACTAGTACCATTAAGTCATACTAAATTACTAAAAACTTCACAATTCTAGCATTTTAGACGGTTTTCGTGTAAAACGAAAGTGGCCGCATTCGTGTTCATCCTTAATATTGAAATGTAAGTTGTATTTTATGATAATACATAACATATATAAAGGTTGAGGATGAACACGGATGCGGCCACTTTCATTTTTGACAAAAAACATCTGAAAAGTGACATTTTTTAGCATATTTGGTAGATTTTTCATATTTCAGCTTGAATCTGTGCGTTTTTTATGACTAAATCAGTTAAAATCTTTCACATTAACTAATTAATTCAAATAAAATAGACACTTAAGTGTTTAAAAAGTGGTCAAAATCTTTCGTTAGATGAACCTGAAATTTGAGGCCAAAATCGGTCCTTACCGGACCTACTCCTTTTAAAAGTGCCAATTAAATATTTTATAGATACCTACAGTTAAAAGAAAATATGTTGAGGAAGTAGAAAGTGATGAAGATAACGTCAAAGTTGGTAATAGTGGATTCTCAAAAGGTAAGTTCTCTGTGGAAACATTTATGTTTATAGGAATTTTTCATCTAACTTTTTTATATGAAAATGCATTTTTTTATAAAAGGTATCAGTATTTTGACTCATTTCTTATACTTGAAATAAATTTATTCACTTATGAATGTTTTAATAACAAAGGTGTTGCATACTTAAAACTAACAGTAAGTGTAACATGGATAATGTCCCCATTGAAATATTGTTTGCTGCACAATATTTCATATAAAAAGTGTTAAATATCATATTCAGTCAGGGGCATTACTTAAACAAGTATTTTTTTTAGTTACTTATATAAGTAATTTTTGTTTTAATAGAGTTATTTTAAATATCAATAGAAGCATGGACTAATTGTAATTTTCATGAATTTTTACAGCATTTGTATCATAAAATGAAGAATTTATTAGATTTAAGAGGAGAATAAAGATTAAGGGTTACTTTAAAAATAATGACAAATTATTACTTGAATAAGTTATTTTATACATCTTTGAAAGAATTAGTAATAACACTTATTTAAGGAACATATGTAATTGTTTTGTGTTACAAATTATAAATAACTTCAAGTCTTAATTAATTCACAAGTTTCTATCTATTTATATATGTCTACCTGCAAGATTTTTGAGTAAAACGATATTTTAATAGTCCCGAGAGACCAAAGAAGGAAATATAGAATGTGTGCTAGTGATTAATAAATCTAATGAGTGCTAATGAAATATCATATTTGAGCAAATCCCTGCTTTTCTATTGAAAAAATAAATGCATTCTAATTCTTTTAGCACGTCAGTACTCAAGATGGAGTGATGAAGAAACAATATGTGTACAGGAGTATTTTAAAGATTACATCACTGAAAAGTGTGAAAAGCCATATCCTGGTATGTCATATTTCAATAATATTCACATTTCAATAATATTCACAATGTCATACTTCATGCAACAACCCCTCGATCATTAAAAGATCTTGATTTGAGATATTACAATGTACTAACAAATTTCAACAATGATTATTAAAGTGACCAGGAAAGTGGATACCTTATTTAACTGCATCAACAGTTTTCCACCCAGATTCTTCACTGAGAGATTTCACACATGTTGAAGTTGTGCATTTCCTATTGGGTGCTATTATGGAATTGTGGGAGATTTTTATTATCTTTTTTCAGACATGGGAACTTTAAGTAATTTTTTATCAAAATTCCTATATTTTTCAATCAAGATTGATGACAATACACAGAATGATTGCACACATATTGAAGTTTTGCTACTGCCATTTTAGAATTGTTTGAACAATTTTTAGGCAAACATTGCATAAAATGCAATCAAAACCTTATGTGACTGACTTGATATCTAAATCTTCCAAGACTTATCACTACCTCTTTGATACACAAAATATAATGCATTTATCATAACATTCTATACACCCTGTCCATGAACATTTCCAGAAATTTATAAATGTAATATATGCTCAGATATTCAAGGCACAAAATGATGTTACACTTTCAAGAAAATTACATAACTTTTGCAAGGTACAGGAATCTATTATCTGCTCTAGAAAAATAAACTATATCATTGTTAAAACTATCTTTAAAAATTGGAGTTGCCTTCCTTTGCATTGTCTAGAATTGTTGTTTAATCAAGTACAACCAATGAGACATTAATTTTACTTCTCACTGATAAATTGAATTGAAGCAATCTTTACCAGTCAGTGCTTGCAAGCTCTTGACTCCTATTTTCTAGTCATTGGAACTAATTTACATATTACTGGTACAATCTTTGTTTTTAATCCAGATCTTTGAAAGTTCACAGAGAATTTTCAGATTAACTTATTAAGGTCGTGCGCCTTCTATAATGGAATTATTCAAAGAGTCTTTATGGGACAGTATAACAAGAGTCGATACTCTGAGAAATTTTGAAACTTCTCAAGAGTTTAATAAAATATATGCTTTTATGGAAAAAAATTAACGATTAAAATTGTAAACCAAATTAACAGATGCACAACACTTACCTAAAGCTATTATAACATTACTCAATTGCCAATAACCAGTAATTTTATATGACAAAAATTATGCCAATGTTTTCAGGCAAAGTGGATATTCAGAAGTTTTTGTCAAGCCACCAATCAATAAAATTTGACTGGAATAAAGTTAAAGTTAAAATTATGAATGAGAAAAAGGAAAGGAAGAGAAAAATAGAGAAAGGACTGAAATGGATCAAATATGTAAGTAGCTGGGGGAAACAATCATATTTGCCAGTCATGACCTGTTCAGGAACGCTATGCATCCTAAGCAAAAGTACTGGTAAATTATTAAGTCAGGGATTTCGTTACCACAAATCACTTAAAATCTTCTACAAATACAAATCGGGCGCGAACATGAAGGGTGCGAAAGAATATTGGCGCAAAAGATTGGGATTTAGGAGAAATTTTTATTTTTGAAAGACATCATTTCTGCAATTTCTTCGACATTGAGTTTCTCGATTGATATTTTGCACTTATTTTTTATAAACCTGTTAAGGGGACATATTATGGTATACCTTTGACCAATTTGAGTGAATTGTGTAGATCTATTGACATGAGCTTTTTTTTTTTAAATTAATTTTGGATTCCAAGTTTTGGGGTTATATTCATTTAAAAAAAGGGGGGGATTTCCAGTTTTTCAACAATTTTTTTGTTCTTTTTCTCAACTTGTAAGTCCAAGAGAAGCAAATACATGTATGTGTTTTATTTGCTATGTGATATATGCATGCATGAATTTTTAAGCAGATTCCACACTTAATCCTTAAAATTCTTAAGTTAGTTCGGAAGTGGATATGAATATATATATTAATTTGTATGTGTTTCTTTTTCTTCTAGAAATGAACTTGATATTAAGGAAGAATAGAGAAGAACAATTTCATAGAGATTCATTCAACATTTCAATACCATTTTACAGCCACCTATTTGTGCAGCCATATAAAAATGGTCTTAATCAAATATAGAGAAACTTGTGAGACATTGCTTATTACCACCTAACACAGACCAGGTTTAAATTTGAGTGGCATCACATTCGATGTTCTCAAGTTATGCCAATAAATTGAAAATTTGCTGAATTTGCTGTTACAGCACACAGTCAAACAGGATGTTTTTGTTACCAACAACAGGTAAACCTCCAGCAAGTATTCAGCAAGCAATGTCTTTCTTCATGTTATATCAATTTGTTATCACACAGACAGTCGCTCAGGATAAAGTTTTGTCACCAACATCTATGCCTCCAGATAACATCTTTCTTCATGACAGGCAGTCTTATGTTAACTGAATCTGCATCATCACCTCTCCACCAACAGCCAGTCTTATGTTAACTGAATCTGCATCATCATCTCTCCACCAACAGCCAGTCTTATGTTAACTGTATCTGCATCATCATCTCTCCACCAACAGCCAGTCTTATGTTAACTGAATCAGCATCATCATCTCGTCACCAACAGATAGTCTATCATCTCTCTACCAACAGCCAGTATATCATCTCTCCACCAACAGACAGCCTGGTAAATACTGAATCAGCTCTTCGTCTCTCAACTGACAGACAGTCTGATGAAGACCTAATCTGCCTCTAATGTCTCAACCAACTGACAGTTTTAGAGTTAATTAAATCAGCATCTTACTGAATAAGCATCATCTTCGTTCAACCACCAACAGTCTGGCATATACTGAATAGGCATCATCATCTCTCAACCAACAAACAGTATGGCATATACTGAAAAAGTATCCTCATCTCTCAGCCAACAGACTGTCTGGCATATACTGAATAACCATCATCATGTCTCAACCAACAAACAGTCTGGCATATACAGAATTACCATCATCATCTCTCAACCAACAAACAGTCTGCCATATACTGAATTACCATCATTTTGTTTCAACAAATGAACAGACTGGCATATACTGAATAAGCATCTTCGTCTTTCAACCAACAGTGGCAAATTCTGAATTAGCATCATCATCTTTCAACCAACAAACAGTCTGACATATACTGAATAAGCATCCTCATCTCTCAACCAACAAACAGTCTGGCATATACTGAATTACCATCATCATCCCTCTACCAACAAACAGTCTGGCATATACTGAATTAGCATCATCATCTCTCTACCAACAAATAGTCTGGCATATACAGAATTAACATAATCATCTCCCAACCAACAATAGTCTGGCATATACTGAATTAGCATCATCATCTCTCAACCAACAATAGTCTGGCATGTACTGAATTAGCATCATCATCTCTCAACCAACAAACAGTCTGGCATATTCTGATTTAGCATCATCATCTTTCAACCAACAGTCTGGCATATACTGAATAACCATCATAATCTCTCTATCAACAAACAGTCTGGCATATACTGAATTAGCATCATCATCTCTCAGCCAACAAACAGTCTGGCATTTACTGAATAAGCATCATCTTCGTTCAACCAACAACAGTCTGGCATATACTGAATTAGCTTCATCATCTCTCAACCAACAAACAGTCTGGCATTTACTGAATAAGCATCATCTTCGTTCAACCAACAACAGTCTGGCATATACTGAAAAAGCATCATCATCTCTCAACCAACAAACAGTCTGGCATATACTGAAAAAGCATCATCATCTCTCAGCCAACAGACTGTCTGGCATATACTGAATTACCATCATCATGTCTCAACCAACAAACAGTCTGCATATACTGAATTACCATCATCATCTCTCAACCAACAAACAGTCTACCATATACTGAATTACCATCATTTTGTTTCAACAAATGAACAGACTGGCATATACTGAATAAGCATCATCATCTTTCAACCAACAAATAGTCTGACATATACTGAATAAGCATCCTCATCTCTCAACCAACAAACAGTCTGGCATATACTGAATTACCATCATCATCCCTCTACCAACAAATAGTCTGGCATATACTGAATTAGCATCATCATCTCTAAACCAATAAACAGTCTGAAATTTACTGAATTAGCATTATCTTCGTTCAACCAAAAACAGTCTGGCATGTACTGAATTAGCATCACCATCTCTCTACCAACAAACAGTCTGGCATATACTGAATTACCATCATCATCCCTCTACCAACAAATAGTCTGGCATATACAACAAAAAGTCTGGCATATACTGAATTACCATCATCATCCCTCTACCAACAAATAGTCTGGCATATACCGAATTAGCATCATCAACTCTAAACCAATAAACAGTCTGGAATTTACTGAATTAGCATTATCTTCGTTCAACCAAAAACAGTCTGGCATGTACTGAATTAGCATCACCATCTCTTTACCAACAAACAGTCTGGCATATACTGAATTAACATAATCATCTGCCAACCAACAATAGTCTGGCATATACTGAATTAGCATCATCATCTCTCAACCAACAACAGTCTGGCACGTACTGAATTAGCATCGTCATCTCTCAACCAACAAACAGTCTGGCATATTCTGAATTAGTATCATCATCTTTCAACCAACAGTCTGGCATATACTGAATTACCATCATAATCTCTCCACCAACAAACAGTCTGGCATATACTGAATTAGTTCCTCGTCTCTCAACTGACAGACAGTCTGATGAAGACCTAATCTGCCTCTAATGTGTCAACCAATTGACAGACAGTCTGATGACGACCTTATCTGCCTCTAATGTCCCAACCAACTGACAGTTTTAGAGTTAATTAAATCAGCATCTTACTGAATAAGCATCATCTTCGTTCAACCAACAACAGTCTGGCATATACTGAATAAGCATCACCATCTCTCAACCAACAAACAGTCTGGCATATACTGAAAAAGCATCCTCATCTCTCAGCCAACAGACTGTCTTGCATATACTGAATAACCATCATCATGTCTCAACCAACAAACAGTCTGGCATATACTGAATTACCATTATCATTTCTCAACCAACAAACAGTCTGCCATATACTGAATTACCATCATTTTGTTTCAACAAATGAACAGACTGGTATATACTGAATAAGCATCTTCATCTTTCAACCAACAGTGGCAAATTCTGAATTAGCATCATCATCTTTCAACCAACAAACAGTCTGACATATACTGAATAAGCATCCTCATCTCTCAACCAACACACAGTCTGGCATATACTGAATTCACATCATCATCCCTCTACCAACAAACAGTCTGGCATATACTGAATAAGAATCATCATCTCTCTACCAACAAATAGTCTGGCATATACTGATTTAACATAATCATCTCCCAACCAACAATAGTCTGGCATAAACTGAATTAGCATCATCATCTCTCAACCAACAACAGTCTGGCATGAACTGAATTAGCATCCTCATCTCTCAACCAACAAACAGTCTGGCATATACTGAATTACCATCATCATCCCTCTACCAACAAATAGTCTGGCATATACTGAATTAGCATCATCATCTCTAAACCAACAAACAGTCTGGCATATACTGAATTACCATCATCATCCCTCTACCAACAAATAGTCTGGCATATTCTGAATTAGTCTGGCATATACTGAATTACCATCATCATCCCTCTACCAACAAATAGTCTGGCATATACTGAATTAGCATCATCATCTCTAAACCAACAAACAGTCTGGAATATACTAAATTACCATCATCATCCCTCTACCAACAAATAGTCTGGCATATTCTGAATTAGCATCATCATCTTTCAACCAACAGTCTGGCATATACTGAATTACCATCATAATCTCTCTACCAACAAACAGTCTGGCATATACTGAATTAGCATCATCATCTCTCGGCCAACAAACAGTCTGGCATTTACTGAATAAGCATTATCTTCGTTCAACCATCAACAGTCTGGCATATACTGCATTATCATCATCATCATCTCTAAACCAACAAACAGTCTGGCATATACTGAACTACCATCCTCAAGTCTCAACAAATAAACAGTCTGGCATATACTGAATAAGCATCATCATCTCTCAACCAACAAACAGTCTGGCATATACTGAAAAAGCATCCTCATTTTCAGCCAACAGACTGTCTGGCATATACTGAATTACCATCATCATCTCTCAACCAACAAACAGTCTGGCATATACTGAATTACCATCATTTTGTCTCAACAAATGAACAGACTGGCATATACTGAATAAGCATCCTCATCTTTAAACCAACAGTGGCAAATACTGAATTAGCATCATCATCTTTCAACCAACAAACAGTCTGACATATACTGAATAAGCATCCTCATCTCTCAACCAACAAACAGTCTGGCATATACTGAATTACCATCATCATCCCTCTACCAACAAACAGTCTGGCAAATACTGAATAAGCATCATCATCTCTAAACCAACAAACAGTCTGGAATTTACTGAATTAGCATCGTCTTCGTTCAACCAATAACAGTCTGGCATATACTGAATTACTATCATCATCTGTCTACCAACAAACAGTCTGGCATATACTGAATTAACATAATCATCTCCCAACCAACAATAGTCTTGCATATACTGAATCAGCATCATCATCTCTCAACCAACAACAGTCTGGCATGTACTGAATGAGCATCATCATCTCTCAACCATCAAACAGTCTGGCATATTCTGAATTAGCATCATCATCTCTAACCAACAGTCTGGCATATACTGAATTAGCATCATCATCGTTCAACCAACAGTCTGGCATATTCTGAAATAGCATCATCATCGTTCAACCAACAGTCTGGCATATACTGAATTAGCATCATCATCTTTCAACGTACAGTCTGGCATATTCTGAATTAGCATCATCATCTTTCAACCAACAGTATGACATATACTGAATTAGCATCATCATCTTTCAACCAACAGTCTGGCATATTCTGAATTAGCATCATCATCTTTCAACCAACAGTATGACATTTAACTTATTCATAATTTCAATCAACAAACTGAGTTCTTCAAACACAAATGCATGGTTTTCTGCATCTTCTATTATATACTGAATTAGTGTCATCATCTTTCAACCAACAAACAGTCTGGCATATACATCATGATCTTTCCACCAACAAATATTCTACTTTGTACTGAATCAGCATCAACATATTTCCGCCAACTGAAAGTTTGGTGTGATCTGAATCAGCATTAACGTATCTCATCATCAGACATCCTTGCGTGAACTGAATCAGTCTTCTCATCTCTCAACCAACAAACAGTCTGGCATATACTGAATTACCATCATCATCCCTCTACCAACAAACAGTCTGGCATATACTGAATTAGCATCATCATCTCTAAACCAACAAACAGTCTGGAATATACTGAATTACCATCATCATCCCTCTACCAACAAATAGTCTGGCATATTCTGAATTAGCATCATCATCTTTCAACCAACAGTCTGGCATATACTGAATTACCATCATAATCTCTCTACCAACAAACAGTCTGGCATATACTGAATTAGCATCATCATCTCTCGGCCAACAAACAGTCTGGCATTTACTGAATAAGCATTATCTTCGTTCAACCATCAACAGTCTGGCATATACTGCATTATCATCATCATCATCTGTAAACCAACAAACAGTCTGGCATATACTGAACTACCATCCTCAAGTCTCAAGAAATAAACAGTCTGGCATATACTGAATAAGCATCATCATCTCTCAACCAACAAACAGTCTGGCATATACTGCAAAAGCATCCTCATTTTCAGCCAACAGACTGTCTGGCATATACTGAATTACCATCATCATCTCTCAACCAACAAACAGTCTGGCATATACTGAATTACCATCATTTTGTCTCAACAAATGAACAGACTGGCATATACTGAATAAGCATCCTCATCTTTAAACCAACAGTGGCAAATACTGAATTAGCATCATCATCTTTCAACCAACAAACAGTCTGACATATACTGAATAAGCATCCTCATCTCTCAACCAACAAACAGTCTGGCATATACTGAATTACCATCATCATCCCTCTACCAACAAACAGTCTGGCATATACTGAATAAGCATCATTATCTCTAAACCAACAAACAGTCTGGAATTTACTGAATTAGCATCATCTTCGTTCAACCAATAACAGTCTGGCATATACTGAATTACTATCATCATCTCTCTACCAACAAACAGTCTGGCATATACTGAATTAACATAATCATCTCCCAACCAACAATAGGCTTGCATATACTGAATTAGCATCATCATCTCTCAACCAACAACAGTCTGGCATGTACTGAATGAGCATCATCATCTCTCAACCATCAAACAGTCTGGCATATTCTGAATTAGCATCATCATCTCTAACCAACAGTCTGGCATATACTGAATTAGCATCATCATCTTTCAACCAACAACAGTGTGGCATATACTGAATTAGCATCATCATCGTTCAACCAACAGTCTGGCATATTCTGAAATAGCATCATCATCGTTCAACCAACAGTCTGGCATATACTGAATTAGCATCATCATCTTTCAACCTACAGTCTGGCATATTCTGAATTAGCATCATCATCTTTCAACCTACAGTATGACATATACTGAATTAGCATCATCATCTTTCAACCAACAGTCTGGCATATTCTGAATTAGCATCATCATCTTTCAACCAACAGTATGACATTTAACTTATTCATAATTTCAATCAACAAACTGAGTTCTTCAAACACAAATGCATGGTTTTCTGCATCTTCTATTATATACTGAATTAGCATCATCATCTTTCAACCAACAAACAGTCTGGCATATACATCATGATCTTTCCACCAACAAATATTCTACTTTGTACTGAATCAGCATCAACATATTTCCGCCAACTGAAAATTTGGTGTGATCTGAATCAGCATTAACGTATCTCATCATCAGACATCCTTGCGTGAACTGAATCAGTCTTCTCATCTCTCAACCAACAAACAGTCTGGCATATACTGAATTACCATCATCATCCCTCTACCAACAAACAGTCTGGCATATACGGAATTAGCATCATCATCTCTAAACCAATAATCAGTCTGGAATTTACTGAATTAGCATCATCTTCGTTCAACCAATAACAGTCTGGCATAAACTGAATTAGCATCATCATCTCTCTACCAACAAACAGTCTGGCATATACAGAATTACCATCATCATCTCTAACCAACAAAAGTCTGGCATATACGGAATTAATATCATCATCTCTCAACCAACAACAGTCTGGCATGTACTGAAATAGCATCATCATCTCTCAACCAACAAACAGTCTGGCATTTACTGAAAAAGCATCCTCATCTCTCCGCCAACAGACTGTCTGGCATATACTGAATTACCATCATCATGTCTCAACAACAAACAGTCTGGCATATACTGAATTACGATCATCATCTCTCAACCAACAAACATTCTGCCATATACTGAATTACCATCATGTTGTTTCAACAAATGAACAGACTGGCATATACTGAATAAGCATCATCATCTTTCAACCAACAATGGCAAATTCTGAATTAGCATCATCATCTTTCAACCAGCAAACAGTCTGGCATATACTGAACTACCATCCTCAAGTCTCAACAAATAAACAGTCTGGCATATACTGAATAAGCATCATCATCTCTAAACCAACAAACAGTCTGGAATTACTGAATTAGTATCATCATCTTCGTTGAACCAATCTGGCATATACTGAATTAGTATCATCATCTCTCTACCAACAAACTGTCTCACATATACTGAATTATCATCATCATCTACCAACCAACAATAGTCTGGCATATACTGAATTAGCATCATCATCTTTCAACCAATAGTCTGGTATATTCTGAATTAGCATCATCATCTTTCAACCAACAGTCTGGCATATACTGAATTAGCATCATCATCTTTCAACCAAAAGTCTGGCATATTCTGAAATAGCATCATCATCGTTCAACCAACAGTCTGGCATATACTGAATAAGCATCATCATCTTTCAACCAACAGTCTGGCATATTCTGAATAACCATCATCATCTTTCAACCAACAGTATGACATATACTGAATTAGCATCATCATCTTTCAACCAACAAACAGTCTGGCATATACATCATGATCTTTCCACCAACAAATATTCTACTTTGTACTGAATCAGCATCATCATATTTCCACCAACTGAAAGTTTGGTGTGATCTGAATCAGCATTAACATATCTCATCATTAGACATCCTTGCGTGAACTGAATCAGTCTTCTCATCTCTCAACCAACAAACAGTCTGGCGTATACTGAATTACCATCATCATTCCTCTACCAACAAACAGTCTGGCATATACTGAATTAGCATCATCATCTCTAAACCAACAAACAGTCTGGAATTTACTGAATTAGCATCATCTTCGTTCAACCAATAACAGTCTGGCATAAACTGAATTAGCATCATCATCTCTCTACCAACAAACAGTCTGGCATATACTGAATTAACATAATCATCTCCCAACCAACAATAGTCTGGCATATACTGAACTAGCATCATCATCTCTCAACCAACAACAGTCTAGCATATACTGAATTAGCATCATCATCTCTCAACAAACAAACAGTCTGGCATGTTCCGAATTAGCATCATCATCTTTCAACCAACAGTCTGGCATATATTGAATTACCACCATAATCTCTCTACCAACAAACAGGCTGGCATATACTGAATTAGCATCATCATCTCTCAGCCAACAAACAGTCTGGCATTTACTGAATAAGCATCATCTTCGTTCAACCAACAACAGTCTGTCATATACTGAATTAGCATCATCATCTCTCAACCAACAAACAGTCTGGCATATACTGAACTACCATCCTCAAGTCTCAACAAATAAACAGTCTGGCATATACTGAATAAGCATCATCATCTCTCAACCAACAAACAGTCTGGCATATACTGAAAAAGCATCCTCATCTCTCAGCCAACAGACTGTCTGGCATATACTGAATTACCATCATCATGTCTCAACCAACAAACCGTCTGGCATATACTGAATTACCATCATCATCTCTCAACCAACAAACAGTCTGGCATATACTGAATTACCATCATTTTGTCTCAACAAATGAACAGAGTGGCATATACTGAATAAGCATCATCATCTTTCAACCAACAGTAGCAAATACTGAATTAGCATCATCATCTTTCAACCAACAAACAGTCTGACATATACTGAATTAGCATCCTCATCTCTCAACCAACAAACGGTCTGGCATATACTGAATTGCCATCATCATTCCTCTACCAACAAACAGTCTGGCATATACTGAATTAGCATCATCATCTCTAAACCAACAAACAGTCTGGAATTACTGAATTAGCATCATCTTCGTTGAACCAATCTGGCATATACTGAGTTACCATCATCAATCCTCTACCAACAAACAGTCTGGCATATACAGAATTAGCATCATCATCTCTAAACCAACAAACAGTCTGGAATTTACTGAATTAGCATCATCTTCGTTCAACCAATAACAGTCTGGCATAAACTGAATTAGCATCATCATCTCTCTACCAACAAACAGTCTGGCATATACTGAATTAACATAATCATCTCCCAACCAACAATAGTCAGGCATATACTGAACTAGCATCATCATCTCTCAACCAACAACAGTCTAGCATATACTGAATTAGCATCATCATCTCTCAACAAACAAACAGTCTGGCATGTTCCGAATTAGCATCATCATCTTTCAACCAACAGTCTGGCATATATTGAATTACCACCATAATCTCTCTACCAACAAACAGGCTGGCATATACTGAATTAGCATCATCATCTCTCAGCCAACAAACAGTCTGGCATTTACTGAATAAGCATCATCTTCGTTCAACCAACAACAGTCTGGCATATACTGAATTAGCATCATCATCTCTCAACCAACAAACAGTCTGGCATATACTGAACTACCATCCTCAAGTCTCAACAAATAAACAGTCTGGCATATACTGAATAAGCATCATCATCTCTCAACCAACAAACAGTCTGGCATATACTGAAAAAGCATCCTCATCTCTCAGCCAACAGACTGTCTGGCATATACTGAATTACCATCATCATGTCTCAACCAACAAACCGTCTGGCATATACTGAATTACCATCATCATCTCTCAACCAACAAACAGTCTGGCATATACTGAATTACCATCATTTTGTCTCAACAAATGAACAGAGTGGCATATACTGAATAAGCATCATCATCTTTCAACCAACAGTAGCAAATACTGAATTAGCATCATCATCTTTCAACCAACAAACAGTCTGACATATACTGAATTAGCATCCTCATCTCTCAACCAACAAACGGTCTGGCATATACTGAATTGCCATCATCATTCCTCTACCAACAAACAGTCTGGCATATACTGAATTAGCATCATCATCTCTAAACCAACAAACAGTCTGGAATTACTGAATTAGCATCATCTTCGTTGAACCAATCTGGCATATACTGAGTTACCATCATCATTCCTCTACCAACAAACAGTCTGGCATATACAGAATTAGCATCATCATCTCTAAACCAACAAACAGTCTGGAATTTACTGAATTAGCATCATCTTCGTTCAACCAATAACAGTCTGGCATAAACTGAATTAGCATCATCATCTCTCTACCAACAAACAGTCTGGCATATACTGAATTAACATAATCATCTCCCAACCAACAATAGTCTGGCATATACTGAACTAGCATCATCATCTCTCAACCAACAACAGTCTAGCATATACTGAATTAGCATCATCATCTCTCAACAAACAAACAGTCTGGCATGTTCCGAATTAGCATCATCATCTTTCAACCAACAGTCTGGCATATATTGAATTACCACCATAATCTCTCTACCAACAAACAGGCTGGCATATACTGAATTAGCATCATCATCTCTCAGCCAACAAACAGTCTGGCATTTACTGAATAAGCATCATCTTCGTTCAACCAACAACATTCTGGCATATACTGAATTAGCATCATCATCTCTCAACCAACAAACAGTCTGGCATATACTGAACTACCATCCTCAAGTCTCAACAAATAAACAGTCTGGCATATACTGAATAAGCATCATCATCTCTCAACGAACAAACAGTCTGGCATATACTGAAAAAGCATCCTCATCTCTCAGCCAACAGACTGTCTGGCATATACTGAATTACCATCATCATGTCTCAACCAACAAACCGTCTGGCATATACTGAATTACCATCATCATCTCTCAACCAACAAACAGTCTGGCATATACTGAATTACCATCATTTTGTCTCAACAAATGAACAGAGTGGCATATACTGAATAAGCATCATCATCTTTCAACCAACAGTAGCAAATACTGAATTAGCATCATCATCTTTCAACCAACAAACAGTCTGACATATACTGAATTAGCATCCTCATCTCTCAACCAACAAACGGTCTGGCATATACTGAATTGCCATCATCATTCCTCTACCAACAAACAGTCTGGCATATACTGAATTAGCATCATCATCTCTAAACCAACAAACAGTCTGGAATTACTGAATTAGCATCATCTTCGTTGAACCAATCTGGCATATACTGAATTAGTATCATCATCTCTCTACCAACAAACTGTCTCGCATATACTGAATTATCATCATCATCTCCCAACCAACAATAGTCTGGCATATACTGAATTAGCATCATCATCTCTCAACCAACAACAGTCTGGCATGTACTGAATTAGCATCATCATCTCTCAACCAACAAACAGTCTGGCTTATTCTGAATTAGCATCATCATTTTTCAACCAACAGTCTGGCATATACTGAATTAGCATCATCATCTTTCAACCAATAGTCTGGCATATTCTGAAATAGCATCATCATCGTTCAACCAACAGTCTGGCATATACTGAATTATCATCATCATCTTTCAACCAACAGTCTGGCATATACTGAATTAGCATCATCATCTTTCAACCAACAGTATGACATTTACTGAATTAGCATCATCATCTTTCAACCAACAAACAGTCTGGAATATACATCATGATCTTTCCACCAACAAATATTCTACTTTGTACTGAATCAGCATCATCATATTTCCACCAACTGAAAGTTTGGTGTGATCTGAATCAGCATTAACGTATCTCATCATCAGACATCCTTGCGTGAACTGAATCAGTCTTCTCATCTCTCAACCAACAAACAGTCTGGCATATACATCATGATCTTTCCACCAACAAATATTCTACTTTGTACTGAATCAGCATCATCATATTTCCACCAACTGAAAGTTTGGTGTGATCTGCATCAGCATTAACGTATCTCATCATTAGACATCCTTGCGTGAACTGAATCAGTCTTCTCATCTCTCCACCAACAGAAAGCCTGGTTTAAACTTTATCAATTGCATCATCTCTCGGCCAACAGACAATCTTGTCTCTACTAAATAAGCCTCCACCACCATACAGCTTGGTTTTTTTTTTATTGAATCAGTATCATCGTCTCTCAATCAACAGAGTTATGATGTGTACTGAAGCAACTAAATAAGCATCATCACTTATCTACCAACAGATAGCCTGGTCTGTACTGAATCAGCATCATCATCTCTGCATTAACAGACATTCTGGTGTGTACTGAATCAGCCTGTTCATCTCTCATCCAACATAAAGACTGGTGTGTATTGAATTATAATCCAGATTTCTCAACCAACAGACAGTCTGGTGTCTACTGAATCAGCATCTGCTGTCCACAACATACAGCCTTGTTTATACGGAATCAGCTTCATCATCTCTCCACAACTGACAGTTTGGTGCATAATAATATTCTTTCAACTAACAAACAGCCTAGTATGTACTGAATCAGCTTCTTAATCTGTCAACCAACAAAAACCTGGTGTGGACCGAATCAGCCTCTTCTTCCCTCTTTAAACTCACAGTCTGGTTGTTATGGATCATCATCAACATATGTCTACCAACATACAGTGAAAATAAACCTGCACATCTCTCCACCAACAGACAGCTTGGTCTATACTGAAACAGCCTTTTAATCTCAAAACTAACAGCCAGCCTGGTGTGTACTGAAACAACATCTTCATCTCTAAATTTACAGAAAGCCTGGTGTGTACTCATACAGCTTCCTTATTTTGTGACCAACAGATGTCATGGTGTATACTGAAACAGCTTTTCATCTCTCAACCAACACACAGCCTGGTGTGTTATGAATCAGCTTCATCATCCCTCCACCAACAGAAATACAGGTGTGTATTGAATCAGACTACTGATTTCTCAACCAACAGATAGTTTTGATTTTAAGTATCGGAGTTGTGGGGTTTTATTCATTTAGGAACAATTTCTGAAAAATGCTTTAAGCAGTTCTCATGAAACTTGGATGAAAGCTTCTTTTTAATTTTCATCAATTGACATCGAGAAGTAATCAAACATTATTCTTTGAAAATATAACAGGTGTATCATATGCTCATGGCGCAGCTGTTTATTTAACATTCTATATCAATAAGATTTGCTCAGGTTTTGTGGTTTCTGAGCTATAAGGGGCATTAAGGGATCAAAAATGTCATTACTCTATTTGTCATAGAAAATGACATTTCTTACTGTGTCCAGCACATTACCATAATACAGTGTGAATATAAAAATGAAGATGTGGTATGATTGCCAATGAGACAACTCTCCATAGCAGACCAATTAACACATAAATTACGAAGTACAGCCTGTAACAGCAAGCAAAGCCCACACCGTATAGCCCACTATAAAAGGCCAAGACATGACAATGTAAAACAATTCAAACAAGAAAACTAACGGCCTAATTAATGAACAGAAAACAAATATGTAATACATAAACAAAAGACAACTACTGAATTACAGGCTTCTGTAATAGAGTAATAATTTTTTTTTAAAGTCAAAATCATATTTCATGATTCATAATTCATCAACTTTTTTTTCATTGCAGTTTATTATTCCTACACTTTTAGTTGTGACCTGCAGCAGATATTTTAGCCAATATTTCACCATTTTAAAGCCCTGCAGCTGAAGACTCTCAGAAAATGCTAAGTATTTTACTGCTTTACCTTAGCTTATATAATATTTTGTTTAAAGGTTTACCATAGCTTATATAAAATTTTGTTTAAAGGTTCTATAATTGACACTTAAACATTGGCATGAAATTACAAGTTTTGTTTTATTTAGCTTTAAGGATTATTGTTAAAATAGTACATACAAAAAACTTGCAACCCTGTTTTTATATGACCATAAATTTTGGCGGTCATGTATTGGTATTACTGCTGTTCAACATTGTCGGCCACAAATATAGTTTCCTGACTAAAACTGAAGTATTAGCTCAATTGTTAATAATTTTAACATAACGTAAAGGAATGTGGGTATCGTGAGAATCTCTCACTGACAACACTGGATAATAGTTATAAGTACTTTGCTAATGACTAAAGACATGAACATGGTTCAACTTGTATTTTGTGACTTCAATAATTTGTATTTAAAAGGGAAGTTACATTTATTTGTCAAATAGAAATATAGGTTCAATAGAATATAACAATAGAAAAGTATCTTTGACACTTTTGGTACTGTGAATAAAAATGAATTTCAGAGTTAATTACATTAACAATATAAATTAATAATGTGTTAAATTTAGTCTTTAGTCAAAGAAGAACATAATCTATATTTGTTCATTATCAATAACAGTCATATTAAGCTAGATATAGTTCACTAGGAAATTAGTTCAGTCTATCACATGAAAACATGTTTAACCTCTTTCTCTGGACACAGTTCAAGTTTTGAAACGTATCAACTGATATAACAGCTCCTGTTGCCTGATTCAACTCCTATTCCAACAGTAATGATCCTGCTACAGATTTGATTACACAGTTCACTCTACAGTATTTTTACCAGTACATTTATAATGTACAAGTCCACATATGCTTCATTGATTTGTCAAAAAGGTTGTCTACAGCTAGTTGTAATAAAATGTTCACATTAAACTGAAAAACCTAATTTCACCTTTTTCTTTTAAGGAGGCTCGCGGGTATAACATTTTCAGAAAAAATTAAACATTTATTTTTCATTTCAAATTTTATTTATTACCTTTAGTAGTTGTTACTTTATCATATGGTACAAAAATCTTTCCAAAAAACCAATTCGTGTTAGCCCTAGGTGACTTTTAAAATGTAGATATCATTAAAAAAGCTCCAAATTATCTCCCTTTGGTGCAAAAATGCCATTTTTTGGCATTAAAATTGAAATATCTTTTTTAACTCATCGGTGACCTATATTTTTTATTGTTGTTTTCGAATAAGTTGTACATAAACTAAATAATTGTAAAATTTAAGCGATTTCTGTAATTTAGTTCTTTTTTTATTTCGATATTACTTCTGTTTCTCCTATTAGTTCAACAGAAAAAAAGGACATTAACAAAAATGTATGTTTCTTTCGATGGCAGATTGTGACCGTAAATGAAAGGTGACCCCATTTTTTTATTTCATTTTTCTTTTAAGTATAAGATAAAGTTCATTTATAGAAAAATATAGTGAAGTCCTATATTAAATAAAATTTCGATTTAGACCCGCGAGCCCCCTTAAAAGTATTTATCTTCATTTTTAGTCACTTTCAGTTATTGTGAGATTACTCTAGTTTTAAAACAGGGGCTTGTCATCTGGTTTGTACTGCTGTTCATAGACTGTAAAAGCTCATCATAGTTACCTCAATAGAATAAAAATAAGTTTATGTCACTGCCAAAAGAGTTCTGATTTACGGTACTACAGAGCAAGCTATTGCATGTATATTTGACAAAGTACATAGTAAAATTCTTACCCTTAGTGGCACAGGCGCTTGGGTATAATATGATACATATTTTTTTAAAGTTTTTTTTTGTTGTTTAAATTATTCAATTTTCTATATTTATAATACGTATCTATCACTTCTGTGCATGTCTCAATTAGTTTCGAGTGATTTAAAGGACTTAGTGAAAATACCAAATTTTACTATCCATACTAAGAAACAAAAAGGCAACCAACTCGACCCTATTT
This sequence comes from Mytilus galloprovincialis, assembly GCA_037788925.1. NCBI lineage: Eukaryota > Metazoa > Mollusca > Bivalvia > Mytilida > Mytilidae > Mytilus > Mytilus galloprovincialis. The sequence continues at coordinate 1,787,264 of JAWDJN010000016.1, forward strand.
TCTTCTATCTATAAATACATAAATAGACCTACCTGAATTCCCCAATTTTTCTGGAAATTGTGCCTTCCTTGCCGTCAGATCGCAGGCATTGTTTATATTTATCAAACTGGTACTGTTCGTAACATTTTTAGTCCATCTCAAGCATATAATAAAAAGATTTTAACTATTTTGAGAACTTTCAAATTTATGTGCCCGGAAGTTGACTGTTTTTCCCGATGTTTTATTTAAGGGAAATAATTTTTTCCTGGACTTTTTCGGAACATCTCTGCAAGTACGTATGAAAATGATAAAGTGATACGATGTTTTGAAAAAACTTGGCAAAGATGGTCATGCAGTCCTTGAAAGGGAAAGAATTTCCCAAAAAGATTCTGTGCAGGTTATGTGTGATAACTGCAATGCATATTAACCAAAAAAACTATGTCAAGACACAGAGCCACATGCCAGGGAGTATCATCAAAACAGATAAATGCCATTCCAGCACAATTGATTATCAAAGATAATGATGTATCTGAAAGTTTCGTCAAAAACATCTTGACAAAATTTACCAAAGATGACATTGGTAAAGTCTGACAATCTGATAATTTGGTAAAAAAAGTTGGAGGTATATTCTGTGGTCGAAAAATATAACAAAAGTAGACCAATTATCCCAAGTCAGAAAGAGTGTGATGAACGACATGAGGAGGTTAGCTGAAACATACAACTTTTTTAAAGAAGAAGTCAAGAAGGATCACTCGTTACTAATAAACACTGCTGCTGATATGTTTAATAGATTTGTTTTCAAAGATCTGCAAGAGGCAGTATGTAATTATACGGAAGTAGGTGATTCATATGGAGATACATCTTTTAAGTTAAAACATGGTCTTAAATATGCATTATATTATGTTTTAAAAAAAGTCAGCAGAGATTTTGAGGGCAGAACATCTCAGTAAATTTGCAGACGATAAAGCAGAGGAGGTCACAACATTTTTGCATATTTTTGAAACCACCAAAAAATTAATAATTTTCAAATGCTTTATTCAAAAAAAAGAAAAAATCGTCAGGTTAATTTGAGAAAGCCACATCGAATAACAGATGATAATTTATTGTTCACCATCAGACAATTCAATATTGAAAGAATTAAAAATATAGTAGAAATGTACAAAGAATATAAAATCTGGACACGATCAGACTTCATTAAATTTAGGAATCTTGTGGTATGTCGCTTGACAATGTGCAATGGACGACGTGGTGGAGAAGCATGCAGACGTCTTAGATCAGAGTTCAAAGATGCTGTTGAAGATAATTGGATTAATAAAAAATGGAAGAATGATCCATATGTGCTTTTCCAAGTATTGAAGAATGTCTACAAGGCTGGCAAAGGGATAAAAATACTGGTACCAGTTTTGTTCACTTTAGACACATTGGCAGCAACTATTTTATTAGATGATGATGACCTTAAGCAGCAAGCTGAAGTTTTATCTAATAACATGTATATTTTTGCAAACACTCATAATTCCTTGGAATATGTAAACGGCTACTGAGGTATGCAACTTGTTGCAAGTGATGCTGGTATAAGAGAAGATGAGGCAAAGAAGATCAATGACACCTTAATTCGACATTTTACCAGCACTGAAATGGCTGCAAAGGACATACCAGAGAACGAGCGACAATATTTCTATACACATATTTGTAATTCCGAAGAAACGAACAAACAGACATATCAAGCTCCTTTAGCTGTTATGGAGATCGTGAAAGTTGTCAAACACATGAAAGTCACACAGGATAGCGTTGTCATCAACCTGTATGCCTCCAGATAATGTCCTTCTTCATGTTATTCCAATGGTAATCACGGAACAATCACACAGGATAATGTTTTGTCACCACCATATTTGCTTCAGATAACATCTTTCTTTGTATTTTTCCTATTAGTCAACACACAGTCAGTCACACAGGATAATGGTATGTCACCAACATGTATCCCTCCAGATAATATCTTTCTACATAATCTTCCAATTTGTCATCACACAGACAGTCACATAGGATAAAGTTTTGTCAAATGAAGTAACATGTATGCCTTCAATAAGTGTTTAAAAAGCAAAATCTGCAGATAATGTCTTTTTCTCCATCTGATTTAAATTTTCAACACAGTCAGTCACACAGGAAAATTTTTATCACCAACATGTATGCCTCCATATAACATCTTTCTTAAGTTATATCCCTCCGATTTGTCATCACACAAACAGTAACGCAGTATAGTGGTTTGTCATCAACATGTATGCCTCCAGTTTATGTCCTGATAATGTCTTTCTTCATTTTGAATCAATTTGTCATCACACAGACAGTCACCAAGGATAGGGGTTTATCACTAACGGAATCCCAATCCTCTCCTAACCTGACACAGTAGTATAACTGTACAAAATAAAGTAACATGTATGCCTTCAATAAGTGTTTAAAAAGCAAAATCTGCAGATAATGTCTTTTTCTTCATCTGATTTAAATTTTCACCACAACTTACTGACCAGACAGTCACACTGCATGATTTTTTGTTATATATATTATAAATAAGAAAAACGACAAGGCAACTTTATCTTCAACTGTAAGCAACCAATTAGATACTTGACCAGGAGAGTGTTGCATATTTTGCAACAAATACTGCCTAAAGCTTAGTAGGCACATACAACTGGTACATAAAGAAGAAGACAGAGTAAAGGCAGTCCTAAAGGTCTCTCCAAGAACAAAAAATAAAATATTTTCATAATTTAAGAAGGAGCTAGGGCATGTAGGGAATTCATTTAAACAACATGGAAAAACTTGGCAAAGATAGTCATGCAGTCCTTGCAAGGGAAAGAGTTTCCAAAAAATATTCTGTGCAGGTTATGTGTGATAACTGCAATGCCATATTAACCAAAAAAGCTATGTCAAGACACAGAGCCGCATGCCAGGGAGGATCATCAAAACAGATAAATGCCATTTCAGCCCAATTTTTGATCAAAGATAATGATGTATCTGAAAGTTTTGTCAATCTGATGATTTGGTAAAAAAAAGTTGAAAGTATACTGTAGGTTAAAAAAAAGACAAAAGATGACCAATTATCCCAAGCCAGAAAGAGTGTGATGAACGACATGAGGAGGTTAGCTCAAACATACAACTTTTTTAAAGAAGAAGTCAAAATGGATCATCTGTTACTTCATCTCAGTAAATTTGCAGACGATAAAGCAGAGGAGGTCACAACATTTTTGCATATTTTTGAAACCATCAAAAAATTTATAAATTTCAGATGTTTTATTCAATAAAAGAAAAAATCGACAGGTTAATTGGAGAAAGCCACTTCGAATTACAGATGATAATTTGTTCACCATCAGACAATACACCATTGAAAGCATTAAAAAAATAGTAGAAATATACAACCAATATAAAATCTGGACATGGTCAGACTTCATTAACTTGAGGAATCTTGAGGTACGTCGCTTGACAATGTGCAATGGACAACTTGGTTAGGAAGCATGCAGACTTCTTAGATCAGAGTTTAAAGATGCTGTTGAAGATAACTTGTTTAATAAAAGATGAAAGAAAGATCCATATGTGCTATCTCAAGAATTGAAGATTGCCTACGAGGCTGGCAAAGGGATGAATAAACTGGTACCAGTTTTGTTCACTGTAGAAACATTGGCAGCAACTATTTTATTAGATGATGATGACCTTAGGCAGTAAGTTGAAGTTTTATCTAATTACATGTATGTCTTTGAAAACACTCATAATTCCTTGAAATATGTAGCGGCTGCTTTCTTTGCTGCTGGTTTCATAGCCTTAGGCTTGGCTGCCTTTTTCTCTCCAGCTGGTTTCTTTGCAACTGGCTTCCATTAGTTCTTGAATGCTCTTCTTCTTCACCTCTTCTGAATTCTCCTAGGTAAAAGTCTTGGAATTCTGTCTTCTCAAAGCATTTAAAGGGAGACCACTCTAAATATAATTGACAATGTGTAATGGACGACTAGGTCAGGAAGCATGCAGACTTCTTAGATCAGAGTTCAAAGTTGCTGTTGAAGACAATTTGGTTTAATAAAAAAAGAAAGAATGATCCATATGTTCTATGAATTTATAACACTTGAACAACACTTTTTAATAATAATTATATAAAATAAGGAAGCTTGTTCAATCTAGAATTGAACACTTTGATTTTTATAAATGTACGAGTACAAATACGACAAAACACATCCAAAAACCATGAGGCATGAACGTTTACCAAAATATCGTAAACTCTGACCTTTTATCACATGACCAATGTCTTAACCTTAGAAGCCATTAAATCGTTTGCTGTCTCACTGCTAGACCTTTCCCTCCATTTTCACTTTCATCCTCCTTGTCTGAAAATTTGATTTATCAAAACCTACATTGTCATTTTCCATGTACACCATGGCTTCAATTTTTAATTGAAATATATAATTTGCATTCAATTGATCATTTATTCAAGCAATCAAAACCATCCATTAGTTCTTGAATGCTCTTCTTCTTCACCTCTTCTGAATGCTCCTAGGTAAAAGTCTTGGAATTCTGTCTTCCAAAAGCATTTAAAGGGATACCACTCTCAATATAAAATCTGGACATGGTCAGACTTCATTAACTTGGGGAATCTTGTGGTTTGTCGCTTGACAATGTGCAATGGACGACTAGGTCAGGAAGCATGCAGACTTCTTAGATCAGAGTTCAAATAAGCTGTTGAAGACAATTTGGTTTAATAAAAAAAAGAAAGAATGATCCATTTGTTCTATGAATTTATAACACTTGAACAACACTTTTTAATAATAATTATATAAAATAAGGAAGCTTATTCAATCTAGAATTGAACACTTTGTTTTTTTTAAATGTACGAGTACAAATACGACAAAACACATCCAAAAACCATGAGGCATGAACGTTTACCAAAATATCGTAAACTCTGACCTTTTATCACATGACCAATGTCTTAACCTTAGAAGCCATTAAATCGTTTGCTGTCTAACTACTAGACCTTTCCCTCTATTTTCACTTTTATCCTCCTTGTCTGAAAATTTGATTATCAAAACCTGCATTGTCATTTTCCATGTACACCATGGCTTCAATTTTTTTTATTGAAATATATAATTTGCATTCAATTGATCATTTATTTAAGCAATCAAAACCATCCATTAGTTCTTGAATGCTCTTCTTCTTTACCTCTTCTGAATGCTCCTAGTTAAAAGTCTTGAAATTCTGTCTTCCAAAAGCATTTAAAAGGATACCACTCTATAATATCACACATTATAAACTTTTTTAATTCTCAACTCCCTTGAAAAGATAAAAGTTCTAGGTATTTGATAAATGTAATTTATTACAGTACACATAAGGTTCTTCAGTTAAACATTACTTGTGCTGGTATTTCCCTGTATATTGTAAATATATAAAATAAAAATTAAGGTATTGGAACCATTTGCATTTACAAACTGACAACCAAGTTTGGCCTAACTTTGACAAAATAAGCTCAAAAACATTTTTTTATCAATTAGAAACAGGTGATTTCTTGTAATGTATACATATATGCTTTTTTTCAAGCATCAATGAAACTGAAGCAATCACAGAATCTAAAATATATTCCTGTTTGATTTTGGTTTGATTATCTCAAGATGATCTAAGCTTTTTTTTCCTACAATGTAGAAAGTAGAATATTGTTTAAACATAGCTCTTGTCAGAAAACTACCATTCACCAATTGTCCTTTAGGAAGATATATAATCATATATGTTCTTTTAGCAATATAAATGATATTTTGTTTAACAATTGAGCTTTTTTAATTGTCTATTTGGCATTTTAACTTACTTCTCTCCCTTTTAATAAAAGGTATACTAAGTCCACCTACTGTTGCTCTCTTTCAAGCTTTTGTTGTTGGATAGGTTAATTGACTAATTGTTTTGCTTATCCATTCATAGATCAAGTACAGTATGAAATTGTCTACAGTCTTTTGCAGCAATTCATATTATTGTCAGTTTTATTTCCAATTTTTCTTGTTCAGGACTTATGCCAAACATTGCTGGTTTCTGTCATTTTGGTGTATAATAGAGAAATGCTAGTCTTTAAGTGACTTTGTCTGTATTATTCATACTTTTATTTTAGACAATCCCTTATATGAAACTATAGACAAAGATCATCATATTAAATAACAGCAATAGAGTATTCTCTTGTATTGGTGTTATTTCTTGAATTGCACTGCATTACGATCGATACCCTTGTTAAATGATGCTTTCAATAATGAGTTGCTATTGCAAGTAAGATATAATATGTTATAGTGTTGTTTCCCACAACAACCAAGTCTATGGTAGTCACATTCCCCAACAGATAAACTAATTAGACTTAATTCAAACCATTAGATTTTTGCAGAACTTAATTTTGGCAGACTGCATACATCTGTAAATACTTATGTGTTGGCAATGGACAAGGTCAAGTTTTTCTCTGACTGTTAACAACATCTTTTTAAACTTGTGTTACCTAAGTGCTCCCTTCTAAAAAATCTCAAAATGCTTGTCTTTAAGTGACTTTGTCTGTATTATTCATACTTTTATTTTAGACAATCCCATATATGAAACTATAGACAAAGATCATCATATTAAGTAACAGCAATAGAGTATTCTCTTGTATTGTTGTTATTTCTTGCGTTGCACTGCATTACGATGATCTTGATACCCTGATTAAATGATGCTTTTAACAATGAATTGCAGTTTCAAGTGAGATATAATATTTTATAGTGTAGTTTCCCACCTTATGTTCTCATTCATTCTTCAACCAAGACTATTGTAGTCACATTCCCCAACAAATAAACTTATTAAACTGAATTCAAACCATTAGATTTTTGCAGAACTTAATTTTGAATCTGTATACATCTGTAAATACTTATGTTTTGGCAATGGACACGGTCAAGTTTTTCTTTTTAAACTTGTGTTATCTAAGTGCTTCCTTCTAAACATACTGGTCTTTAAGTGACTTTGTCTGTATTATTCATACTTTTATTTTAGACTATCCCATATATGAAACTATAGACAAAGATCATCATATTAAATAACAGCAATAGAGTATTCTCTTGTATTGGTGTTATTTCTTGCATTGCACTGTGTTACGATGATCTTGATACCCTGGTTAAATGTTGCTTTTAATTATGAATTGCTGTTTCAAGTGAGATATAATATGTTATAGTGTAGTTTTGCACCTTATGTTCTCATTCATTCTTCAACCAAATCTATTGTTGTCACATGCTGCCAACAAATGAACTAATTAAATTTTATTTAAATCATTAAATTTTTGCAAAACTTTATTAAGGCATCTACGCAAAATGTCTAAATGTTTGTCTTTGGACTAAAAGTTGATTTTTTTTTTGGTGCAGACTGAAATATCCTATTTACTTGAAAAGGTACTTAATTTTGATAATGTCTTTGAAAAACAAAGATAGATATTTGGTGTTATTTGTAACCACAAAAAAAATTAAAGATTATTGTACTGCTCCTCAGGACATCTTGATTGACTACTAAAGCTGTTGCTGTTATTGTTTATCAATATCATCAGTATTACTGAATATAAGGTTCCCTCAAGACAGAACTCTTTATGCAACATATTGTTTTATAATTTTGAGGAAGAAGGAACTTGTTCAATCAGTGTTCATTATTAAATATGAAAAGCTTAAAAAGTGGAATATGGTAAACATAGTTCTAAATTTTTTTATTGTACATTATTTTGTACATTTACAATCAGGTACCCTTTAACTGGCTCTTATCTCTTTTTTTATGCTCAACTTAGGGGCATATGTTTTTTAATCTGTGTCTTTTCTTTTGTCTGTTTGTATTGTGGTCAAGGTAGTTCAATGAAGTTGAAGTCCAGATTTAAATTTTAGTACACTTATTCCCTATGATATGATTTTTAATTTAAATGCTAAATTGCAATTTTGACTCCAAATTCACAAAAAGATTTTCCTAACAATTATATGTCCTTCAATACTTTTGCTCAAAATTGTATTAAAGTAAGACAAGTTTATAATTATTCATCAATCCGTGGTACAAGTGTATAACATATAAAAACAAAAACATTTGAAAGCCTCTACATACAGCTTTGAAACCTAAAAGTGTAGGAAGTCCCTAACTTTATATTAAGATAAATGACAAATGAAATGTACACTATTCGCTTATCATGCAGAATATATAACAAGCGCAGATCATTTCCTGTTCAATAATTCCATCATGGATGGACATTCTTTAAACATTTGTATTGCTGATCCATCTTGGTTTACATAGAATACAATAAAAAAAAAAGTAATAAAGCAATCATAATATTTCTACAACCATTCAACTTCAACTAAGTATAGTATACTATATATTACATTTTTTATCCACATGTGTTTGAATGACACTTGGTTCGCAGCAGATAAAGGAACATTTGTTTGCCTTTCTGCTTCGCCTGTTCTGAATTTTTCTAGGTGAAAGTCTTGGAATCCTGTCTCCCTGAAGCATTTAAAGGGATACCACTCTATAATTCTTCACATTATCAACATAAATTACTGACATCATACTTAATATACATTTGTATTGCCTGTACATCCTAATTTACATGGAATGCAATTAAAAAAAAGAAGTAATAAAGCTATCATAGTATTTCTAAAACCATTTAACTTCAACTTATGTATAACAACAAGTATGTTGGATGATAGCACATTAGCTGGGTTAGATGATCCAGCCTGTTGTTTTAAAGAAATGCCAATCCCTTTCTATGACAATAAACTAATATAATCAGAAATTTGTACTAGAAGATGTCAGTTAGAAATTAACACAAGTGTTTTTTTTTTCTCAACCAATATGGTTGTCACAGTTTCATATATAAATTACTTGCCAAAATGAAATACTACAAATAAATAAAAGACTGAATGTATATACACAATATTTATTTTATATGAATTTAAGGCGCATTAACTACATAACTAAGTTGCCTACCAGAACCATTAACAAGAACAAAACAATTATAGTAAAGCATTTAGATTGTAAATGCAGAAAGACTTTAAAACAATTTGAAATGGCTACAATCAACTCAGAAAACTACCGTTCACCAATTGTCCTTTAGGAAGATATATGAGCATATATGTTCTTTTAGCAACGTAAATGATATTTTGTTTAACAATTGAGCTTTGTTAATAATCTATTTGGCATTTTATCTTTCATTTCTTTTCTCCCTTTTAATAAAAGGTATACTAAGTCCACCTACTGTTGCTCTCTTTCAAGCTTTTGTTGTTGGATAGGTTAATTGACTTATTGTTTTGCTTATCCATTCATAGATCAAGTACAGTATTAAATTGTGTACAGTCTTTTGCAGCAATTCATATAACTGTCTGTTTTATTTCCAATTTTTGTGGTTCAGGACTGATGCCAAACACTGCTGGTTGCTGTCATTAGGTGTATAATAGAGAAATGCTAGTCTTTAAGTGACTTTGTCTGTATTATTCATACTTTTATTTTAGACAATCCCTTATATGAAATTATAGACAAAGATCATCATATTAAATAACAGCAATAGAGTATTCTCTTGTATTGGTGTTATTTCTTGAATCGCACTGCATTAGAATTGATACCCTTATTAAATGATGCTTTCAATAATTAGTTGCTGTTTCAAGTGAGATATAATATGTTATAGTGTAGTTTCCCACCTTATGTTCTCATTCATTCTTCAACCAAGTCTATTGAAGTCACATTCCCCAACAAATAATCTAATTAAACTTAATTCAAACCATTAGATTTTTGCAGAACTCAATTTTGACCGACTGTATACATCTGTAAATACTTATGTTTTGGCAATGGACACGGTCAAGTTTTTCTCTGACTGTTAACAACATCTTTTTAAACTTGTGTTATCTAAGTGCTTCCTTCTAAAAAATCTAAAAATGCTTGTCTTTTAGTGACTTTGTCTGTATTATTCATACTTTTATTTTAGACAATCCCATATATGAAACTATAGACAAAGATCATCATATTAAGTAACAGCAATAGAGTATTCTGTAGTATTGGTGTTATTTCTTGCATTACACTGCATTACGATGATCTTGATACTCTATTTAATAGATGCTTTCAATAATGAATTGCTGTTTCAAGTGAGATATAATATGTTATAGTGTAGTTTCCACCTTATGTTCTCATTCATTCTTCAACCAAGTCTATTGTAGTCACATGCTGCCAACAAATGAACTAACTAAACTTTATTTAAATCATTAGATTTTTGCAAAACTTTATTAAGAGATCTATGCCAAATGTCTAGATATTTGTCTTTGGACTAAAAGTTAATTTTTTTTTTTGGTGCAGACTGAAATATCCTCTTTACTTGAAATGTGTGCACCAGACCACGGATTTGAAACGTGTTCACTATGAGAATCCTTGATTAGACACAGATTTTCTTTTAATAAATAATATGTTATAAAGAAACATAACTGAATCATCTTAATTGTGATATATCAATTGTATGTAACTTTTAAACAATTGGTTAATACATGTTCCTTTTTGTTATATTAATAATATGCATATCTCAAGGATTATTTTTATGTTTTTATAATATGTATTATTTGTCAATTATTTTGAATTTTATTTATGTAAAATGAATGCTATAAATTCAGATTATAGTGGTTAAATTGTATAAGAATATTTAATGCTAACTATACACACAGACAATCAGACAGGTCAGACCACTATTTTTTCACAATTAACTTACTAGTGTTTGTTATTACTTCTAAAAAGAAGAGTTATCTTTTGTATCACTATTTATATTTTGATATATATATATATATCTAAACAAGTCTAAATTGAAAACTACGTTCAAACCTATGATTGCATTGGATAAAAACCGCAATTTTTATACGTGTACATGTAGAACAAATTTCATTGTAGAAGGGTCTAAATATATATATTTATGAGTGTAACATATTCCTTGACCTCAAACCTTTTTTTATGGTATATTTGGGTGTTAGTATGACATTCATTATCACTGAAATTGTTATTTAAGGTCCTGCTTAAGAATTTCTCCAAGTACTGAATTTTCTGACTGTGATATTGGCTTTTTTGACAATTGAATGGACATGTATCTGGTACCAGCATCATTCAGACATAATAAATAAGACATGTTGGAAATTTATAATAGTTATTACCTTTGTTTATAATAATGTTAGGTTTCCTAAATTAATATTGAACTTAATCTGTAAATAATTCAGCACATTTCCACTGATGGTAAAAGAATTCAAAATCCCTCATTACCATTAAAAACAATTATTGTATTGTAACTAGCAATTAATTGCTTCTAGAATAGATAATCAAAGTGTCTTTGTCTTAAGTGTGGATTTTTGTAAATACAAACCTCTACCTGAAACTTTAACTTTAGACAAAGACATTTGATGATCATATTAAATAACAGCAAAATAATTGGTGTTATTTCTTACTTTTTATAAATATCAACATGGGAACAAAGGTGTATCTTGCATGATTTTATGTTGGCACTTGATTGTCAAAGATATGAGGGTCTGTTTCTGACTGAACATTAGCTGCACTGATGCTAAATTAAATTATAAAGCTATTAATTCAACGTGTTTTAGTCTTATCTAAATTAAGAAAGGGAAGAATAAAAACACTGGTTCAATCAATGTTCATCTTCAAAGATACAAGTACACACCTGTGATATCGCGGGTCCGTGACTGAATTAAAGTATATAACTATGCCTAAGCCTTATTTTAGTAATTGGTATTGTCATCTGATAAAGTCATGTCGATTATAAGATACACAGTTTTCTCTGCTTTCAAATCTTTCTGTTTGAACCCGTCGACCTTGAACTTATCAATTATTGGAAATATTAATTATTTGGAAAACAAAAGGTCCAGGCTATCCAGGAATGGGGTATTTTTTTAATCAACAGCATTGTCCTATATTAGTTATCTTAGAAAGTCTTGCTGATTGCTGAATAAAGCTACAATAGGGAACAATTTGACAATGATTGAATTTAGTAGTGTAAGCCCTTTGATTATGACCCGTGATTATAGCAAAATCCTAAATACACCGTTTGGTGTGCGCCTGTCAAATGCGGAACGTACAGATAAGGTAATAGCTAACAGGTGAATATACTATTGGTATCGGTTTCGGATTAGACCCGGAACTTGTTAATTATTGGCAATATTAATTACGTGGAAAACAAAAGGGTCTGGAGTGGTGTAATTTTTAATCTACACCATTGTCCTATATAAGTTATATATAGAGTTGAATTCTTTGATTTGTCGTTTTTACCCGATGTCGGCTGACAAAGTGGACCTCGTAATTTTAGTATTATAGAAACGTACAGATAAGGTAATAGCTAACAGGTGAATATACTATTGGTATCGGTATCGGATTAGACCCGGAACTTGTTAATTATTGGCAATATTAATTACGTGGAAAACAAAAGGGTCTGGAGTGGTGTAATTTTTAATCTACACCATTGTCCTATATTAGTTATATATAGAGTTGAATTCTTTGATTTGTCGTTTTTACCCGATGTCGGCTGACAAATTGGACCTCCTAATTTTAGTATTATAGATATGAAAGCATTAGCATTGTTTTTATACACAAATATTGACAGATAACCGAATCTTGATCACTATTTATTTGCCTTCATTAGTCATGTATTTTAAAGTAATTAGGTGTAGTATTTAGAAATATTTAATTATTCCCATGTATAAGAAGGACTTCGGAATAAAGTTTGCTTCAAGAAAGATTTTCCACATGGCTGGATCCAATTTATTAAAAAAAAATATTAATTTACTTTCTACAGTTTTAATCCTTTGTTGTGTTGACAATAAAGATATTTTAGCTTTGTTTGGTCTAAGCTATACTGCACACCACAAATTACTGACCAGTCACAAAGAATGATATATTTTTACCAGAAACATGTTTTCCTTCAACAAGCAGTCCACAAGCAAAATCTTTAGGTACTTTCTTTTCTTTATCTTTTCAAATTTGTCATCACAGCTCAGATATACCAGACAGTTGCACAGGATGTTTCTCATTACCAACAACAGTCATCCCTTCAATATTTGTTCAATAAGCAAAATCTCTAAATGTTTTTTTTCTTTATCTTTTTTTGCCACGTTACAACTGTGAACTAAGTGCTTTGATAGTCATAACGTTAAATAACCACATTAAAAAATTGGTTGTATTTGTAACTACAAAACATATTATAATGAAATGAATGTGTTTTTTGAATTCTTCAATTTAGAAATTAAAAACAATTATTGTATTGTAACTAGCAATTATTTGCTTCTAAAAAAAGCTAATTGAAGTGTCTTTGTCTTAATTGTGGATTTTTGTAAATACAAACCTCTATCTGAAACTTTAGACAAAGATCGTTGATGATCATATTAAATAAAAACTCATAGAGCTTGCTGATGTTGTTTGACCAATAATTGGATTCAACTGAAAAGAAAAAAAACTAGCATGAATAATATTCTTATAGTAAATATTTATTGTTTCATTACACACAAAAGAATCGGTGTTATTTCTTACTTTTATAAATTTCTACCTGGGAAGAAAGGTGTATTTTGCATGCCTTTATGTTGGCACTTGATTGTTAAAGATATGAGGGACTGTTTCTGACTGAACATAAGATTATATTCTACCTATAGCCCCATCATTTTCTATATCTGCTCCTCTACCCCATGTCAATCTGAGACTGGCTTCAAGAATACCACTATCTGGTAGTCCATATGATCTCTAAAAAAGAAAAACAAAATAATTGTTATAGTAATTTAATGTTAAAGTAGAAGAGGAACATGAAATATCGAAAAGTTATTCAAGAAAGTGTTGAAATATAACTTCAATCATTAATTTTACTCTAATTTACTGTTGTTATAACTTGCAGTATCCTATGATGCATGTACCCAGTTATCTCCCTTTGATTGCTTCTTCGCAAGGAATAAGCTGACACAATTGCGTATCCAGAGTTTTTGTGATCTGAAAGAGTCAAATCTGGTTTTACTTCATAATGTTTACCCCTCAATACGTTACCAAACCTATTTAAGGAATTATAAGGGATTTTTCATACACCTCCGCAAATTTTCAGAAAAAAAGTTTCACTTCACTGGTGAATTTATAACACTTGAACAACACTTTTTAATAATAATTATATAAAATAAGGAAGCTTATGCTTATTCAATCTAGAATAAAACACATCCAAAATACCATGAGGCATGAACGTTTACCAATATATATCCTAAAGTCTGACTTTTTATCACGTGACCAATGTCTTGACCTTAGAAGCCATTAAATCCATTGCTGTGTAACTGCTAGAACTTTCCCTCCATTTTCACTTTTATCCTCCTTGTCTGAAAATTTGATTATCAAAACCTGCATTGTCATTTTCCATGTACACCATGGCTTCAATTTTTAATTGAAATATATAATTTGCATTCAATTGATCATTCATTCAAGCAATCAAAACCATCCATTAGTTCTTGAATGCTCTTCTTCTTCACCTCTTCTGAATGCTCCTAGGTAAAAGTCTTGGAATTCTGTCTTCCAAAAGCATTTAAAAGGATACCACTCTATAATATCACACATTATAAACTATATTAATTCTCAACTCCCCTGAAAAGATAAAAGTTCTAGGTATTTGATAAATGTAATTTATTACATTACACATAAGGTTCTTCAGTTAAACATTACTTGTGCTGGTATTTCCCTGTATATTGTAAATATATAAAATAAAAATTAAGGTATTGGAACTATTTGCATTTACAAACTGACAACCCAGTTTGACCTAAATTTGTCAAAATAAGCTCAAAAAACATTTTTTTATCAATTAGAAACAGGTAATTTCTTGTTATGTATACATGTATTTTTTATTATTTTTTTATCATCAATGAAACTCTTGGAATGTAAAATATATTTCTGTTTGATTTTGGTTTGATAATCTCAAGATGATCTAAGCTTTTTTTCCTACAATGTAGAAAGTAGAATATTGTTTAAACATAGCTCTTGTCAGAAAACTACCATTCACCAATTGTCCTGTAGGAAGATATATAAGCATATATGTTCTTCTAGCAATATAAATGATATTTTGTTTAACAATTGAGCTTTGTTAATGGTCTATTTGGCATTTTAACTTTCATTGCTTCTCTCCCTTTTAATAAAAGGTATATTAAGTCCACCTACTGTTGCCCTCTTTCAAGCTTTTGTTGATGGATAGGTTAATTTACTAATTGTTTTGTTTATCCATTTGTAGATCAAGTACAGTATGAAATTGTGTACAGTCTTTTGCAGCAATTCATATTATTGTCTGCTTTATTTCCAATTTTTCTGGTTCAGAACTTATGTCAAACACTCCTGGTTTCTGTCATTTTGGTGTATAACAGAGAAATGCTTGTCTTTAAGTGACTTTGTCTGTATTATTCATAAATTTATTTTAGACAATCCCTAATATGAAACTATAGACAAAGATCATCATATTAAATAACAGCACTAAGAGTATTCTCTTGTATTGGTGTTATTTCTTGAATTGCACTGCATTACGATTGATACCCTGGTTAAATAATGCTTTCAATAATGAGTTGCTGTTTCAAGTGAGATATAATATGTTAGTGTAGTTTTGCACCTTATGTTCTCATTCATTCTTCAACCAAGTCTATTTACGGTAGTCACATTCCCCAACAAATAAACTAAATTAAACTTAAATCAAACCATAAGATTTTTGCAGAACTTAATTTTGAATCTGTATACATCTGTTAATACTTATGTTTTGGCGATGGTTAGCTATCAATTTAAAATAGAATACTTTTGTAAAATAAATATTGGCTGTTTTTGACAATTGAATGGACATGTATCGGGTTGTAGCATCATTAAGACATGATAAATCAGACATTTTGGAGTTGTATTAT
This sequence comes from Mytilus galloprovincialis, assembly GCA_037788925.1. NCBI lineage: Eukaryota > Metazoa > Mollusca > Bivalvia > Mytilida > Mytilidae > Mytilus > Mytilus galloprovincialis. The sequence goes on from JAWDJN010000016.1 coordinate 1,803,157, forward strand.
AGTTATTACCTTTGATCAGGATTGTATTTCCTTTGCCTACATTTACATTTAAATTAATCTGTAAATAAATAAATAAAAATTAACAAGCAGTTTGATTGAACTGGAAAGTACTAACTTTCATTGTTTAAAATTTTTAACAAATATTAGTAATTTTCTTCAATCGTGACAAGCAAACATAAAATTAAAAGTGTTAAAAATTGAAAAACAGCATTAACTTTAGTCGAGCCTTCGACTTTAGTGGAAAAAGCGAGACTTAGCGATCCTACATTCCGACGGCCACGGCATCCACAAATATTCACTCTGTGGTTAAATTTTTTCAAATTTTGATAACTTTCTTAAACTATACTGGATTCCTACCAAACTTGGCAGAAGTTTGTTTATGATCAAAACATAGTATTCAGTAGTAAATTTTGTAAAAAAATAAATCCATTTTTCCGTATTTTATTTTGAAATGGAATTAGTTTTTCTGCAGGGAAATATTTAAATTTACTCTGTGGTTAAAGTTTTTAAAATTTTGATAACTTTCTTAAAATATCCTGGGTTTGTACCTAACTTAAACAGAAGCTTGATAATGACCATAAGATAGTATCCAGAATTAAATTTTGTAAAAAAATTAATCCATTTTTCCATATTTTTTTTTTTAATGGACTTAGTTTTTCTGCCAGGAAACATTTAAATTCACTCTGTGATTCAAGTATTTAAAATTTGAATAACTTTCTTATACTATTTTGGATTTGTACTAAACTTGGACAGAACCTAATTTATGATCAAAAACTAGTATCTAGTAGGAAATTTTGTTAAAATTATTAGATTCATAAGCCTACTGGATTTTACCAAACTTGGACAGAAGCTTCCTACAGTCAAAAATTAGTATCAAGAGGAATATATTTGTTGATTTTTTTCCTCATTTTTGTTGAGCCTGTGATTAACAGCAAAAGTAGGCAAAACACTGGGTTCGGTGGAACCCTTACGCATTTTTGTCATCATAATGGAATTAATGTGAAGTTCATATAGATGAGAGGTTTTGGTAGCTGTAAATTGAAGTTTAGTCCATTATTTTTTACATTAATTAAGTTTTGTTATGTGTAAGGAATATTACAGTTGTTTTCCATTCTTTTAATCTTTATATTTTTCTTTTTTAAAGCCTTTGTAGTTCTGTGGTTTTTTTTAGTTCGTTTTGGTAGCTGCAAAACCAAGTTTACTCTACTATTTCATACATAAGTAAATGCTTTGTGTCAGGAATAAAAACAGTTTTTTCATTTTCATTTCTTGTTATTTAGGGGTCTTGGTTTGCTCGTGGTTAAACATTATTACATGTATTAGGTGACTATTATTAATATACATGTATATTATATATTTCTCATTTGCAATCATTTCACATTTCTGATTTTTAAAATAAAAATAAAGTGAATATTTATTGAAAATTAGTTTAATACTTACAGGAATTATTGGGGTATCTTTTATTAGTTTGATAGCTGCCACAACAGCTATTAAACTAATTGATTTGATGGCGAAGATTGTAATTTAAAATGAGATTTAAAAAAAAAAATAATAATGTCATTTATTAGGTTACATCATGATATTTATCTACCAATTGTACTTAAAGAAAGTAGAGTGTAAATGCTTAAACGTGTAGGTTTTTTACTTACCAATGATATTATGTTTTAATATCATGTTGATAGTCCTAAATATAAAGTTTAAGTACAATTATCACATTTATTTAAACTTAGGTGAGGATAGGTAAAAGTTAAGAGATTTAGAAATTAAAATTGATACTATAAGCTGGTAGAGCATCAATTAAGGATAAAGTTAAGTTAAAAATATTGATAGGTAATGGACCTCCTTTTCGAGATATTTGAGATTTGAAATATGGCGGGAAAAGGCTGACTCGGACTTTTACCTTATATTTGCATTGATATTATTTGGGTTTCAAAACAAAAGAAAGATAACTAAGAATCTTAACAGTTCATAAGTATTTTTAAATTTTTCTCCTTGTTTCACATTTGATTGCTTTCTTTCAAGCTCTTTTCAATTTAAGAGATTAATTGACCACAGAACATTCAGAACAGATAGCAGAAACCTATATATGATTTGTTTATGCATTGGAGATCTAGATGAGATGGAGATTTGATTTTAATGATCCAAAATTGATTTGAATTGTCCAGTGGGAATTTAAATCTTATTGCCTCATTCTCCTGGCATAAAAGTGCTAGTGTGTACTACTTTTGGTTGTTCTTGATGTTGATTGATATTTAGATTGTCTTGCATGGTCTTGTAATACCATTAATATAGAATGAAATAGAATTAACAGCCCAGTAAAATATTTAAATTCTTCTCATGTTTTCAATGTTTAAATGCCCTCTTTTCTGCTGTCTAAATTTGAAAGATAGAACAAGTAGAGCCATAGCAAGTGTATACCACTTTTTATCATGGTCCACTGTGATGGATATACAAGTAATTGTCTGAATGGGTCCTTCTAGAGGATATCAGTTAGACATCAACACAATTGGGTTCTTTTTCTCACCATATATGGTTGTCACTGTTTCTTATATAAATTACTTGCCAGTGGTTTTTTTTCTCCATATATGCTGAGTCTATGAAATATTTCAAGTATGTTGGATGGTAGGCCATCAATTTTGTTAGATGATCCAGTCTGTTGTTTTGAAGAAATGTCAATCCAGAAAACAGATGTTTTAAGACGCTTTTAAATAAGGGAGTCATAGATCTTTCATTGAAACACATTCTTTCTAGATACACGCATACATTTTGTTCCTTTAAATACAATTTTCTAAAATGTCACTCTATCAAAACAGTAATTAAATCTTTGACAATTGTTTTAATTGGTATAGATACTGAATTTGTTATTGGTAAATTAAAACCATACTAAATATAACATTTATGTACCTTCACAGTACTCCATCTGTAAATACCTATATTTCAGCATTGGACGATTCGGTAAAGTTTTTCTTTGACTGTTAACAACATCTTTTTAAACTTATGTCATCTAAGTGTTTCCTTCTAAAAATGCTAGTCTTTAAGTGACTTTGTCTATATTATTCATACTTTTATTTTAGACAATCCCATATATGAAACTATAGACAAAGATCATCATATTAAATAACAGCAATAGAGTATTTACTCTTATTGGTGTTATTTCTTGAATTGCATTTCATTACCATTGATACCCTGGTTAAATGATGCTTTTAATAATGAATTGCTGTTTCAAGTGCGAACCATGTTTATTGTAGTCACCTACCCCGACTTCTTAACTTTTTTTTAAGCCAGCATATTTCCACTGGTGGTGAAATAATTAATAATCGCAAATTATAATTAAAACAATTAATGTATTAAAACTAGCTATAATTTGCTTCTTGAATAGATTGTCAAAGTCTCTTTGTCTTAAGGATGTTCGCTTGTCATGTTTTTGGATTTTTGTCAGATTTTCGGAATCCTCTGGTATTATCCATTTGAATGCCATAAAAAATTTTGCCCATTGACCCCCATTTTTCTTTTTATAAATCTTTTATATGTATGATTATAAACCATCTGTTAAAGTCTTATAAAATCGTTGTTATTTTTTAATAGTTTTTGACAGCTTTAACTTGTCAATGATAAAGCAATGAAAAATCAAAGGAAATCATTTTCCCGCCAAATTTTCAAAGGTTAATATCCTGAAAACAAGCACATTGATCTATATTTATGTTTTGCTATTTTGGTTCCTTTATTTAACCCCTATCAATATATAATAGTGTTATGACAAGCTTGTTATTTTGAAACTGAGTAGCGAACTTCCTTAAGGATGTATGCAGACTAGATTTCTTTTCTTTCAATTTAAGACCCAAATACTACCAATGCAAAATTTATGGTCTGATCAGGTGAACCTTTTCCTGCTAATTTTTAAAAAATTAAATATCTGGAAAAAGAGCGCCCCAACCGGAGCAGAATATTTTACCCTGTATTGTAGGGGAAAAACAAGGAGTTTGAACATCAGAATCAATTTCCAAAACCTTATCTAGGCACATCCTTAATTTTTTTGTTAGTTCATTGAGACTAATCAGATAGACTTTTTTCTACATATGTCATACATCAATAAATCAATTACCTTTCAAACATGTGTTGTTTCCGTAATCAGCTTCTGTTAAACTTTGCCTGGTGATAAGCCATGCATGAAACCTACTATCTGCAGGATGCTTTCTGGGTTTTCCTTCCCAAAGACAATTGCCTACCATGGCTGACAAGCTCAATCTTCTCGTCTTTTCTTTCTGGGCTTTCTCCCATAGCCTTTGATCTTCCCAGATCTAACCACAAGGCAGTGGTACTATTTACCATAGTTTGGGCAGTATTGATGAGTGTAAGGGGGTGTCAATGCGACGATGGGCCTACACACTGCATCTCCAGGGTCCTTGTTGCTCCACAATGTGATATCGCGGGGAAGCATTGTAGTTGTCTTGAATAGCTAGTGTAAAGGCTATTTACTGGCAGAAAGACTTTCCCCCTCGGCTGTCTTTTCAACTACAAAGCAGGCTAGCCAGGGGTACATAATTAAGAACCTATGGCTCTTACCCCACAAGACAGTTACACAATCATGTGGTTCAAACCACCAACAAACATAAAAAGAGTATAATATACTATACATGTTTCTCTCCCTCTTTGCATTGATGATTGGATTTCACAATTTTTTTCTTATAATTCATTTTTCTTTTGTCCAGGCATGAGTTACTGTCCTTTCTTTGGGATGATTTAAGAGTCTTTTTTTCTTTTTCCAAAGTTGTCCATATCTTATATTAATCACAGAATGCTTGCCTCAGAGGCGAATGTCTGTTTCGGGATTAGCATTTTATCTGAAATCGACATGTTTGTTACAATGTACATTTGACACTTACACAATCCTGTGGTTCAAACCACCAGCAAACAAAAAAAAAGAATATAATATACTATACATGTTTCTCTCCCTCTGTGCATTGATGATTGGATTTCAATTTTTTTCGTAAAACTCTTTGTCTTTTGTCCATGCATGTGTAACAGTCCTTTCTTCAGCATGTTTCAAGAGTCTCTTTCTCTCTTTTTCAATAGTTGTCCATATCTTATATTAATCACAGAATGCTTGCCTCAGAGGAAAATGCCCTGGATTTGCATTTTATCTGAAATTCACATGTTTGTTACAATGTACAGTGATATTTGTATTGTTTTCAAAAAGTACTACATCACTTTTGATACTTGGAGTTATTATATTCAATAAAAAAAAATCATAAAAATTCAGTATTTACTATTAATAGAAACATTCATAAGCATCTGATAAATGATAAATAATAGGTGACAACCCAATAACTCAAAATAAGCTAAAAAAAAATAAGCGGTTTGTCACCAATATGTATGCCTCCAGATAACATCTTGGTCACCACACAGACATTCACACAGGATAAAGTTTTGTCACCAACATGTATGCCTCCAGATAAAGTCTTTCTTCATGTAATTCCAATTTGTCTTCACACAGACAGTCACACAGGAAATTTTTCTGTCACCAACCTGTATGCCTCCAGATAATGTCGTTCTTCATTTTATTCCAATTGGTCATCACACAGACAGTCACACAGGATAGAGTTTTGTCACCAACATGTATGCCTCCAATGAAGATCACAAAAGAGCAGAATATGTAAGTAGAACTTAGCTATTTGCAGATTGTTTCTTGGTGTGTGTAATTTCAGTTTATCTGCCCTGTGATTTCACTCTTTCCTTCTCAACCACAGTTACTTATATAATGATTGCAATCTATATACAGTAAAACCTGTATAAACCGGCCGGCTACGGCAGAATCATTTTCAGACTTTATATACTGCATGGTCACCTTTAATAGCTGATTATTCAATCAATAATTTAATTGAAAGGATTCAACAGTTGTTTGCAGGACTTTTGAATTCAAATATAAGAAAAAAAATAAAACAAATATTGAAATAATACATATAATAGGAATTATGAGAACTGCATGATATAAGTTTGCAATACAGCTTTTTGTTCAGTTATCTTTGTGTTGACTATTATGTTTTAAACTCAATTCTGGATCTTTGGATAGTTACTAGATTTTTTCTCTTGTTTAAGGCGTGCAACAGAACTTGTACATTTTCTACAGTTTCTTATCTATGGGTGGATCTAGCCAATTTTAAACAGGGGACGGAGTAGAGTTTTAGTTGCACCCAATGTACTTATTATAGTAAGAACCCATTGTTTCTCTATTTTGCTATACATTTCTTCTTTTGTTATACGTGTTTCAAACATCACTGCAATACTCTTCTTTTATTGTATATTACTGATTCTGTAAATAAGCCCATTGTTTCCTTTTCCTTATTCTCAACAAAAGGTCAAAGGGGTAGGGTTCCAACTATGTGCTCCCATTCAAATGCATTAATCTTCCATAAAAAGAGGGGATTCCAATCCCAGACCCCCTGGTACCCCCACTATCTTAAAGCAAGAATAATATAACAAAAATTATATATGTACTTCTGTCCACTGCAAATTGACTTTTTTTCATTCAATGTTGATGTTCACAATTTTGAAGCATGCAATTACTACATCTACTTTTTATCATATTTCTATTTTAATGTAATGAAAAGTTAAATTCTATTGTAACACAGGTTCTGCTGACAAATGACTGATAAACCCCTCTTGTATCCTTTTATCTATCAAAAAGGTGTTTAAGAATTTACAATGAATCCAAGTTTTAGAGAAAAGTCAGTTAAATTTATAATTTTCTTCTTTGGAAGTTTTCAAAAACCTGTAAGTTTTTGAAAAAAAAATGTCATTTTCAGCCATGCCATGACTATATTAATGTTAAAGCAGAAGAAGAACATGAAATGTCGAAAAATTATTCAAGAAAGTATTGAAATATAACTTCAATCATTAATTTTACTCTAATTTACTGTTGTTATAACTTGCAGTATCCTATGATGCAGGTACCCAGTTATCTCCCTTTGATCGCTTCTTGGCAAGGAATAAGCTGACACAATTGCGTATCCAGAGTTTTTGTGATCTGAAAGAGTCAAAAATGGTTTTACTTCATAATTTATACCCATTAAAACGTTACCAAACCTATTTCAGGAATTATAAGGGATTTTCCGTACACCTCCGCAAATTTTAGAACAAAAATTGTGAATTTATAACACTTGAACAACACTTTTTAATAATATTTATATAAAATAATGAAGCTTTCAATCTAGAATTGAACACTTTGATTTTTAGCTCACCTGACCTGAAAGGTCAAGTGAGCTTTTCTCATCACTTGGCGTCCGTCGTCTGTCGTCCGTCGTCCGTCGTCTGTAAACTTTTACAAAAATCTTCTCCTCTGAAACTACTGGGCCAAATTCTACCAAACTTGGCCACAATCATCCTTGGGATATCTAGTTTAAAAAATGTGTGGCGTGACCCGTCAAACCAACAAAGATGGCCGCCATGGCTAAAAATAGAACATAGGGGTAAAATGCAGTTTTTGGCTTATAACTCAAAAACCAAAGCATTTAGAGCAAATCTGACAGGGGGGTAAAATTGTTAATCAGGTGAAGATCTATCTGCCCTTAAATTTTCAGACGAATCGGACAACCTGTTGTTGGGTTGCTGCCCCTGAAATAGTTATTTTAAGGAAATTTTGCAGTTTTTGGTTATTATCTTGAATACTATTATAGATAGAGATAAACTGTAAACAGCAATAATGTTCAGCAGAGTAAGACCTACAAATAAGTCAACATGACCAAAATTGCCAGTCGACCCCTTAAGGAGTTATTGCCCTTTATAGTCAATTTTTAACAACTTTTCATCATTTTTTGTAACTTTTCTAAAAATTTTCTTCTCTAAAACTACTTTGCCAAATTTAATCAAACTTGGCGACAATTATCATTGTGGTTTATAGTTTAAAAAATGTGTCCGATGACCCAGCCTACCAAACAAAATGGCCGACATGGCTAAAATTAGAACATAGTGGTAAAATGCAGTTTTTGCTTTATATCTTTGAAACCAAGACATTTAGGGCAATTTTTCAAGATTTTAATGTCCATCAGAATAAGATATATCCCCTCACAAGTTTTCAATTGAATCGGACAACCTGTTGTTGGGTTGCTGCCCTTAAATTGGTTATTTTAAGAAAATTTTGCAGTTTTTGGTTATTATCTTGAATACTATTATAGATAGAGATAAACTGTAAACAGCAATAATGTTCAGCAAAGTAAGATCTACAATTAAGTCAGCATGATCAAAATTGTTAGAGGACCCCCTAAGGAGTTATTGCCCTTTAGAGTCAATATTAAATAATTTTTTCTCATTTTTGTAACTTGTATAAAAATCTTTTCTAAAACTACTTGGCCAAATTAAACAAACTTGGCCACAATCATAATACTAGGGTATCTATTTTTAAAATGAGTGTCTAATGACCCCGCCTACCAACAAAGATGGCCGACACCAGTAAACACATTAACAGGTGAGCGACACAGGCTCTTGAGAGCCTCTAGTTATAAATGTACAAGTACAAATAAGACGAAACACATCCAAAAACCATGAGGCATGCACGTTTACCAATATATCGTAAACTCTGACCTTTTATCACATGACCAATGTCTTGATCTTAGAAGCTATTAAATCTTTTGCTGTCTAACTGCTAGACCTTTCCCTCCATTTTCACTTTTATCCTCCTTGTCTGAAAATTTGATTATCAAAACCAAGAATGATATATTTTTAACAGCAACATGTTTCCTTCAACAAGCAGTCCACAAGCAAAATCTTTAGGTACTTTCTTTTCTTTATCTTTTCAATTTTGTCATCACAGCTCAGATATACCAGACAGTTGCACAGGATGTTGCTCATTACCAACAACAGTCATCCCTTCAATATTTGTTCAATAAGCAAAATCTCTAAATGTTTTTTTTCTTTATCTTTTTTTGCCACGTTACAACTGTGAACTAAGGGCTTTGATAGTCATAACGTTTAATAATCACATTAAAAAATTGGTTGTATTTGTAACTACAAAACATATTATAATGAAATGAATGTGTTTTTTGAATTCTTCAATTTAGAAATTAAAAACAATTATTGTATTGTAACTAGCAATTATTTGCTTCTAGAAAAGCTAATCGAAGTGTCTTTGTCTTGATTGTGGATTTTTGTAAATACAAACCTCTATCTGAAACTATAGACAAAGATCGTTGATAATCATATTAAATAAAAACTCATAGAGATTGCTGATGTAGTTTGACCAATAATTGGATTCAACTGAAAAGAAAAAAAAACTAGCATGAATAATATTCTTATAGTAAATATTTATTTTTCATTACACACAAAAGAATCGGTGTTATTTCTTACTTTTATAAATTTCTACCTGGGAAGAAAGGTGTATTTTGCATGCCTTTATGTTGGCACTTGATTGTTAAAGATATGAGGGACTGTTTCTGACTGAACATAAGATCATATTCTACCTATAGCCCCATCATTTTCTATTTCTGCTCCTCTACCCCATGTCAATCTTAGAGTGGCTTCAAGAATACCACTATCTGGTAGTCCATATGATCTCTAAAAAAGAAAAACAAAATAATTGTTATAGTAATTTAATGTTAAAGTAGAAGAGGAACATGAAATATCGAAAAGTTATTCAAGAAAGGGTTGAAATATAACTTCAATCATTAATTTTACTCTAATTTATTGTTGTTATAACTTGCAGTATCCTATGATGCAGGTACCCAGTTATCTCCCTTTGATCGCTTCTTCGCAAGGAATAAGCTGACACAATTGCATATCCAGAGTTTTTGTGATCTGAAAGAGTCAAAACTGGTTTTACTTCATAATGTATACCCCTCAATACGTTACCAAACCTATTTAAGGAATTATAAGGGATTTTTCATACACCTCCGCAAATTTTCAGAAAAAAAGTTTCACTTCACTTGTGAATTTATAACACTTGAACAACACTTTTTAATAATAATTATATAAAATAAGGAAGCTTATGCTTATTCAATCTAGAATTGAACACATCCAAAAACAATGAGGCATGCACGTTTACCAATATATCATAAACTCTGACCTCTTATCATGTGACCAATGTCTTGACCTTAGAAGCCATTAAATCGTTTGCTGTCTAACTGCTAGACCTTTCCCTCCATTTTCACTTTTATCCTCCATGTCTGAAAATTTGATTATCAAAACCTGCATTGTCATTTTCCATGTACACCATGGCTTCAATTTTTAATTGAAATATATAATTTGCATTCAATTGATCATTTATTCAAGCAATCAAAACCATCCATTAGTTCTTGAATGCTCTTCTTCTTCACCTCTTCTGAATGCTCCTAGGTAAAAGTCTTAGAATTCTGTCTTCCAAAAGCATTTAAAAGGATACCACTCTATAATATCACACATTATAAACTATATTAATTCTCAACTCCCCTGAAAAGATAAAAGTTCTAGGTATTTGATAAATGTAATTTATTACATTACACATAAGGTTCTTCAGTTAAACATTACTTGTGCTGGTATTTCCCTGTATATTGTAAATATATAAAATAAAAATTAAGGTATTGGAACCATTTGCATTTACAACCTGACAACCCAGTTTGGCCTAAATTTGTCAAAATAAGCTCAGAAACATTTTTTATCAATTAGAAACAGGTCATTTCTTGTAATGTATACATGTATGCTTTTTTCTTGTAACATCAATGAAACTGAAGCAATCACGGAATGTAAAATATATTTCTGTTTGATTTTTGGTTGTTTATCTCAAGATGATTTAAGCTTTGTTTTTCCTACAATGTAGAAAGTAGAATATTGTTTAACATAGCTCTTTTCAGAAAACTACCATTCACCAATTATCCTTTAGGAAGATATATAAGCATATAATGTTCTTTAAGCAATATGAATGATATTTTTTCAACAATTTAGCTTTGTTAATGGTCTATTTGGCATTTTAACTTTCATTGCTTCTCTCCCTTTTAATAAAAGGTATATTAAGTCCACCTACTGTTGCTCTCTTTCAAGCTTTTGTTGTTGGATAGGTTAATTTACTAATTGTTTTGTTTATCCATTTATAGATCAAGTACAGTATGAAATTGTGTACAGTCTTTTGCAGCAATTCATATAATTGTCTGTTTTATTTCCAATTTTTCTGGTTCAGGACTTATGCCAAACACTGCTGGTTTCTGTCATTATGGTGTATAATAGAGAAATGCTTGTCTTTAAGTGACTTTGTCTGTATTATTCATACTTTTATTTTAGACAATCCCTAATATGAAACTATAGACAAAGATCATCATATTAAATAACAGCAATAGAGTATTCTCTTGTATTGGTGTTATTTCTTGAATTGCACTGCATTACAATTGATACCCTGATTAAATGATGCTTTCAATAATGAGTTGCTGTTTCAAGTGAGATTTAATGTGTTATAGTGTAGTTTTGCACCTTATGTTCTCATTCATTCTTCAACCAAGTCTATTGTAGTCACATTCCCCAACAAAAAAACTAATTAAACTTAATTCAAACTATTAGATTTTTGCAGAACTTAATTTTGGGGGACTGTATACATCTGTAAATACTTATGTTTTGGCAATGGACCAGGTCAAGTTTTTATCTGACTTTTAACAACATCTTTTTAAACTTGTGTTATCTAAGTGCTTCCTTCTAAAAATGCTTGTCTTTCAGTGACTTTGTCTGTATTATTCATACTTTTATTTTAGACAATCCCATATATGAAACTATAGACAAAGATCATCATATTAAATAACAGCAATACAGTATTCTCTTGCATTGGTGTTATTTCTTGCATTGCACTGTGTTACAATGGTCTTAATACCCTGGTTAAATGATGCTTTTAATAATGAATTGCAGTTTCAAGTGAGATATAATATGTTAGTGTAGTTTTGCATCTTATGTTCTCATTCATTCTTCAACCAAGTCTATTGTAGTCACATTCCCCAACAAAAAAACTAATTAAACTTAATTCAAACTATTAGATTTTTGCAGAACTTAATTTTGGGGGACTGTATACATCTGTAAATACTTATGTTTTGGCAATGGACAAGGTCAAGTTTTTATCTGACTGTTAACAACATCTTTTTAAACTTGTGTTATCTAAGTGCTTCCTTCTAAAAATGCTTGTCTTTCAGTGACTTTGTCTGTATTATTCATACTTTTATTTTAGACAATCCCATATATGAAACTATAGACAAAGATCATCATATTAAATAACAGCAATACAGTATTCTCTTGTATTGGTGTTATTTCTTGCATTGCACTGTGTTACAATGGTCTTAATACCCTGGTTAAATGATGCTTTTGATAATGAATTGCAGTTTCAAGTGAGATATAATATGTTAGTGTAGTTTTGCATCTTATGTTCTCATTCATTCTTCAACCAAGTCTATTGTTGTCACATGCTGCCAACAAATGAACTAATTAAACTTTATTTGAACCATTAGATTTTTGCAAAACTTTATTTAGACATCTTTGCCAAATGTTGATTTTTTTTTTTTGGTGCAGACTGAAATATCCTATTTACTTGAAATAGTACTTTGATTATGTCTTTGAAAAACAAAGATAGATATTTGGTGTTATTTATAACCACAAAAAAAATAAAATTAATGATTGTTGTACTGCTCCTCAGGGCATCTTAAATGTCTATTACAGCTGTTGCTGTTATTGTTTATAGATATCATCAGTATTACTGAATTTAAGGTTCACTCAAGCCAAAACTCTTTATGTAACATATTTTTGATATTAATTTGAGGAAGAAGGAATTTGTTCAATTAGTGTTCATTATTAAATATGAAAAGTTTTAAAAGTGGAATATGGTTAAAATAGTTCTCAATTTCTTTTTTGATTGTACATAATTTTGTACATTTACAATCAGGTATCCTGTAACTGGCTCTTATCTCTTCCCAGCTTTTTTTTATTCTCCACTCAGGGGCATATGTTTTTTAACCTGTGTCCTTTCTTTTGTCCGTTTGTATTGTGGTCAAGGTAGTTCAATTAAATTGAAGTCCAGATTTGAAATTTAGTACACATATTCCCTATGATATGATCTTTAATTTTAATGCTAAATTGCAATTTTGACTCCAAATTCACAGTCTAATGAACAAAGAAATGATAGTGCTGGTGGAGCATCCATGTACTATGGGCACATTCTTGTTGTTCATCTTTGGACATGTTGAATAAGAATACAATGCACACAAAATACATAAAAGATTTTCCTACCAATTAAGTGCCCTTCAATACTTTGGCCCAAAACTGTACTAAAGTAAGACAAGTTTATAATTATTCATCAATCCGTGGTACAAGTGTATAACATACAAAAATAAAACATTTGAAGGCCTCTACATACAGCTTGAAACCCAAAAGTGTGGGGATTCCCTAACTTTATATTAAGATAAATGACAAATGAAATGTAAACTATTCGCTTATCATGCAGAATATATAACAAGCACAGATCATTTCCTGTTCAATAATGCCATCATGGATGGACATTCTTTAAACATTTGTATTGTTGATCCAACTTGGTTTACATAGAATGCAATAAAAAAAAGTAATAAAGCAATCATAATATTTCTAAAACCGTTTAACTTCAACTTATGTATAGTATACTATATATTGGATTCTTTATCTACATGTGTTTGAATAACACTTTGTTGGCAGCAGCTAAAGGAACATTGATTTGCTCTTTTGCTTCACCTGTTCTGAATTTTCCTAGGTAAAAGTCATGGAATCCTGTCTCCCAGAAGCATTTAAAGGGATACCACTCTATAATCTTACACATTATCAAAATAAATTACTTACATCGTACTTAATATACATTTGTATTGCCTGTACATCCTGGTTTACATGGAATGCAATAAAAAAAAGTAATAAAGCAAACGTAATATTTCTAAAAGCATTTAACTTCAACTTAAGTATAGTATAATATATCTTAAATTTGTTTTTATCCACATGTGTTTGAATAACACTTTGTTGGCACAGCTAAAGGAACATTTTCTTGCTCTTCTGCTTCACCTGTTCTGAATTTTCCTAGGTGCTTTTAAAGGGATACCTCTCTATAATTCTACACATTATAAACATAAATTACTGACATCATACTTAATATACATTTGTATTGCTGATCCATTTGGTTTACATAGAATGCAATAAAAAAAAAGTAATAAAGCAATCATAATATTTCTAAAACCGGTTAACTTCAACTTATGTATACTATACTATATATTAGATTCTTTATCCACATGTGTTTAAATAACACTTTGTTGGCAGCAGCTAAAGCAACATTTTTTTGCTCTTCTGCTTCACTTGTTCTGAATTTTCCTAGGTGCATTTAAAGGGATACCTCTCTATAACCACATACTTAACATACATTTGTATTGCTGGTACACCCTTATTTACATGGAATGCAATTAAAAAAAAGAAGTAATAAAGCTATCATAGTATTTCTAAAACCATTTAACTTCAACTTATGTATAACAACAAGTATGTTGGATGATAGCACATTAGCTGGGTTAGATGATCCAGCCTGTTGTTTTAAAGAAATGCCAATCCCTTTCTATGACAATAAACTAATATAATCAGAAATTTGTACTAGAAGATGTCAGTTAGAAATTAACACAAGTGTTTTTTTTTTCTCAACCAATATGGTTGTCACAGTTTCATATATAAATTACTTGCCAAAATGAAATACTACAAATAAATAAAAGACTGAATGTATATACACAATATTTATTTTATATGAATTTAAGGCGCATTAACTACATAACTAAGTTGCCTACCAGAACCATTAACAAGAACAAAACAATTATAGTAAAGCATTTAGATTGTAAATGCAGAAAGACTTTAAAACAATTTGAAATGGCTACAATCAACTCAGAAAACTACCGTTCACCAATTGTCCTTTAGGAAGATATATGAGCATATATGTTCTTTTAGCAACGTAAATGATATTTTGTTTAACAATTGAGCTTTGTTAATAATCTATTTGGCATTTTATCTTTCATTTCTTTTCTCCCTTTTAATAAAAGGTATACTAAGTCCACCTACTGTTGCTCTCTTTCAAGCTTTTGTTGTTGGATAGGTTAATTGACTTATTGTTTTGCTTATCCATTCATAGATCAAGTACAGTATTAAATTGTGTACAGTCTTTTGCAGCAATTCATATAATTGTCTGTTTTATTTCCAATTTTTGTGGTTCAGGACTGATGCCAAACACTGCTGGTTGCTGTCATTAGGTGTATAATAGAGAAATGCTAGTCTTTAAGTGACTTTGTCTGTATTATTCATACTTTTATTTTAGACAATCCCTTATATGAAACTATAGACAAAGATCATCATATTAAATAACAGCAATAGAGTATTCTCTTGTATTGGTGTTATTTCTTGAATCGCACTGCATTAGAATTGATACCCTTATTAAATGATGCTTTCAATAATTAGTTGCTGTTTCAAGTGAGATATAATATGTTATAGTGTAGTTTCCCACCTTATGTTCTCATTCATTCTTCAACCAAGTCTATTGAAGTCACATTCCCCAACAAATAATCTAATTAAACTTAATTCAAACCATTAGATTTTTGCAGAACTCAATTTTGACCGACTGTATACATCTGTAAATACTTATGTTTTGGCAATGGACACGGTCAAGTTTTTCTCTGACTGTTAACAACATCTTTTTAAACTTGTGTTATCTAAGTGCTTCCTTCTAAAAAATCTAAAAATGCTTGTCTTTTAGTGACTTTGTCTGTATTATTCATACTTTTATTTTAGACAATCCCATATATGAAACTATAGACAAAGATCATCATATTAAGTAACAGCAATAGAGTATTCTCTAGTATTGGTGTTATTTCTTGCATTACACTGCATTACGATGATCTTGATACTCTATTTAATAGATGCTTTCAATAATGAATTGCTGTTTCAAGTGAGATATAATATGTTATAGTGTAGTTTCCACCTTATGTTCTCATTCATTCTTCAACCAAGTCTATTGTAGTCACATGCTGCCAACAAATGAACTAACTAAACTTTATTTAAATCATTAGATTTTTGCAAAACTTTATTAAGAGATCTATGCCAAATGTCTAGATATTTGTCTTTGGACTAAAAGTTAATTTTTTTTTTTGGTGCAGACTGAAATATCCTCTTTACTTGAAATGTGTGCACCAGACCACGGATTTGAAACGTGTTCACTATGAGAATCCTTGATTAGACACAGATTTTCTTTTAATAAATAATATGTTATAAAGAAACATAACTGAATCATCTTAATTGTGATATATCAATTGTATGTAACTTTTAAACAATTGGTTAATACATGTTCCTTTTTGTTATATTAATAATATGCATATCTCAAGGATTATTTTTATGTTTTTATAATATGTATTATTTGTCAATTATTTTGAATTTTATTTATGTAAAATGAATGCTATAAATTCAGATTATAGTGGTTAAATTGTATAAGAATATTTAATGCTAACTATACACACAGACAATCAGACAGGTCAGACCACTATTTTTTCACAATTAACTTACTAGTGTTTGTTATTACTTCTAAAAAGAAGAGTTATCTTTTGTATCACTATTTATATTTTGATATATATATATATATCTAAACAAGTCTAAATTGAAAACTACGTTCAAACCTATGATTGCATTGGATAAAAACCGCAATTTTTATACGTGTACATGTAGAACAAATTTCATTGTAGAAGGGTCTAAATATATATATTTATGAGTGTAACATATTCCTTGACCTCAAACCTTTTTTTATGGTATATTTGGGTGTTAGTATGACATTCATTATCACTGAAATTGTTATTTAAGGTCCTGCTTAAGAATTTCTCCAAGTACTGAATTTTCTGACTGTGATATTGGCTTTTTTGACAATTGAATGGACATGTATCTGGTACCAGCATCATTCAGACATAATAAATAAGACATGTTGGAAATTTATAATAGTTATTACCTTTGTTTATAATAATGTTAGGTTTCCTAAATTAACATTGAACTTAATCTGTAAATAATTCAGCACATTTCCACTGATGGTAAAAGAATTCAAAATCCCTCATTACCATTAAAAACAATTATTGTATTGTAACTAGCAATTAATTGCTTCTAGAATAGATAATCAAAGTGTCTTTGTCTTAAGTGTGGATTTTTGTAAATACAAACCTCTACCTGAAACTTTAACTTTAGACAAAGACATTTGATGATCATATTAAATAACAGCAAAATAATTGGTGTTATTTCTTACTTTTCATAAATATCAACATGGGAACAAAGGTTTTATGTTGGCACTTGATTGTCAAAGATATGAGGGTCTGTTTCTGACTGAACATAAGCTGCACTGATGCTAAATTAAATTATAAAGCTATTAATTCAACGTGTTTTAGTCTTATCTAAATTAAGAAAGGGAAGAATAAAAACACTGGTTCAATCAATGTTCATCTTCAAAGATACAAGTACACACCTGTGATATCGCGGGTCCGTGTGGTATTGTCATCTGATAAAGTCATGTCGATTATAAGATACACAGTTTTCTCTGCTTTCAAATCTTTCTGTTTGAACCCGTCGACCTTGAACTTATCAATTATTGGAAATATTAATTATTTGGAAAACAAAAGGTCCAGGCTATCCAGGAATGGGGTATTTTTTTAATCAACAGCATTGTCCTATATTAGTTATCTTAGAAAGTCTTGCTGATTGCTGAATAAAGCTACAATAGGGAACAATTTGACAATGATTGAATTTAGTAGTGTAAGCCCTTTGATTATGACCCGTGATTATAGCAAAATCCTAAATACACCGTTTGGTGTGCGCCTGTCAAATGCGGAACGTACAGATAAGGTAATAGCTAACAGGTGAATATACTATTGGTATCGGTTTCGGATTAGACCCGGAACTTGTTAATTATTGGCAATATTAATTACGTAGAAAACAAAAGGGTCTGGAGTGGTGTAATTTTTAATCTACACCATTGTCCTATATAAGTTATATATAGAGTTGAATTCTTTGATTTGTCGTTTTTACCCGATGTCGGCTGACAAAGTGGACCTCGTAATTTTAGTATTATAGAAACGTACAGATAAGGTAATAGCTAACAGGTGAATATACTATTGGTATCGGTATCGGATTAGACCCGGAACTTGTTAATTATTGGCAATATTAATTACGTGGAAAACAAAAGGGTCTGGAGTGGTGTAATTTTTAATCTACACCATTGTCCTATATTAGTTATATATAGAGTTGAATTCTTTGATTTGTCGTTTTTACCCGATGTCGGCTGACAAATTGGACCTCCTAATTTTAGTATTATAGATATGAAAGCATTAGCATTGTTTTTATACACAAATATTGACAGATAACCGAATCTTGATCACTATTTATTTGCCTTCATTAGTCATGTATTTTAAAGTAATTAGGTGTAGTATTTAGAAATATTTAATTATTCCCATGTATAAGAAGGACTTCAGAATAAAGTTTGCTTCAAGAAAGATTTTCCACATGGCTGGATCCAATTTATTAAAAAAAAATATTAATTTACTTTCTACAGTTTTAATCCTTTGTTGTGTTGACAATAAAGATATTTTAGCTTTGTTTGGTCTAAGCTATACTGCACACCACAAATTACTGACCAGTCACAAAGAATGATATATTTTTACCAGAAACATGTTTTCCTTCAACAAGCAGTCCACAAGCAAAATCTTTAGGTACTTTCTTTTCTTTATCTTTTCAAATTTGTCATCACAGCTCAGATATACCAGACAGTTGCACAGGATGTTTCTCATTACCAACAACAGTCATCCCTTCAATATTTGTTCAATAAGCAAAATCTCTAAATGTTTTTTTTCTTTATCTTTTTTTGCCACGTTACAACTGTGAACTAAGTGCTTTGATAGTCATAACGTTAAATAACCACATTAAAAAATTGGTTGTATTTGTAACTACAAAACATATTATAATGAAATGAATGTTTTTTTGAATTCTTCAATTTAGAAATTAAAAACAATTATTGTATTGTAACTAGCAATTATTTGCTTCTAAAAAAAGCTAATTGAAGTGTCTTTGTCTTAATTGTGGATTTTTGTAAATACAAACCTCTATCTGAAACTTTAGACAAAGATCGTTGATGATCATATTAAATAAAAACTCATAGAGCTTGCTGATGTTGTTTGACCAATAATTGGATTCAACTGAAAAGAAAAAAAACTAGCATGAATAATATTCTTATAGTAAATATTTATTGTTTCATTACACACAAAAGAATCGGTGTTATTTCTTACTTTTATAAATTTCTACCTGGGAAGAAAGGTGTATTTTGCATGCCTTTATGTTGGCACTTGATTGTTAAAGATATGAGGGACTGTTTCTGACTGAACATAAGATTATATTCTACCTATAGCCCCATCATTTTCTATATCTGCTCCTCTACCCCATGTCAATCTGAGACTGGCTTCAAGAATACCACTATCTGGTAGTCCATATGATCTCTAAAAAAGAAAAACAAAATAATTGTTATAGTAATTTAATGTTAAAGTAGAAGAGGAACATGAAATATCGAAAAGTTATTCAAGAAAGTGTTGAAATATAACTTCAATCATTAATTTTACTCTAATTTACTGTTGTTATAACTTGCAGTATCCTATGATGCATGTACCCAGTTATCTCCCTTTGATTGCTTCTTCGCAAGGAATAAGCTGACACAATTGCGTATCCAGAGTTTTTGTGATCTGAAAGAGTCAAATCTGGTTTTACTTCATAATGTTTACCCCTCAATACGTTACCAAACCTATTTAAGGAATTATAAGGGATTTTTCATACACCTCCGCAAATTTTCAGAAAAAAAGTTTCACTTCACTGGTGAATTTATAACACTTGAACAACACTTTTTAATAATAATTATATAAAATAAGGAAGCTTATGCTTATTCAATCTAGAATAAAACACATCCAAAATACCATGAGGCATGAACGTTTACCAATATATATCCTAAAGTCTGACTTTTTATCACGTGACCAATGTCTTGACCTTAGAAGCCATTAAATCCATTGCTGTGTAACTGCTAGAACTTTCCCTCCATTTTCACTTTTATCCTCCTTGTCTGAAAATTTGATTATCAAAACCTGCATTGTCATTTTCCATGTACACCATGGCTTCAATTTTTAATTGAAATATATAATTTGCATTCAATTGATCATTCATTCAAGCAATCAAAACCATCCATTAGTTCTTGAATGCTCTTCTTCTTCACCTCTTCTGAATGCTCCTAGGTAAAAGTCTTGGAATTCTGTCTTCCAAAAGCATTTAAAAGGATACCACTCTATAATATCACACATTATAAACTATATTAATTCTCAACTCCCCTGAAAAGATAAAAGTTCTAGGTATTTGATAAATGTAATTTATTACATTACACATAAGGTTCTTCAGTTAAACATTACTTGTGCTGGTATTTCCCTGTATATTGTAAATATATAAAATAAAAATTAAGGTATTGGAACTATTTGCATTTACAAACTGACAACCCAGTTTGACCTAAATTTGTCAAAATAAGCTCAAAAAACATTTTTTTATCAATTAGAAACAGGTAATTTCTTGTTATGTATACATGTATTTTTTATTATTTTTTTATCATCAATGAAACTCTTGGAATGTAAAATATATTTCTGTTTGATTTTGGTTTGATAATCTCAAGATGATCTAAGCTTTTTTTTCCTACAATGTAGAAAGTAGAATATTGTTTAAACATAGCTCTTGTCAGAAAACTACCATTCACCAATTGTCCTGTAGGAAGATATATAAGCATATATGTTCTTCTAGCAATATAAATGATATTTTGTTTAACAATTGAGCTTTGTTAATGGTCTATTTGGCATTTTAACTTTCATTGCTTCTCTCCCTTTTAATAAAAGGTATATTAAGTCCACCTACTGTTGCCCTCTTTCAAGCTTTTGTTGATGGATAGGTTAATTTACTAATTGTTTTGTTTATCCATTTGTAGATCAAGTACAGTATGAAATTGTGTACAGTCTTTTGCAGCAATTCATATTATTGTCTGCTTTATTTCCAATTTTTCTGGTTCAGAACTTATGTCAAACACTCCTGGTTTCTGTCATTTTGGTGTATAACAGAGAAATGCTTGTCTTTAAGTGACTTTGTCTGTATTATTCATAAATTTATTTTAGACAATCCCTAATATGAAACTATAGACAAAGATCATCATATTAAATAACAGCACTAAGAGTATTCTCTTGTATTGGTGTTATTTCTTGAATTGCACTGCATTACGATTGATACCCTGGTTAAATAATGCTTTCAATAATGAGTTGCTGTTTCAAGTGAGATATAATATGTTAGTGTAGTTTTGCACCTTATGTTCTCATTCATTCTTCAACCAAGTCTATTTACGGTAGTCACATTCCCCAACAAATAAACTAAATTAAACTTAAATCAAACCATAAGATTTTTGCAGAACTTAATTTTGAATCTGTATACATCTGTTAATACTTATGTTTTGGCGATGGTTAGCTATCAATTTAAAATAGAATACTTTTGTAAAATAAATATTGGCTGTTTTTGACAATTGAATGGACATGTATCGGGTTGTAGCATCATTAAGACATGATAAATCAGACATTTTGGAGTTGTATTATAGTTATTACCTTTGATCAGGATTGTATTTCCTTTGCCTACATTTACATTTAAATTAATCTGTAAATAAATAAATAAAAATTAACAAGCAGTTTGATTGAACTGGAAAGTACTAACTTTCATTGTTTAAAATTTTTAACAAATATTAGTAATTTTCTTCAATCGTGACAAGCAAACATAAAATTAAAAGTGTTAAAAATTGAAAAACAGCATTAACTTTAGTCGAGCCTTCGACTTTAGTGGAAAAAGCGAGACTTAGCGATCCTACATTCCGACGGCCACGGCATCCACAAATATTCACTCTGTGGTTAAATTTTTTCAAATTTTGATAACTTTCTTAAACTATACTGGATTCCTACCAAACTTGGCAGAAGTTTGTTTATGATCAAAACATAGTATTCAGTAGTAAATTTTGTAAAAAAATAAATCCATTTTTCCGTATTTTATTTTGAAATGGAATTAGTTTTTCTGCAGGGAAATATTTAAATTTACTCTGTGGTTAAAGTTTTTAAAATTTTGATAACTTTCTTAAAATATCCTGGGTTTGTACATAACTTATACAGAAGCTTGATAATGATCATAAGATAGTATCCAGAATTAAATTTTGTAAAAAAATTAATCCATTTTTCCATATTTTTTTTTTTAATGGACTTAGTTTTTCTGCCAGGAAACATTTAAATTCACTCTGTGATTCAAGTATTTAAAATTTGAATAACTTTCTTATACTATTTTGGATTTGTACTAAACTTGGACAGAACCTAATTTATGATCAAAAACTAGTATCTAGTAGGAAATTTTGTTAAAATTATTAGATTCATAAGCCTACTGGATTTTACCAAACTTGGACAGAAGCTTCCTACAGTCAAAAATTAGTATCAAGAGGAATATATTTGTTGATTTTTTTCCTCATTTTTGTTGAGCCTGTGATTAACAGCAAAAGTAGGCAAAACACTGGGTTCGGTGGAACCCTTACGCATTTTTGTCATCATAATGGAATTAATGTGAAGTTCATATAGATGAGAGGTTTTGGTAGCTGTAAATTGAAGTTTAGTCCATTATTTTTTACATTAATTAAGTTTTGTTATGTGTAAGGAATATTACAGTTGTTTTCCATTCTTTTAATCTTTATATTTTTCTTTTTTAAAGCCTTTGTAGTTCTGTGGTTTTTTTAGTTCGTTTTGGTAGCTGCAAAACCAATTTTACTCTACTATTTCATACATAAGTAAATGCTTTGTGTCAGGAATAAAAACAGTTTTTTCATTTTCATTTCTTGTTATTTAGGGGTCTTGGTTTGCTCGTGGTTAAACATTATTACATGTATTAGGTGACTATTATTAATATACATGTATATTATATATTTCTCATTTGCAATCATTTCACATTTCTGATTTTTAAAATAAAAATAAAGTGAATATTTATTGAAAATTAGTTTAATACTTACAGGAATTATTGGGGTATCTTTTATTAGTTTGATAGCTGCCACAACAGCTATTAAACTAATTGATTTGATGGCGAAGATTGTAATTTAAAATGAGATTTAAAAAAAAAAATAATAATGTCATTTATTAGGTTACATCATGATATTTATCTACCAATTGTACTTAAAGAAAGTAGAGTGTAAATGCTTAAACGTGTAGGTTTTTTACTTACCAATGATATTATGTTTTAATATCATGTTGATAGTCCTAAATATAAAGTTTAAGTACAATTATCACATTTATTTAAACTTAGGTGAGGATAGGTAAAAGTTAAGAGATTTAGAAATTAAAATTGATACTATAAGCTGGTAGAGCATCAATTAAGGATAAAGTTAAGTTAAAAATATTGATAGGTAATGGACCTCCTTTTCGAGATATTTGAGATTTGAAATATGGCGGGAAAAGGCTGACTCGGACTTTTACCTTATATTTGCATTGATATTATTTGGGTTTCAAAACAAAAGAAAGATAACTAAGAATCTTAACAGTTCATAAGTATTTTTAAATTTTTCTCCTTGTTTCACATTTGATTGCTTTCTTTCAAGCTCTTTTCCAATTTAAGAGATTAATTGACCACAGAACATTCAGAACAGATAGCAGAAACCTATATATGATTTGTTTATGCATTGGAGATCTAGATGAGATGGAGATTTGATTTTAATGATCCAAAATTGATTTGAATTGTCCAGTGGGAATTTAAATCTTATTGCCTCATTCTCCTGGCATAAAAGTGCTAGTGTGTACTACTTTTGGTTGTTCTTGATGTTGATTGATATTTAGATTGTCTTGCATGGTCTTGTAATACCATTAATATAGAATGAAATAGAATTAACAGCCCAGTAAAATATTTAAATTCTTCTCATGTTTTCAATGTTTAAATGCCCTCTTTTCTGCTGTCTAAATTTGAAAGATAGAACAAGTAGAGCCATAGCAAGTGTATACCACTTTTTATCATGGTCCACTGTGATGGATATACAAGTAATTGTCTGAATGGGTCCTTCTAGAGGATATCAGTTAGACATCAACACAATTGGGTTCTTTTTCTCACCATATATGGTTGTCACTGTTTCTTATATAAATTACTTGCCAGTGGGTTTTTTTCTCCATATATGCTGAGTCTATGAAATATTTCAAGTATGTTGGATGGTAGGCCATCAATTTTGTTAGATGATCCAGTCTGTTGTTTTGAAGAAATGTCAATCCAGAAAACAGATGTTTTAAGACGCTTTTAAATAATGGAGTCATAGATCTTTCATTGAAACACATTCTTTCTAGATACACGCATACATTTTGTTCCTTTAAATACAATTTTCTAAAATGTCACTCTATCAAAACAGTAATTAAATCTTTGACAATTGTTTTAATTGGTATAGATACTGAATTTGTTATTGGTAAATTAAAACCATACTAAATATAACATTTATGTACCTTCACAGTACTCCATCTGTAAATACCTATATTTCAGCATTGGACGATTCGGTAAAGTTTTTCTTTGACTGTTAACAACATCTTTTTAAACTTATGTCATCTAAGTGTTTCCTTCTAAAAATGCTAGTCTTTAAGTGACTTTGTCTATATTATTCATACTTTTATTTTAGACAATCCCATATATGAAACTATAGACAAAGATCATCATATTAAATAACAGCAATAGAGTATTTACTCTTATTGGTGTTATTTCTTGAATTGCATTTCATTACCATTGATACCCTGGTTAAATGATGCTTTTAATAATGAATTGCTGTTTCAAGTGCGAACCATGTTTATTGTAGTCACATACCCCGACTTCTTAACTTTTTTTTAAGCCAGCATATTTCCACTGGTGGTGAAATAATTAATAATCGCAAATTATAATTAAAACAATTAATGTATTAAAACTAGCTATAATTTGCTTCTTGAATAGATTGTCAAAGTCTCTTTGTCTTAAGGATGTTCGCTTGTCATGTTTTTGGATTTTTGTCAGATTTTCGGAATCCTCTGGTATTATCCATTTGAATGCCTTAAAAAATTTTGCCCATTGACCCCCATTTTTCTTTTTATAAATCTTTTATATGTATGATTATAAACCATCTGTTAAAGTCTTATAAAATCGTTGTTATTTTTTAATAGTTTTTGACAGCTTTAACTTGTCAATGATAAAGCAATGAAAAATCAAAGGAAATCATTTTCCCGCCAAATTTTCAAAGGTTAATATCCTGAAAACAAGCACATTGACCTATATTTATGTTTTGCTATTTTGGTTCCTTTATTTAACCCCTATCAATATATAATAGTGTTATGACAAGCTTGTTATTTTGAAACTGAGTAGCGAACTTCCTTAAGGATGTATGCAGACTAGATTTCTTTTCTTTCAATTTAAGACCCAAATACTACCAATGCAAAATTTATGGTCTGATCAGGTGAACCTTTTCCTGCTAATTTTTAAAAAATTAAATATCTGGAAAAAGAGCGCCCCAACCGGAGCAGAATATTTTACCCTGTATTGTAGGGGAAAAACAAGGAGTTTGAACATCAGAATCAATTTCCAAAACCTTATCTAGGCACATCCTTAATTTTTTTGTTAGTTCATTGAGACTAATCAGATAGACTTTTTTCTACATATGTCATACATCAATAAATCAATTACCTTTCAAACACGTGTTGTTTCCATAATCAGCTTCTGTTAAACTTTGCCTGGTGATAAGCCATGCATGAAACCTACTATCTGCAGGATGCTTTCTGGGTTTTCCTTCCCATAGACAATTGCCTACCATGGCTGACAAGCTCAATCTTCTCGTCTTTTCTTTCTGGGCTTTCTCCCATAGCCTTTGATCTTCCCAGATCTAACCACAAGGCAGTGGTACTATTTACCATAGTTTGGGCAGTATTGATGAGTGTAAGGGGGTGTCAATGCGACGATGGGCCTACACACTGCATCTCCAGGGTCCTTGTTGCTCCACAATGTGATATCGCGGGGAAGCATTGTAGTTGTCTTGAATAGCTAGTGTAAAGGCTATTTACTGGCAGAAAGACTTTCCCCCTCGGCTGTCTTTTCAACTACAAAGCAGGCTAGCCAGGGGTACATAATTAAGAACCTATGGCTCTTACCCCACAAGACAGTTACACAATCATGTGGTTCAAACCACCAACAAACATAAAAAGAGTATAATATACTATACATGTTTCTCTCCCTCTTTGCATTGATGATTGGATTTCACAATTTTTTTCTTATAATTCATTTTTCTTTTGTCCAGGCATGAGTTACTGTCCTTTCTTTGGGATGATTTAAGAGTCTTTTTTTCTTTTTCCAAAGTTGTCCATATCTTATATTAATCACAGAATGCTTGCCTCAGAGGCGAATGTCTGTTTCGGGATTAGCATTTTATCTGAAATCGACATGTTTGTTACAATGTACATTTGACACTTACACAATCCTGTGGTTCAAACCACCAGCAAACAAAAAAAAAGAATATAATATACTATACATGTTTCTCTCCCTCTGTGCATTGATGATTGGATTTCAATTTTTTTCGTAAAACTCTTTGTCTTTTGTCCATGCATGTGTAACAGTCCTTTCTTCAGCATGTTTCAAGAGTCTCTTTCTCTCTTTTTCAATAGTTGTCCATATCTTATATTAATCACAGAATGCTTGCCTCAGAGGAAAATGCCCTGGATTTGCATTTTATCTGAAATTCACATGTTTGTTACAATGTACAGTGATATTTGTATTGTTTTCAAAAAGTACTACATCACTTTTGATACTTGGAGTTATTATATTCAATAAAAAAAAATCATAAAAATTCAGTATTTACTATTAATAGAAACATTCATAAGCATCTGATAAATGATAAATAATAGGTGACAACCCAATAACTCAAAATAAGCTAAAAAAAAATAAGCGGTTTGTCACCAATATGTATGCCTCCAGATAACATCTTGGTCACCACACAGACATTCACACAGGATAAAGTTTTGTCACCAACATGTATGCCTCCAGATAAAGTCTTTCTTCATGTAATTCCAATTTGTCTTCACACAGACAGTCACACAGGAAATTTTTCTGTCACCAACCTGTATGCCTCCAGATAATGTCGTTCTTCATTTTATTCCAATTGGTCATCACACAGACAGTCACACAGGATAGAGTTTTGTCACCAACATGTATGCCTCCAATGAAGATCACAAAAGAGCAGAATATGTAAGTAGAACTTAGCTATTTGCAGATTGTTTCTTGGTGTGTGTAATTTCAGTTTATCTGCCCTGTGATTTCACTCTTTCCTTCTCAACCACAGTTACTTATATAATGATTGCAATCTATATACAGTAAAACCTGTATAAACCGGCCGGCTACGGCAGAATCATTTTCAGACTTTATATACTGCATGGTCACCTTTAATAGCTGATTATTCAATCAATAATTTAATTGAAAGGATTCAACAGTTGTTTGCAGGACTTTTGAATTCAAATATAAGAAAAAAAATAAAACAAATATTGAAATAATACATATAATAGGAATTATGAGAACTGCATGATATAAGTTTGCAATACAGCTTTTTGTTCAGTTATCTTTGTGTTGACTATTATGTTTTAAACTCAATTCTGGATCTTTGGATAGTTACTAGATTTTTTCTCTTGTTTAAGGCGTGCAACAGAACTTGTACATTTTCTACAGTTTCTTATCTATGGGTGGATCTAGCCAATTTTAAACAGGGGACAGAGTAGAGTTTTAGTTGCACCCAATGTACTTATTATAGTAAGAACCCATTGTTTCTCTATTTTGCTATACATTTCTTCTTTTGTTATACGTGTTTCAAACATCACTGCAATACTCTTCTTTTATTGTATATTACTGATTCTGTAAATAAGCCCATTGTTTCCTTTTCCTTATTCTCAACAAAAGGTCAAAGGGGTAGGGTTCCAACTATGTGCTCCCATTCAAATGCATTAATCTTCCATAAAAAGAGGGGATTCCAATCCCAGACCCCCTGGTACCCCCACTATCTTAAAGCAAGAATAATATAACAAAAATTATATATGTACTTCTGTCCACTGCAAATTGACTTTTTTTCATTCAATGTTGATGTTCACAATTTTGAAGCATGCAATTACTACATCTACTTTTTATCATATTTCTATTTTAATGTAATGAAAAGTTAAATTCTATTGTAACACAGGTTCTGCTGACAAATGACTGATAAACCCCTCTTGTATCCTTTTATCTATCAAAAAGGTGTTTAAGAATTTACAATGAATCCAAGTTTTAGAGAAAAGTCAGTTAAATTTATAATTTTCTTCTTTGGAAGTTTTCAAAAACCTGTAAGTTTTTGAAAAAAAAATGTCATTTTCAGCCATGCCATGACTATATTAATGTTAAAGCAGAAGAAGAACATGAAATGTCGAAAAATTATTCAAGAAAGTATTGAAATATAACTTCAATCATTAATTTTACTCTAATTTACTGTTGTTATAACTTGCAGTATCCTATGATGCAGGTACCCAGTTATCTCCCTTTGATCGCTTCTTGGCAAGGAATAAGCTGACACAATTGCGTATCCAGAGTTTTTGTGATCTGAAAGAGTCAAAAATGGTTTTACTTCATAATTTATACCCATTAAAACGTTACCAAACCTATTTCAGGAATTATAAGGGATTTTCCGTACACCTCCGCAAATTTTAGAACAAAAATTGTGAATTTATAACACTTGAACAACACTTTTTAATAATATTTATATAAAATAATGAAGCTTTCAATCTAGAATTGAACACTTTGATTTTTAGCTCACCTGACCTGAAAGGTCAAGTGAGCTTTTCTCATCACTTGGCGTCCGTCGTCTGTCGTCCGTCGTCCATCGTCTGTAAACTTTTACAAAAATCTTCTCCTCTGAAACTACTGGGCCAAATTCTACCAAACTTGGCCACAATCATCCTTGGGATATCTAGTTTAAAAAATGTGTGGCGTGACCCGTCAAACCAACCAAGATGGCCGCCATGGCTAAAAATAGAACATAGGGGTAAAATGCAGTTTTTGGCTTATAACTCAAAAACCAAAGCATTTAGAGCAAATCTGACAGGGGGGTAAAATTGTTAATCAGGTGAAGATCTATCTGCCCTTAAATTTTCAGACGAATCGGACAACCTGTTGTTGGGTTGCTGCCCCTGAAATAGTTATTTTAAGGAAATTTTGCAGTTTTTGGTTATTATCTTGAATACTATTATAGATAGAGATAAACTGTAAACAGCAATAATGTTCAGCAGAGTAAGACCTACAAATAAGTCAACATGACCAAAATTGCCAGTCGACCCCTTAAGGAGTTATTGCCCTTTATAGTCAATTTTTAACAACTTTTCATCATTTTTTGTAACTTTTCTAAAAATTTTCTTCTCTAAAACTACTTTGCCAAATTTAATCAAACTTGGCGACAATTATCATTGTGGTTTATAGTTTAAAAAATGTGTCCGATGACCCAGCCTACCAAACAAAATGGCCGACATGGCTAAAATTAGAACATAGTGGTAAAATGCAGTTTTTGCTTTATATCTTTGAAACCAAGACATTTAGGGCAATTTTTCAAGATTTTAATGTCCATCAGAATAAGATATATCCCCTCACAAGTTTTCAATTGAATCGGACAACCTGTTGTTGGGTTGCTGCCCTTAAATTGGTTATTTTAAGAAAATTTTGCAGTTTTTGGTTATTATCTTGAATACTATTATAGATAGAGATAAACTGTAAACAGCAATAATGTTCAGCAAAGTAAGATCTACAATTAAGTCAGCATGATCAAAATTGTTAGAGGACCCCCTAAGGAGTTATTGCCCTTTAGAGTCAATATTAAATAATTTTTTCTCATTTTTGTAACTTGTATAAAAATCTTTTCTAAAACTACTTGGCCAAATTAAACAAACTTGGCCACAATCATAATACTAGGGTATCTATTTTTAAAATGAGTGTCTAATGACCCCGCCTACCAACAAAGATGGCCGACACCAGTAAACACATTAACAGGTGAGCAACACAGGCTCTTGAGAGCCTCTAGTTATAAATGTACAAGTACAAATAAGACGAAACACATCCAAAAACCATGAGGCATGCACGTTTACCAATATATCGTAAACTCTGACCTTTTATCACATGACCAATGTCTTGATCTTAGAAGCTATTAAATCTTTTGCTGTCTAACTGCTAGACCTTTCCCTCCATTTTCACTTTTATCCTCCTTGTCTGAAAATTTGATTATCAAAACCAAGAATGATATATTTTTAACAGCAACATGTTTCCTTCAACAAGCAGTCCACAAGCAAAATCTTTAGGTACTTTCTTTTCTTTATCTTTTCAATTTTGTCATCACAGCTCAGATATACCAGACATTTGCACAGGATGTTGCTCATTACCAACAACAGTCATCCCTTCAATATTTGTTCAATAAGCAAAATCTCTAAATGTTTTTTTTCTTTATCTTTTTTTGCCACGTTACAACTGTGAACTAAGGGCTTTGATAGTCATAACGTTTAATAATCACATTAAAAAATTGGTTGTATTTGTAACTACAAAACATATTATAATGAAATGAATGTGTTTTTTGAATTCTTCAATTTAGAAATTAAAAACAATTATTGTATTGTAACTAGCAATTATTTGCTTCTAGAAAAGCTAATCGAAGTGTCTTTGTCTTGATTGTGGATTTTTGTAAATACAAACCTCTATCTGAAACTATAGACAAAGATCGTTGATAATCATATTAAATAAAAACTCATAGAGATTGCTGATGTAGTTTGACCAATAATTGGATTCAACTGAAAAGAAAAAAAAACTAGCATGAATAATATTCTTATAGTAAATATTTATTTTTCATTACACACAAAAGAATCGGTGTTATTTCTTACTTTTATAAATTTCTACCTGGGAAGAAAGGTGTATTTTGCATGCCTTTATGTTGGCACTTGATTGTTAAAGATATGAGGGACTGTTTCTGACTGAACATAAGATCATATTCTACCTATAGCCCCATCATTTTCTATTTCTGCTCCTCTACCCCATGTCAATCTTAGAGTGGCTTCAAGAATACCACTATCTGGTAGTCCATATGATCTCTAAAAAAGAAAAACAAAATAATTGTTATAGTAATTTAATGTTAAAGTAGAAGAGGAACATGAAATATCGAAAAGTTATTCAAGAAAGGGTTGAAATATAACTTCAATCATTAATTTTACTCTAATTTATTGTTGTTATAACTTGCAGTATCCTATGATGCAGGTACCCAGTTATCTCCCTTTGATCGCTTCTTCGCAAGGAATAAGCTGACACAATTGCATATCCAGAGTTTTTGTGATCTGAAAGAGTCAAAACTGGTTTTACTTCATAATGTATACCCCTCAATACGTTACCAAACCTATTTAAGGAATTATAAGGGATTTTTCATACACCTCCGCAAATTTTCAGAAAAAAAGTTTCACTTCACTTGTGAATTTATAACACTTGAACAACACTTTTTAATAATAATTATATAAAATAAGGAAGCTTATGCTTATTCAATCTAGAATTGAACACATCCAAAAACAATGAGGCATGCACGTTTACCAATATATCATAAACTCTGACCTCTTATCATGTGACCAATGTCTTGACCTTAGAAGCCATTAAATCGTTTGCTGTCTAACTGCTAGACCTTTCCCTCCATTTTCACTTTTATCCTCCATGTCTGAAAATTTGATTATCAAAACCTGCATTGTCATTTTCCATGTACACCATGGCTTCAATTTTTAATTGAAATATATAATTTGCATTCAATTGATCATTTATTCAAGCAATCAAAACCATCCATTAGTTCTTGAATGCTCTTCTTCTTCACCTCTTCTGAATGCTCCTAGGTAAAAGTCTTAGAATTCTGTCTTCCAAAAGCATTTAAAAGGATACCACTCTATAATATCACACATTATAAACTATATTAATTCTCAACTCCCCTGAAAAGATAAAAGTTCTAGGTATTTGATAAATGTAATTTATTACATTACACATAAGGTTCTTCAGTTAAACATTACTTGTGCTGGTATTTCCCTGTATATTGTAAATATATAAAATAAAAATTAAGGTATTGGAACCATTTGCATTTACAACCTGACAACCCAGTTTGGCCTAAATTTGTCAAAATAAGCTCAGAAACATTTTTTATCAATTAGAAACAGGTCATTTCTTGTAATGTATACATGTATGCTTTTTTCTTGTAACATCAATGAAACTGAAGCAATCACGGAATGTAAAATATATTTCTGTTTGATTTTTGGTTGTTTATCTCAAGATGATTTAAGCTTTGTTTTTCCTACAATGTAGAAAGTAGAATATTGTTTAACATAGCTCTTTTCAGAAAACTACCATTCACCAATTATCCTTTAGGAAGATATATAAGCATATAATGTTCTTTAAGCAATATGAATGATATTTTTTCAACAATTTAGCTTTGTTAATGGTCTATTTGGCATTTTAACTTTCATTGCTTCTCTCCCTTTTAATAAAAGGTATATTAAGTCCACCTACTGTTGCTCTCTTTCAAGCTTTTGTTGTTGGATAGGTTAATTTACTAATTGTTTTGTTTATCCATTTATAGATCAAGTACAGTATGAAATTGTGTACAGTCTTTTGCAGCAATTCATATAATTGTCTGTTTTATTTCCAATTTTTCTGGTTCAGGACTTATGCCAAACACTGCTGGTTTCTGTCATTATGGTGTATAATAGAGAAATGCTTGTCTTTAAGTGACTTTGTCTGTATTATTCATACTTTTATTTTAGACAATCCCTAATATGAAACTATAGACAAAGATCATCATATTAAATAACAGCAATAGAGTATTCTCTTGTATTGGTGTTATTTCTTGAATTGCACTGCATTACAATTGATACCCTGATTAAATGATGCTTTCAATAATGAGTTGCTGTTTCAAGTGAGATTTAATGTGTTATAGTGTAGTTTTGCACCTTATGTTCTCATTCATTCTTCAACCAAGTCTATTGTAGTCACATTCCCCAACAAAAAAACTAATTAAACTTAATTCAAACTATTAGATTTTTGCAGAACTTAATTTTGGGGGACTGTATACATCTGTAAATACTTATGTTTTGGCAATGGACAAGGTCAAGTTTTTATCTGACTTTTAACAACATCTTTTTAAACTTGTGTTATCTAAGTGCTTCCTTCTAAAAATGCTTGTCTTTCAGTGACTTTGTCTGTATTATTCATACTTTTATTTTAGACAATCCCATATATGAAACTATAGACAAAGATCATCATATTAAATAACAGCAATACAGTATTCTCTTGCATTGGTGTTATTTCTTGCATTGCACTGTGTTACAATGGTCTTAATACCCTGGTTAAATGATGCTTTTAATAATGAATTGCAGTTTCAAGTGAGATATAATATGTTAGTGTAGTTTTGCATCTTATGTTCTCATTCATTCTTCAACCAAGTCTATTGTAGTCACATTCCCCAACAAAAAAACTAATTAAACTTAATTCAAAGTATTAGATTTTTGCAGAACTTAATTTTGGGGGACTGTATACATCTGTAAATACTTATGTTTTGGCAATGGACAAGGTCAAGTTTTTATCTGACTGTTAACAACATCTTTTTAAACTTGTGTTATCTAAGTGCTTCCTTCTAAAAATGCTTGTCTTTCAGTGACTTTGTCTGTATTATTCATACTTTTATTTTAGACAATCCCATATATGAAACTATAGACAAAGATCATCATATTAAATAACAGCAATACAGTATTCTCTTGTATTGGTGTTATTTCTTGCATTGCACTGTGTTACAATGGTCTTAATACCCTGGTTAAATGATGCTTTTGATAATGAATTGCAGTTTCAAGTGAGATATAATATGTTAGTGTAGTTTTGCATCTTATGTTCTCATTCATTCTTCAACCAAGTCTATTGTTGTCACATGCTGCCAACAAATGAACTAATTAAACTTTATTTGAACCATTAGATTTTTGCAAAACTTTATTTAGACATCTTTGCCAAATGTTGATTTTTTTTTTTTTTGGTGCAGACTGAAATATCCTATTTACTTGAAATAGTACTTTGATTATGTCTTTGAAAAACAAAGATAGATATTTGGTGTTATTTATAACCACAAAAAAAATAAAATTAATGATTGTTGTACTGCTCCTCAGGGCATCTTAAATGTCTATTACAGCTGTTGCTGTTATTGTTTATAGATATCATCAGTATTACTGAATTTAAGGTTCACTCAAGCCAAAACTCTTTATGTAACATATTTTTGATATTAATTTGAGGAAGAAGGAATTTGTTCAATTAGTGTTCATTATTAAATATGAAAAGTTTTAAAAGTGGAATATGGTTAAAATAGTTCTCAATTTCTTTTTTGATTGTACATAATTTTGTACATTTACAATCAGGTATCCTGTAACTGGCTCTTATCTCTTCCCAGCTTTTTTTTATTCTCCACTCAGGAGCATATGTTTTTTAACCTGTGTCCTTTCTTTTGTCCGTTTGTATTGTGGTCAAGGTAGTTCAATTAAATTGAAGTCCAGATTTGAAATTTAGTACACATATTCCCTATGATATGATCTTTAATTTTAATGCTAAATTGCAATTTTGACTCCAAATTCACAGTCTAATGAACAAAGAAATGATAGTGCTGGTGGAGCATCCATGTACTATGGGCACATTCTTGTTGTTAATCTTTTGACATGTTGAATAAGAATACAATGCACACAAAATACATAAAAGATTTTCCTACCAATTAAGTGCCCTTCAATACTTTGGCCCAAAACTGTACTAAAGTAAGACAAGTTTATAATTATTCATCAATCCGTGGTACAAGTGTATAACATACAAAAATAAAACATTTGAAGGCCTCTACATACAGCTTGAAACCCAAAAGTGTGGGGATTCCCTAACTTTATATTAAGATAAATGACAAATGAAATGTAAACTATTCGCTTATCATGCAGAATATATAACAAGCACAGATCATTTCCTGTTCAATAATGCCATCATGGATGGACATTCTTTAAACATTTGTATTGTTGATCCAACTTGGTTTACATAGAATGCAATAAAAAAAAGTAATAAAGCAATCATAATATTTCTAAAACCGTTTAACTTCAACTTATGTATAGTATACTATATATTGGATTCTTTATCTACATGTGTTTGAATAACACTTTGTTGGCAGCAGCTAAAGGAACATTGTTTTGCTCTTTTGCTTCACCTGTTCTGAATTTTCCTAGGTAAAAGTCATGGAATCCTGTCTCCCAGAAGCATTTAAAGGGATACCACTCTATAATCTTACACATTATCAAAATAAATTACTTACATCGTACTTAATATACATTTGTATTGCCTGTACATCCTGGTTTACATGGAATGCAATAAAAAAAAGTAATAAAGCAAACGTAATATTTCTAAAAGCATTTAACTTCAACTTAAGTATAGTATAATATATCTTAAATTTTTTTTTATCCACATGTGTTTGAATAACACTTTGTTGGCACAGCTAAAGGAACATTTTCTTGCTCTTCTGCTTCACCTGTTCTGAATTTTCCTAGGTGCTTTTAAATGCACCTAGGAAAATTCAGAACAAGTGAAGCAGAAGAGCAAAAAAATGTTCCTTTAGCTGCTGCCAACAAAGTGTTATTTAAACACATGTGGATAAAGAATCTAATATATAGTATAGTATACATAAGTTGAAGTTATTCAGGGGCAGCAACCCAACAACAGAATGTCTGATTCATCTGAAAATTTCAGGGCAGATAGATAGTGACCTGATGAACAATTTTACCTCGTCAGATTTGCTCTAAATGCTTTGGTTTTTGAGTTATAAGCCAAAAACTGCATTTTACCCCTATGTTCTATTGTTAGCCATGGCGGCCATTTTGGTTGGTTGGGCGGGGCATCGGACACAATTTTTTAACTAGATACCCCAACGATGATTATGGCCAAGTTTGGTTAAATTTGGCCCAGTTAAGTTTCAGAGGAGAAGATTTTTGGAAAAGTAAACGCAGGACGACGACGGACAACGACAACGACGGACGCCAAGTGATGAGAAAAGCTCACTTGGCCTTTCGGCCAGGTGAGCTAAAAAGATGCTACTACAAATTTACTTGAAAAAATATACCAGACCACAAATTCTGTAAATGGCTAAATCTCTTTTAGTTTATCCATATATATTTGAAATTCAAAAATTAAATTTAAATTAATTTAGTTGACCTATTGCTTTTAGTTTCTAAGAAACATACTTAATCTAGACAAAAGTGCACATGCTGAAATGTCTCGCCTTCTTTACTAATCATTGATATTATGTTGATAGCCCTAAATAGAAAGCTTTATTACAACTGTCACATGAACTTAACATTAACCAACAAAAAAAAACATTGACCAATGAACCATAAAAATGAGGGCAAGGTCAGATGAACCATGCGAGGCAGGCATGTACACCTAACAATTCATCCATACAACAAATATAGTTGACCTATTGCTTATAGTTTAAGAAAAACAGACCTAAACACAAAACTTAACACAGCAATGAACCTTGAAAATGAGGTCAAGGTCAAATAAAACACGCAGGAATGACATATAGATCATAAAATATTTCCATACACCAAATATAGTTGACCTATTGCATATACCGGCAGTATTGGAAAAAAAACTAGATGTGTCAAAGCGACACGAATGGCCCCATCACAAAAAGTTGAAAAATACGCAATTTCAATATAAACACATGTGGACACATACATGATGGTAGTCTCACATATCAAACATCAGCTCAAAATCTGCAGGCGTATAGAAAAAAAAACTGTATAACTGTGATTTTGAATAATTTATCAAAGTCCAAAGCCCTTAATTTAAGCAAAAATTAGTGGAGCAGAACTGAACTTGAACTTGACTTGTAACTCATCATGAACAACTCACATACCAAAAATCAGCCAAACATCTGAAGGCTTTTAAAAAAAAAGACTGTATATAAACTGTGATTTTCAACAAATTCTCAAAGTCCAAAGCCCGTTATTTCGGCATAAATTAGTGGAGCTGAATTAAAATTAAACTTGATCTGTAACTCATCATGGTTAAGTCACATATAAAAATCAGCCCCATATCTGAAGGCGTTTAGAAAAAAAGTCCTTATAACTGTGATTTTCAACGATTTACAACAAATTCTCTAAGTGCAAAGGGTAAAACTATATGGCACCAACAACTTCTTTGCAGGGCCATAAAAAAACCCTCAAAAGCTTAACTTTGACCATTGAACCATACAAATGAGGTCAAGGTCAGATGACACCTGTCAGCTATACAACACTTGAGAGGTTTAGCTAGCTATTGATGGATTCTATGGAGGGTGACATACAAATTGCTTCTGGGAGATTGTATCTCATCATTTTACATAACCACTTGAAGTCAGTTTCTTTCGTCATTAAATACATCATGTTGAATTCTATGTTATACTGAATGTTTGCTTCGGAATGTTTTCTAACTGTCATGAGTCTTTAAAATCACGAATAATAAAAATGGCTTTACCAAAAATTTACGAAAAATTGGTAAAAAATGACTATAAAGTGCAATAACTCCTTTAGGGGTCAACTGACCATTTTGTTCACGGTGACTTATTTGAAGATCTTATTTTGCTGAACATTATTGCTGTTTAAACTTTATCTCTATCTATAATAATATTCAAGATAATAACCAAAAACGAAAATTTTTCCTTAAAATGACCAATTCAGAGGCAGCAACCCAACAATCGATTGTCCGATCATCTGAAAACTTTGCACAGAATATTGACTACATCTATTCTGTTATAAGGTTTTGTCACACACCCGCAGGTAGGTTAATGCTGTTCGAGAGTAAATCGTCTATTTATTCATATAAAAATCAATAAAATTTGAAATTAATTATAATTTTTGTCTAGAAACTTTCATACCCAGAACTTATTTTTATCATCCCTAATATCATCCAAAGTTTTAATTTCTGGTGTCTCAGAACCCTCCATCTGGTTGCCATGGTAACGGGCAGCATTCAAAGATGGCGTGTGAACGTCCAACTTCAAGAGCCTGGCGCACCCCATAGAACTATCCAAATGAATAAAAATAAAGTTGTATTTGGTTGACAAATATGTTATGTTTCCCGTAACAGCTGTTTCATTCTTTAAATGTGCCCTTTTATAATAAAAAATAACAGAAATGACATACAATCCAACCGTGGCCACACCAAAAGTCAACTATTTTGCCAATTTTAGAAATGTTATATTCCTATAAAAACAAGAAACAGCAATCTTCGTATTCATGAGCTTTCCAAGAATAAATATGCCAAGTTTTAAAGAGATCAAGAAATGTTAACGGGGTGCGCCAATGCGATCTTTATAGATGAATGATATTGAAGTCCTTACTCGGCGACATTTAAACACTGAATTGATTCAGATCGATTATTCCCCTTTTCGGTGTAAAAATGCCGGGAAAGAAATAATCGACATTTTGATAGTTTCTAACTAGAGATAAACACATTAAAGATGTAAAATAATGTTGTTTTTTTTCACATTTTCATACTTGAGTTGTTCATGAATCTTTAAAGAATCACCATGCATACGAAGAGAAAAAAGGGGGGATACTCTGACGTTATACTTTGTGAGGGTTTTCGTAACCAAATGTTCATTTTTAAACATATTTGTGTGTCATATCTGCCGATTGAATATAATATTATCTTGCTTACTTCCTTAAATTTTAAAGGGAAAATTCACGATTTTTTACTTATGGTTTAAATATGTTCATTATGACATAATATATATATTCACAAAGTTTAATCGCTATATGTGCAGTAATAAAGGAGAAATTCAATAATTAATGAAAAAATATCAACTACTTCCTGTAGGTCGTGACGTTTTCTCCTGATTTTTGCATGCCGGGATTTAAAATACAATCATTAAAAGTCTTGGTTTTTAATCATATTTTAACGTAATCGTAAGCGCGCCGATGACGTATGCTTTATCTAATAACCATCCGATAATAAGAAGATAAAACGCACAGACGTTCAATTGTACTCATTCGTGAGATAAATTATCTATGTTAAACGTATATATTCGAATTATTTTTGTAGACAACACAAAAAGTTATAAATTCATTTTTAATAAATGCATTTTCGGACTGATAAGGTGAACAAATTAAAGTACAATAATCTGTAAAGACAATATGTTGGTGTACTATTATTGACCTTTTACTATCTCTGCTATGGCTAGGTTTATACGATGTGTGTATTCACGGTTCTGTGGCAATACTCGTAGATGGCTTGTTGAAAGGTAAATTGTTATTTGCACTTCGGTATTTAACCACGCCTCTAGGGAACACCTTGCCAGGTGTGACTGTCTATTCGGATCAGTGGTAGCATTTAATACACACATTAAAAATACATATTCAAGTTGGTGACAAATAAAAATTGGTCGCCGTGGAATTATTTAATTATATTTGGTGCTATTATTTATTTGAATTCAAATAAGTTAATTTACTAAGAAATACACAATTTTCGGTTAAAGACGGGAAACTTAATTCATATGTCAGAATGAAATGATATACAAGTCTTGTCCTTGATTTATGTCTCATAAAAAAGGGGAACTTAGAAATTAGAAATAGCTTTACTAAATCATTTTTATTTGTCTTTATTAGGCGAAAAAATGTACGAGAACACTTACATTTAGACTTTTGAAAGCCATGTATTAATTAATATATGAAACTATCTGAAGATAACTCTACCGAAGCGAAATATAATATGTACGAATAAAGAAAAAAATATTTTTGTAATGGAATCGAAAAATTACGAATAGATATTCTTTTCAAGTGTGATAAACGTCAACCAAATTTATTCATAATCGGGAACGTCCTTATTAAAATCTGAGACAACTATAATAATCGTCGTCTCCCAACGTATATATATACTTAAATAACTATTTGATCAACGATGTTGAAAATTAAAAGACAACGAATTTAATGTTATCTTTCCCTATTTTTGAATGTTATTATAAGTCTGTTCAACTTGCAAGAATACCCCTAAAGCGGACAAATATCCGACAAGCAGTTTATTCTTTAAATTGCTGTCATTGAATATCAAGAAAGAAAATAAATCCCGAAATTGATACTCAATAGTTTTCCTAGAAAATATTCACATTCCTTGGGGATTATTAGTGTACGTCCAGTTGCATATATTTTACATGAATGTTGGAACAATTGTGATGATGACGAATTTCGTCCTTTATTCGGGAACAATTTAATTGATATATAAATCTGTGAGTTTACTATGTTCTTAACTTCGATGAACCAAAGCAAGTTATAAATTGACCTGTATTTAAATCAAATTGTTTCTTTTTTTTCTTCTTCTTCTTTTGGTATACAATAGTCTATCGAATTCGTTGATTACATACTGATGGCATACGTGGACTAGTCTATTTACAAAACTTTTACCACAATTTACACAAAATGTATGTTTCTTTCTTATGTTCAATGTATACATGTATACATATTTTAAATAGCGCTACTACTGACTATAGTTCCGTAACTTTCTACCAGGCGTATGTATACACGAATCGTCGAAAAGTGCGCACATTTCTTTAGATCAATAATTCTGGTATGTTCCAATCTGTCCTAAACTATTGACAACGAGTATATATTACATTTTCCCAAATTAACCCTTGGAAAAATATGTAAATAGATTTGTATTTCTTCAATTATTTTTTTTTGTATTATTTTTTTTTTATAAATAATATTCTTTACACCAGAAATGTTATTTATAAACAAGCGTATGAGTTCAGTAATGACTAGTATATTATATCACTTTCGAACACGCAAGACAAAAATGTATATTATACATGCACCTGATAGTTCAAAATGGAAAGTTATAAGTAACGGTCGTGTACACTGATCAATACCTACAGAAGTGAAACGATGCATGAACTTGCAAGCCCGCCGGACAGGAAATCGATTGAATACCTGGACGTGTCACCTTACACCCCTTCCAATACCTTTGGGAGTAATACCTTTAGCCATGCTGGTGATCAGATGAGGGAAGATCCGAATTTATTTAAATAAAGTTTATTACTTGAAAGAATTATGAACGAATTAGATTTTCGAAAACAATTTCCACGGAACACTTATTTATCATTTTATGATTTGAACTTTGACTTTTTAACTAATTACAATATTATCAGTTTAAAAATAACAGACTATATGGTTATTTAAAAATATAAGACCATTTTCCGTATCAAGTTAGTCAGTCAGATAAAACAACCGTACGATTGACAAGATATCGACACGCAATTA
Source organism: Mytilus galloprovincialis (assembly GCA_037788925.1). NCBI lineage: Eukaryota > Metazoa > Mollusca > Bivalvia > Mytilida > Mytilidae > Mytilus > Mytilus galloprovincialis. The sequence continues at coordinate 1,844,583 of JAWDJN010000016.1, forward strand.
CGACTACATCGTTTACTGTAGTTTTGTTCCTTTGTGGTTTATTGACATATCGTGATTTTTCATCGGAGAAGGTGACAAGATGGCGGAGAGTAGAGAACTGATACTCAAAATTTAAAATCGATGGTGATCTCTTATTTAGCGGAATAAAACTTTAATATCTATAAATTTGAGCATTTTCATACAGAATGGACATAATATCAATTTTTGATTTTTTTGCGAAGTTTCCCTTTAATATCAAAGGGTCTTTACGACTTTTAGATTACCAAGGTTTAACATAGTGAAATAACGTGATGACGAACGGTATAACAGTATTTCTAAAACAAAATGATTCTCCTGATAGGGAAAACACTTTAACAAGAAAAGGCATTGCATATGTCACATTGAATTTAAACTAATAATCCTTATAACAATTCATACAATACTTCCTTGTAGGTTTCCATGATCCATAATAAATGTATAGACATATACATGTATCATCCTGCTGGTTTTCATATGCTATTGCCGTACTAGATAATTCTTTATTCCTATACTTGTCTTTTTTTATTTCACATGTATCATGCAAAGAATATTCCTATATATCCATGTAAAATGTTGTGAATTACAATATATATACCTTTAAGTAAATGCAGGTACCACATATAATGTTTGAATTATAATTATCACTTAGTTCACAGTTTTATGTATATATATCCAAAATTATCCAACTACTGCACATGATGCATAATGATATGAACATTACCTTTGGTGTGTTGATCCTTCAAATGTTCTCTTATGTTTTTATTTCTTTATTTCTTTGTCTTGAATGTTCCAGAGTCAGTTTTAACAGTAATGAAATCCTTCCTTTTATTGTAATACTAAAAATCTCTGCATTCCAAAAGTTACATGTGACATGGCATGGGGTTTTCATATTCAGCACTGTTATATTTTTGTTATATCATCAAGCTTTTATCTAATAAACATTGATTTCACTTTCTTTTCATGCATATATCTTAAACTGCCCCCATATCTGGCTACAAATTGTCTGATAATTTCCTTGTGTGTGTTGATCTTCATAAGAAAGACGTGGTCACTCTTTTCCTCTGATTATTTTTTTTCAAATTTCAGTTAGGCTATTATAGTTAAAACTAACATGTATAACACCATTGCCTCCAAGTCATCTTCATGCATGTACTGAAAAAAATATGTAAACCATTAATGGCATTCAAAAGTAATTGGTATTCATATAATATGATACAAATAGAAAACTTCAGTCAAAATTGTCACAACCTCCTATGTTTATATATATAATACATCAGAGTACCTATAGTATTAAAATGTATGTGTATTACAACCTCCTATGTTAAATCCATTAAAATACCTATGGTATTATGGGTATTACACTCTCCTATGTTACATCCACCAGATTTACCTATGGTTTAATATGTATTACACCCATCTATATTACATCCATCAGAGTACCTTTAGTATTATATGTATTACACCCTCCTATGTTAAATCCATCAGAGTACCTATAGTTTTTAAATCTATTGATGTAAGCTCCCTTTCGATTTTCATAAATTTATAATATGACATTGAGAGTTAATTGAACTTTCTTTGTTTATAGTCTGACAACAGATTTACTAAGTATTGCAAAACAGCATAGTGTATTGCACAACAGTAAGAAATCTTTAATTGAATAAACATTTGAAACTTCAATTCATATAACCAATTTCTAGTTCTTTGACTACTTTTATTTAGAAACCTATAATATGTCAAATGTTAAATAAAATCCAAATTCAAACCAGTATCAAGCTTGAATATGGTGTGTATATTTGCCCCAACTGTTCAGGTTTGGCCATCTGCAGCGCCTCCAGCTGCACTCAGCAAAGCACTTTATTATGTTTTCCTAAAAAAAAATGGAACAGCAGGGCAAGTTGATATATGCTTTCATAGCAGTTATGTAAGTTTATTTAAACCGTAAATTTGAATGCATATTTGGTCTCATCAGTCAGGGAATGCATCAAATTTACAGTTTGAGGGAAAATAAAATAGAAATCCGACTTATCCCTGAGACCTTCCTGGTTCTATATGCTTGTAAATGTATAATATATACAGCACTTCTAAAAAAATCATCATACATCTTTTTAAAGAATATAAAAAGCCAAAGATGGTGTTTTTATCAATACAGCATATTCAAAATTTAGAGTGATGTACCATTTGTTGAAAATAACACTTAAATTCTATCAACAACATTTACTACATTTTTTATTTATCTTAATAATGCAGGGTCTTACAAAACGTAATTGTGAACTGAACCAGGAAAGTTTCGACCTGCCAGATAGTTAAAATTGCATGCCATGCAAAATACAAAGCAAACTGATGTATCATGCAGTCAATCAGTACTAGAACTAGATTGTACAACAATAATTACATTAAAAATGTTTTGATTTTAAGCTTTAATAAAATATATTATGATAGCATTTGTTAACATGCTTTAATTTCAGTGTTACTGATAAAACACAGCCATCTGGCATACACACTTATATAAACCTAATATGTTTGATGAACTATGTTGAAATCCATTATCTTTTGCCATCTTCGGATTGCAAAATAGCAGAACACAATATGTCTTAATCTTCAATCAAATAATTATACAAACTTTGAGACTGGAATGCAACTCAAAGATAATCTATAATTTATCATTTATCAGATGCCTATATATGAATGTTTCTATTAATAGTAAATACTGAATTTTGATGACTTTTTTTAATTGAATTTAACAACTCTAAGTATCAAAAGTAATGTAGTACAAATATCACTGTAGATAGTAAAAACATGTCAATTTCAGATAAAATGCAAATCCAAAGACAGACATTCGCATCTGAGGCAAGCATTCTGTGATTAATATAAGATGTTGACATTTGACAATTGAAAAAGAGAGAAAATGACTCTTAAAACATGCTAAAGAAAAGACTGTAACTCATGCCTAGACAAAAGAAAAATGAATTTTATGGAAAAAAATGAAATCCAATCATCAATGCACAGAGGGAGAGAAACATGTATGGTATATTATATTCTTCTATTGTTTGCTGGTGGTTTGTACCACATGATTGTGTAAATGTCTCGTGTGGTAAGAGCCATAGATTCTTTATCACTACTGGCTAGCCTGCTTTGTAGTTGAAAAGACAGCACAGTGTGTAAGTCTTTCTGTAAGTACATAGCCTTTGCACTATTCAAGACTTCTACAATGCTTCCATGCGACAGCACATTGTAACTAGAATCTTGCATCCTAGGCAAAATTGAATTACGTGAATGAGGACATACGTCATACAGGTGACCCTTTCAGTTTTTTTATTATAATTTTTTATTCCTGCTCAAAGGAAGGACCATCAATGTGAATGTTTAAATCATCTTCTCCAAATCATGGCAATTATATGTTGTTCCTAATTCATAAGCAGCTGTTTTTTGCTTACAGTGTAGAAAAGATATGAATAAACTGCAAATTTACAAGCTTAAGGTCTATTGTACAACAGACATATGCACACAAATGAATTCTATAATGAAGAAGAAAGCTGAAATTGTAAGATGAAGAAACATCATAGATAGCCATGTGATTTATGTGGAAAGATGTTCGAAATAGGTCATTCCTGAAAATCCACCAAAGGACATATACTTAAAACTAGAGGCTCTAAAGAGCCTGTGTCGCTCACCTTGGTCTATGTGTATATTAAACATTGTACACAGATGGATTCATGACAAAATTGTGTTTTGGTGATGGTGATGTGTTTGTAGATCTTACTTTACTTAACATTCTTGCTGCTTACAATTATCTCTTTCTATAACAGTAGTTTCTGTGGAAAATGTTACTGAAAATCTACAAGATTTACGAAAAATGGTTAAAAATTGACTATGAAGGGCAATAACTCCTTAAGTGGTCAACTGACCATTTGTACTTTGCTGAACATTATTGCTGCTTACAGTTTATCTCTATCTATAATAATATTCAAGATAATAACCAAAAACAGCAAAATTTCCTCAAAATTACTAATTCAGGGGCAGCAACCTAACAACGGAATGTTGGATTCATCTGAAAATTTCAGGGCAGGTAGATCTTAGCCTGATTAACAATTTGCCCCATTTCAGATTTGCTCTAAATACTTTGGTTTTTGAGGTATAAGCCAAAAACTGCATTTTACCCCTATGTTCTATTTTTAGTCATGGCGGCCATCTTGGTTGGTTGGCCAGGTCACTGGACAGAATTTTTAAACTAGATACCCCAATGATGATTGTGGCCAAGTTTGGTTAAATTTGGCTGAGTAGTTTCAGAGGAGAAGATTTTTGTAAAAGTTAACACCGGAAGCAGGACGAAGACGGACGCCAAGTGATGAGAAAAAAACGTATAATTGTGATATTTGTAACACAGCTTTTTTGCAGTCATCATCTCTGAACACACACAGGCAAATTCCTCCCTGAACCTGCCTGGAATCCATGTTAGAAAGATTCTTTGTGTAAAGGGGGACTTTAAACGGATTCCCTCTACGAAATCAGTCTGATGAGGCTGTCATGTCATTGACATCAATGTAAGAAAGTACTCTCCCTTCTACCAGAAGTCTTCTTATTTATCTTTTTTTCTTGCATAAATTTAACATTTGACTTTTCGTTTCAACCATCATTTGTATTGATGAACAGACAACTGTGTCAATCAACAAATAACTACTTGTTTTCAAAGTGCAATGATATATTGATATCACAGATTGTGTTAATTGTAAACGCTGATAAGAGTGTAATTCAACAAAAAAATATGATTTTTTTTTCATTTTCTCTTTAAAAAATTGCAATACTTTGCCAAATAAAAAGTGCAATAAAAAAAATCTGCTAAAAATATTATTTTCAATCATTGCCTGGTTCAATCATTTCATGTGTGAAATTATACAGTAGGTTCCCTTTCAATGCTTTTGTGAGACAGGATTCCAAGACTTTTACCCAAGAGAATTCAGAACAAATGCAAATTATAATTTCAATTAAACATTGAAGCCATGGTCTTCATGGTAAATGACAAAACATATTTTGATAATTACATTTTCAGATGAGGAGGATAAAAGTGAAAATGGAGAGAAAGGTCTAGAATGAGGAGTCAGATTTTATGACCCTTTAGCTGCTGCTACCATAGTGTGGATAAACTATACATAATTTGAGTTAAGTTAAATGGTTTTTAAAATATTTTGATTGCTACTTTTTTTTTTATTTCATTCTGATGGTGGTCAGTTCACCTCTTAAATGGGAAAAAAGCTGCTTGATGGAGTGTTGTTTACGATTGATGTAGACAACAAAATATATTGTATAGAAGATTATCATAGGTAAATTTATTATACATTGGGATATAATTTAAGTTCAAGGTCCCACAGAGGGCATTTTTAGTCAACAATTATGATAAAAACATACGCAATATAAGCAACAACTATGGTGGAAGAAATTAAGCAATCAAATGTGAAACAAGGAGAAGAAATTAAAAATACTAATGAACTATTAATCAATATTGTTTTATTTAGAATTGGTAATTACATATCCTTAGTTGATTGTAGCCAATTAAAATTGTTTTAAAGTCTAACTGCATTCACAACCAAATTGCTTTATTATAATTATTTTGTTCTTGTTGTTATTGGTTTTGGTAGGTGGCTTACTTATTAAGTTATGGCGCCTTAAATTCATATAACATAAATATTATGTATATGCATTCAGCCCTTAATTTATTTTAGTATTTCATTTTGGCAAGTAATTTATATATGAAACATAAATATAGCAAATTCATGTTTAGGTTCTAAACACACGTACATAGCCCATGATACATGCAAGCTTGAGGCAAATGCCCACATAGCACAAGGTTTATAAAACAGCATTGAGAAGATACAAAGAATTGGTAACACATAACAGGCATTGCTTAAACATTTGAAACACACTACACCAACATAGGAAGGTGCATAATGGTAATTTTAAGGAAAGTTTGCTGTTTTTTGGTTATTATCTTGAATATTATTATAGATAGAGATAAACTGTAAACAGCAATAATGTTCAGCAAAGTAAGATCTACAAATAAGTCAACATGACCAAAATGGTCAGTTGACCACTTTAGGAGTTATTGCCCTTTATAGTCAATTTTTAACCATTTTTCGTAAATCTTAGTAATCTTTTAGAAAAATCTTCTTCTCTGAAACTACTGGGCCAAATTTTACCAAACTTAGCCATAATCATCATTGGGGTATCTAGTTTTAAAAAATGTGTCCGGTAACTCGGCCAACAAACCAAGATGGCCGCCATGGCTAAAAATAGAACATGGGGTAAAATGCAGTTTTTGGCTCATAACTCAAAAACCAAAGCATTAAGAGCAAATCTGACACGAAGTAAAATTGTTGATCAGGTCACGATCTATCTGCCCTGGAATTTTCAGATGAATCGGATAATCGGTTGTTAGGTTGCCTCCCCTGAATTGGTAATTTTGAGGATAAACTGTGAACAGCAATAATGCACAGCAAAGTAAGAACTAAAAATAAGTCAGTATGACCAAAATAGTCAATTGACCCCCTAAGGAGTTATTGCTCTTCATAGTCAAATTTTAACAATTTTCTTAAAATTTGAAGATTTTCAATAACATTTTCCACAGAAAGTACTGTTATAGATAGAGATAATTGTAAGCAGCAAGAATGTTTAGTAAAGTAAGATCTACAAACACATCACCATCACAAAAACACAATTTTGTCATGAATCTATCTGTGTCCATTGTTTAATATTCACATAGACCAAGGTGAGCAACACAGGCTCTTTAGAGCCTCTAGTTTACAAGAAGCAGAGTTGGTTTTAAACATTGAGGCTTGTATAGGGTATATTGGGATACAGGATATTTGCCATTTTAATTTTAGGGATATGGGATATTTGTCCTAAAAGTAAATGGGATATGGGATATTGATGCATTTATAAGGATATTGAACTTTTAACATGAAAAAAAATGTGGAATTTACAATTCAAGTACAGAAATATTTACATCTCACTTGATAGTCCTTGATAAAATTGCCCAAAAAAGTTTAATGTTAAAGGTCATTTTAGTGCTTTGTGGATTTTAATTGAGTCGTTTTATTTAAAAGTCATCCAAACCCAAGCGAAAAGTATTGATTTATATGCTCATGTGTACTGATAATTTTAAAAGTATTTGTTTTGCTTTCTATACCTCGTTCCTTATTGTTAATTTTCCTTTTTTAGATGGTGATGTTCTTTTGGCACTATCTTACGGTGTTTGTATATCACAACTCCTCCGCTTTGCCCGTGTCTGTTGTAACGTTTTTGATTTTAATGAACGAAATATATGTATTACTGGTAAATTATTAAGTCAGGGATTTCGTTACCACAAATCACTTAAAATCTTCTACAAATACAAATCGGGCGCGAACATGAAGGGTGCGAACGTGTAGAGTGCGAAAGTATATTGGGCGCGAACGGTATATAGTAATTTATTAATATTTTTAATTATTTTTTAACTAAAGTAGGGAAGGCAATTCAAGATGACAACTTGGATCCCTTTAGGATTTTTCAGTATACGGATATGGATAGTAAACTGCACATTGCCAGAAAACAAAGAAATAGTGATGGCAACGTTAGATGCGTTAAGGGCATACGATACAGTTACAGGGAAGGTAATGACGTTGCTAATGTAAAATGTTATTTTTGCGACGTCAAACTATGGCATATCGGGAAAAGATGCATTTTTCGACTGATTTTTTCATTTTGCAAGGAGATTATGTGACCCAAATTTTATAAAACTGTAAATAGCGCAATTTTTTTTAATTTTGATAAACGTTTTTTGCTCTATTGATGAACATTTGATAAATATAGAGTTATTTCGGAATAAAAATTGCATAGTTTTTAATGATACTTATAAAATACAGAAATTACCGATTATTTAACAAAAAACAATTTGTGTTTACCTTTACTCTTTCGAAAAAGAAAATACGGACACAAATCTGAATTTTGAGCAAATATACAAAATTTCGACCTCATTTTACTCACAAAGTAGCACATGAATTTTAAGGTATATTTTTTATTACATATTTGATTTAATCAGGTAAAAAATAGCCTATAGGCAAATTTTCATCAACTTGTAAATACAGGTTCAAAACTATCGTATGCCCTTAATAAATTAATGCAAATAGAGAGAAAATAGTAAAAAATAAATTAAAAACATTGATTTACAAAATTTTAATCTGCTAACCGAGTCCCTGTGATTTAGAGCTGGGAACAGTATATCTAACATATATATTCCTGTTTAAAGTAAACAAACGCTATCTAAATTTGATGGTCAAACATAGAGTAGCCTCATTAAAAGTCTAGATGTCAGCTGTGTTTAATAAACCGGATGTGAATCAAACACTTTTAAAGTGGGGTGGGGGTAAAGCAAGCCAACATTTGAAGATACTATCAAATAGGTTATTTGTTTCACATATTTAAAGTTCTTTAAAAGGAGGTGCTTCCTGTCCCCTCCATCCCATAAAAACTAACCCGCCTTGCCAAACAAACTATTAGATGTAATTCATGTAAATATAGCTGTACAGTGGAGCCTATAGAAAGTTTGCCATTTCATAACCAAAAATCAACATATTTTTGGAAAATGACGCTTCAGCGGCATTGTTCCGATACCATTGACCAGAACAACAGGAAGTCGATTATTGCCTCCGCCTACCGCACTCGGTTTCATATTTACTATTTTACACACTAACTGGTATCTGCTTGTATTTCGCTACACTCGAACAAAGTGTTGTAGTTGGAAGGGCACCAGTTTACATACTTTGTTTTATTTACAACAAAAATGTTGACCTGTCTATAGAAAGGCTTGTATAGTCCGCGGTTTTATTCACCAAAATTGGACCTTTCAGAGGGGGTGTGGATTATAGAGTACAATAAGCAAGACATAAGAGAACAGGTTCAATTTCGCGGCGAGGTGGTTGTTTTCGTTCCGCCATCATTGATATTGTAGAGGGCACTCTCATCATTTTTCAAACTAGTAATTTTAACTCATCCATATTAATAAGTTATTTCTATTTAATATCAAATTAAAACTGATTAATATAAAAACTAAACCTTTCATTACAAATTTCTCGTTTGTTTTCAATGCATTTGAAATAAACTGGTATCTGCTAGATTGAAACGATCCAAACATAGTAAAAAAGACAACCGTAAACCAGCTTAGAATTTGTAAACTACAAAACGTAATCGGTTATTGTTCATTCCGTTTTGGTGTTTCATACCGACTTGTGTGGTTTGTATAAGCTTAAGACCCTTCAAACATTAATGTGATAGGTATAATAAAGACTTTTTTACAAGAGGATGGAACTGTTTTACTTTCAAAGTCGTATTATAGTGATATCTGTTATGTACGGATTCGACTTTCAACGGTTAATTTCTTCTTTAACACGTGCTTTTTAAACTTCCTGTTTAAACATCGCAAGTTTCAAAATTGTTTTTTAAGTGAATTAAACTTATTTTAACAATCATGACGCGTTTTAGAATCATTTTTACGCAGTTTCTACTTCTGTTTGATGATGGAAAACAGCTTTTCTCAAGAACATACGGCAAACGATCGCAGAGGATTTGAAATATACAAGTCAAATCGGCACCTGGTTAAATCGGCATCTAGTCAAATCGGCACTTATTTCAAGTCAATTCGGTATCCAATAATATTTGTTATAATATTTTCCATTCAATTGATAAAATAGTTCAGAAAAATAAATATATACAAAATGTACATGAACCCCCAAAAATGTGAAAGTTAATATTTTTGGACAATCCCTTCCTAAGGTATTTATCTCTTTTATATTAAATACTGAACAAAATTCTGGCAACCCCTTTCTTATTTTTACTCTTTTTGCTGAAAACACTGTTAAAAATATATGTTTAACATGGGTGACGAATTGACTATATCAGGTGTCGATTTAACCAGGTGCCGATTTGACTATACCGGGTGCGAATTTAACCAGGTGCCGGTTTGACTACAATTCTTTGAAATTACCTGAGTTTCATTAGACCTTTGATAACAGTAACAAAACGATTATTTACCTAAAATTTTGTGGGGAGAAGGGGGTTCTGAATATGTACCAGTGAGAAATATACAAGCCTTTCTACGGTATTTATTTGAACAATTCAGGTAGTCTTGACCTATTCATTTGTCTTTTAAAAAAACCAGCCAGTTGTCATCTTCACTTCACACACACACATATACAAATATCAATTGTATGCTTACGAGACATGCTGCATTGTTAAACTAATTACGGTATGTGAAAATCAAGACTTGCATAAAAATTATACCAATATTAGAGACAGTGGCGTCATTTTTCCTCTTAAACTCTATTTGTTGGTTCTGGGAGAGAATCTTGGTCAATTTAAAATATAGGACAACAGAGTTGGTGTATGTGGGTTCGATTCCCACCCTAAGCAATCATTTGTTTCAGCTGGTGCAAAGTGGGCAGTTTAGCTTAGTGGCCCCACACTGACTTTGTTGTTTCTATCAAAAAATTCAGGCGGCCGCGGCCAGGTCTTGACATTTTTTTCTTTTGAATTCCTAAACAACAAAACCATGGTATAATTGTGAAAATTATACCATGGATAGCTATGGTATAATTTTCGGTTATTGAGATTTATACTCGGGTTGCACTCCCATAAGTTACATTGTACAGCTATAGGTTTATGATTATATATTATAGGGAGATGTGATATGAGTGCCAATGAGACAACTCTCCATCCGAATAACAATTTATAGAAGTAGAACATAATGGGCCAAAGAATGGTCTTTAACATGGAGCCTTGGCTCACACCGAACTGTATTTGCTTATCTAGAGCGGAAATTATTCACAGCTTGATTTGACTTCTTGACTTGAAGTTATTAACCCTAAACTGGTCCGGAATTTCATCTATGGCTTCACATGTACAACAATCCCTACGGCTATGCTTTTTGTCCATACTAGGTACAAATGATTGGCAATTGCATAAAGTTGCATTGACTTAAAGACCCAGGTGGTTTAATTTATGAAACTTGATGGGGTAGACTGACTTTTCAATCCCCCTTCTTTAATTCATAAAAAAATCCTACCGTTAGCTTTTGTCCATACCAGTAAGAATGATAGGCAATTACCCAAGGTTGCCCGGACCAGCAGACCCAGGTTGTTAAAAATTATAGAATGCTTTAATTGATGTCCAAAGTTAGGGTAATGTGACCCTACCACCTCCGTTCTTGAGTTCTTTAAAGATTTTCTACGGCTAAGCTTTTGTCCACACTAGGTACAAATGATAGGCATAAGCATAAAGTTGCCTGGACCTTAAGAACCAGGTGTTTAAAGTTATGGAACTTTTTTTATTGAGATCCGAATTTGATGTCGGCTGACCTTTACATCCCTTTTCTTTAATTTATTAAAGCAATCCCTACGGCTAAGCTTTTGTCTAACTAGGTACAAATGATTGGCTATTTCCTTATGTTGCCTGGACCCAAATAGTTATCAAAGTTACCAGGATTAAAATTTAGTACGCCAGACGCGCGTTTCTTCTACATAAGACTCATCAGTGACGCTCATATCAAAATAGTTATAAAGCCAAACAAAAACAAAGTTGAAGAGCATTGAGAATCCAAAATTCCAAAAAGTTGTGCCGAATACAGCTAAGGTAATCTTTGCCTGGGATAAGAAAATCCTTAGTTTTTCGAAAAATTCAAAGTTTTGTAAACAAGAAATTTATAAAAATGACCACATAATTGATATTCATGTCAACACCGAACTGCTGACTACTGGGCTGGTGATACCCTCGGGGACGAAACGTCCAACAGCAGAGGCATCGACCCAGTGGTGTAAATAGTTATCAAAGTTACCAGGAGACCCAGGTGAGTGAAGTTATAGAACTTTTTTGATAATGTCCAAATTTTAGGTCGGCTGACTTTTCCAACCCCGTTCTTTAATTCATCAAAATTTGCCTATGGAAAGCTTTTGTCCACACTTGGTTCTTATGATAGGCAATTTCTTAAAGTGACCAGGAGTGAAGACCTAGGTGGGTATTCATATGGAACTTTTTTGATTGAGGTCCAAAGTTGGTAGGGTGACCCTACTACCTCCCTTCTTTCCTTCATTAAAAATTCCCTACGACAAAGCTTTTGTCTACAGTGATAAATAGTTTTACAAATAATAGGCAACTGCCTTAGGTTGCCTGAACCCAAAGACCCAGGTGCGTAAAAGTACGGAACTTTTTGAATTGAGCTCCAAAGTTGGGGCAGGGTATCCCTACCACTTCCCTTTTTATAAACTAAAGAAGGGGATGGAAAAATCACCCTATCATAACTTTGGACCTTAATTAAAAAGTTTCATGACTTTATCCTCCCGCGTGCAGTCAAGCTTATGATAACCCTTTATCCACACATGGTACCAATAATAGCCAATTGCCTATCATCGGGTTGCTTTGTCCGAACCCCCAGGTGGTAAAAGGTGGGACTATTTTAATTTAGGTCCAAAGTTATGGAAGGGTGACACCACCTCATCTATTCTGCAATTCATAAACAAAAATCCCTACAGGAAAGGTTTTGTCCACACTTAGTTCAAATGATAGGAATTTTGTTTAAGGTTGTCTGGACCCAAAGACCAAGGTGGGTAAGGTTTATAAACGTTTTTGATTGAGGTTAAAAGTTTAGGTAGTGTGCCCCTACCAACTCCCTCCTTTAATTTATCAAAAGTTCCCTACGGCAAAGCTTTTGTCAACAATAAGTACAGAGGTTGTTTGGACCCAACGACCAAGATGGGTAAAGCGTTTTAACGTTTTTAATTGTGGTGCCAATTTGGGGTACGGTGACCCTACCACTTCCCCTCTTTAATTTATAAAAAAAATCCCTGTGGCAAAGGTTTTGTCCACATAAGGTACTTGTAACTGATAGTAGATATTGCATAAGGTTGCATGAACCAAAAGACCCGGGTGGGTTAAGTTATGGAACGTTTTTCAATTGAGGTCCAAAGTTGGGGTAGGGTGTCCATAGCAACTCCCTTCTTTAATTCATTTAAAATTCCCGACGACAAAGGTTTTGTCCACCTTTGGTACAAAAGATAGGCAATTGCTTAAGGTTATCTGGACTTTAAGACCCGGGTGGATAAATTCAAGGAACTTTTTTAATTGATGTCCAAAGGTGGGTAGGCTGATTTTTCCATTCTCTTTTAATTCATACAAAACTCCCTACGGCTAAGCTTTTATCCACACTAGGTACAAATGATAGGCAATTGCATAAGTTTTCCTGGACCTAAAGACCCAGGTGAGTTAAGCCATGGAAATATTTTGATTGAGGTCCAAAGTTAAAAGAATACATGCTCTGAGAATACATGTCAGTTTTCCAAATCCCATGTACAGAATGAGGATATATCATGGATATCTATATATTAATAGATCAAAAAAGAGGGAAGAAATATACCAGACGGACAGTCAAACTGCCAACGAGGTTCAAGTTTTGTTTTCTTATTTTAATTGCTTCACGGGAATATAATATACGAAATTTTTATATTTAGAGAGCTTATATTTTTCTGCATTTTTTAAACTCGTCTATAAATAAAATTAACCTTTGAAGTACATTATCATAACATTAAAATAAATTGCAAAAAATACCAATTAGTCCAAAATCAAGATATTTATAAATATCTTCGAAGTTGGGATTGAGAACTTTGTTTTCTTAAAACATATCTTTTTTGCAGTTTTGCAAGATTCTTAAATTGAAGAAAATACAGTTCTAAAATTTACATTGTTGACATAAAGTAAGAATTGTATGTATAGTAAAAATAAATGTGACGCATAATTTCTACATGACGTAATGAAATAAACAGCCTCACAATTATTTTTGGGTTTTCCCGAATTTCCAGAATTTGACAAATCTGTGTGTTTTTTCAAAGTGTTTCATTTGAGTTTTAACTTATTTCCTGATATTTATTCATTGACGTAGTTTGAAAAGGTTTCATCGAAACTATTTTTACATTTCTCTCATGAACAGTTTCCGGTTAATTGAAAAGTATATATATTCACCAAAGTAGGCATGGGGTTTAAGTATGCATTTCCCTGCAAACATATTATATTTTTCTATGAAAAACTTATTTGTTCATTGAATTATGGTATTATTCTTAAAGGCTTTTACATTATCTTTCAGATGCACCAAAAATTAACTCAATTGCGTTTATTTTAGTTAAATGCCGACACTTCGAAATTTGAAGACGTATATATATGATGACCTATGCGCTTGCTTCAAACTATAACTTAAGTGTACGGTCTTTAATCATATATATCTCAATTAAACTGATGTATATTTTGCTTTTTATTTATGAAATAGATAAAGTGTAAAATACCTTGATTTTTTGTTTAAATTATATAAAACCAACTTTCTTAGTTAATTTAAAAGGTAATTTTTTCTAGCAATGAATCTCACGTGATCAAATACGTCACTTGTACTATGTTACGAGTTATCAAGGTATGAGACTTCCAAATAGAATTTTATTTGTATTATTTGTTCATTGTCAGTATCATAGATATAATAGATAGGTAGTCCATGCATCTAGTTGTAATTGTTGGCGAGATGAGTTGTTGAACTACTTAACGTAATTAATAACAATACCTTATTTAGCGTAGATTTATCACAGACCCTAGCGGATCTAGACTTTTTCATAAAGTAAGGGCCCGCTCTTCTCATTCTTTAGTGATTCCACAGTGGCGGATTCAAAAGGGGTAAGATTTTTTGTTCCCTATACAATCCCCCCTTTTTGTCCTGGGTTAGGAACCCTTTTTTAAAAGGCACTGGCTACGGTTACATGGAAATGTAACAATAATAAAAATATTATTGTTACATTGGAGACTAATTGCCGGAATGCAAAGTTGGGTGAGGAACCGATTAATTACAAATGTAACAATAATTACTGAGGCTACGGTTACATTACGTTATTGTTACATGAAATACAGCAATGGACGCTAGATTGATTAAACTTAAATCTTCTATAGTTGTACTGCTTCATTCTTTCATATGTACTAAACAATACTTGTAATTTAATACTGATAAATAATAAAATATTATTATTCAACAAATGGTGTACAACTTGAATAGTTTTACTACGTATTAATGGTTTTGATGTTCTTAAAGATACTACTCAAGATTAGGAGTGTGACTGTCAAAGGCGAAAAATATAGTTCAATGGTTTCACTTTTTTAAAGTATTTAACTGCACACCTACTCTTATTACTGTCATTATACTTTGGACCAATTTTGTTTATGGTGGAAAAAAAATAAAACTTGGGATGCGTTTTAAAGGAAACTGAAACAATATCAAGACATACATTTCATACAGCTTTATAACTTGACGCAAATTAATAATCAAAAGCAAAGTTTGCTAATTGTAACTTAAATACTAAGAAATTCTGTATGTACACGTATCCGTGGAGGACGTAATTTCGTTCATCAAAAATGTGTCGGACTTTAAAACAACTTACTGGATTTGTAGAAATTGTCATTGTAAATATAAATAAATTGTATGTTATAAATGTATGTAATAAATGTCCTCAACTTTTATTATTTAGTACATATTACTAGTCCCATCGTACATTGCTTTTTTTTATGTAACAATAACTCAATGTAACCGTAGCCTCAATAATTATTGTTACATTCGTAATTAAACAGGTCCTTACCCAACCATGCATTCCGGCATTTAGTCTCCAATGTAACAATAATATTTTTATTATTGTTACATTTCCATGTAACCGTAGCCAGTGCCTTTTTAAAATGGATTGATCCGCCTGTGTTTCCTCTATATTCAACCATTTGTTTAGAAATAAAACCCTGCTTCCCTTAAATCTACCTCTGGGCTCTGGGTTATATCTCCAATTGAGGAAGAAAAAGGTACAATAAAGGCCCTAAAACTCGTGATTTTTAGTACGGGTATGGATAGTAAACCCCATATCGACAGAAACAAGTTACTGTGCATTTCAGGGGCAGTAACCCAACATTGGGTTGTCGGATTTTTCAGAATAATTTCGTGCCAGCAGTTAGTGCCGACCTGTTGAATAATTTGACTCCTTATCAATTTTACTATAACTACTTTAGTTTCTGAAATATGAGTAAAACACTGCATGTTATCCTTATTTTCTATTTTAGCCGAACGCGTGACCAGGTGACGGTCACGTTTCTTGGCCACAAAAGAATCAAATTATATACTTTAAGCAAAATACCATAAGGACCAATATAACACGTTTACATCAAGAGCAAGTAAAAACAACTGAATCACGATCGAGTTTTCGGGCCTTTACTCACAGGCACTTGTTTCTGTCAATATGGGGTTTACTATTACCCATACTAAAATTAAAAATCGAGTGATTTTTTAGTACGGGTATGGATAGTAAACCACATATTGACAGAAACAAATGCATGTGCTGAAATGTTATTGAATATAGATCTATATATAGTAACAGTATCTATCCGTTACTCCAACTGCCCAAGGCGTTTTGAACGCAAATGCTGTGAAACTGCTTGACAAATATCTTTCAAACTTTGATGGTTTGTATGCAATCATATTTATAAAAAAAAAAACAACAGAAAAACACAGATGTGGTATGATTGCCAATTAGACAACTCTGCACAAAAGAACAAATGACACAGAAATTAACAGATCTTTATAGGTCACTATAAAGCCTTCAACAATACGCAAAGCCCATACCGCTTTGTCGGCTTTGAAAGACCCCAAAATCACAAATATGAAACCAAACGACAAAACTACATGTATATTAATGTAAAAACAACTGAACGAAAAACAAATGTTTAACACAGCAACAAACGACAACTGAATTACAGGCTCCTAACTTGGTACAGACAAATATATACAAAATGTGGCGGGGCTAAACATGTTAGCGGAATCTCAACCCTACCCTTAATTCGGACAGTGATGTAACAGCATAGCATATGAACGAACTATATGTCCATTCTCAATTTTATAAAATTGTGTTGAAAAAGGCTAAATACATATAACAAAACACATGGACCTGACATGGTACTTGTACATTCCAACAACAAAAAGTACATATCTGAGAAGACTCGCAGTCAGTGACAGCTAGTTCAAAGCCAATAAAAACAAGAGTGCACACACTGAAATGTCTCGCCTTCTTTACTAATCATTGATATTATGTTGATAGTCCTAAGTATAAAGCTTTATTACAACTGTCACATAAACGTTACATTAACCAAGATAACTAAACAAAGACCAATGACTCTTATAAATGTTTTCTATTTTTTCATAAGAGGTACCTTTAATCTTTTCACATACTATGAGTTTTAAATTAGTTTTTTCAGGACTTACAGAAATGACTTTAAAATTGCATATAAGCAACTGCTTAGATAAAGCATTTATATGTTTTCCTGTTCGTGTTCCACTTAAACATGCTATAGGGACATTGTTGAAGAAAGATTTCAGAACTACTAATTCTGAAAAACTTTTTCTGAATTCTCTTCCCGGCCCTGAAAAATAAAAACATGTTTTATATAATGGGTAAAGTTAATAATAAGACTAAAACTAAATAACTTATGTTTTTTATGTTGTTTGTAATATAAGTATATTTAGAAAATACTGTGAACAGTCTAACTTTAAAATCAATTCTGTGTGTGTGTGTGTTACACACATTATGTTACATTACCGGTATATATTTTATAATCAAAAGCATTTATACTGCTGATGACAGGTACTGTTTTGTATTGATCATTTCATTTAACTGAATGTGATGCTATATAAATTTTACTGAATGTAATGGTACTTAGATTGAATGTAATTCTATTTTAATGAATGTGATGATATTAAGATTTATTGATACTTCTTTTTAACTTAATGTGATGCTATTTAGATTAAATGTAATACTACATTTGTATCTAAATGTCAAATGAATGTGATTGTATTTAAAATTAGTTGAATACTATTTTTCTGAATGTGATTTGAATTGAATGCAATACTATTCTACTGAATGTGATGATATTTTAATTGAATGCAATACTATTCTACTGAATGTGAAGATATTAAGCTTGAATGCAATACTTTTCTACTGAATGTGAAGATATTAAGCTTGAATGCAATACTATTCTACTGAATGTGATATTTTAATTGAATGCAATACTATTCTACTGAATGTGATTTAAATTGAATGTAATACTATTCTACTGAATGTGATGATATTAAGCTTGAATGCAATACTATTCTACTGAATGTGATTTAAATTGAATGTAATACTATTCTACTGAATGTGATGATATTAAGCTTGAATGCAATACTAATCTACTGAATGTGATGATATTTTAATTGAATGCAATACTATTTAATGAATGTGATGGTATTGAGATTTATTTTTCAGCCCATGAATTTTATATGAATCTGACAAGTAATTGTTGGGTTGCTGTCAATAAATTTTAATTGAATGTGATGCTCTTAACTAACTTAAGTGTTATGCTTTTTTGATTTAATGTTATTCAACATTAATTGAATAAGATGTTATTTTGATAGAGTGTAATTCTATTTTGAATGAATATGCTATTTTGATTGTATGAGTGTGATGCTATTTGAATTAATGTAATGTTAATTTGATTGAATGTAATGCTATTTTAATTTAATGAGATACCATTTTGACTGAATATGCTGCTACATTGATGTACATTAATGTTTTGATTTATTGCTTGACTGCTGTTAAATGTAATAATAGGTATAATATAAAGAATTTTCCAATCTGTTTAAAACATGGTATATTAACTTTATCTAAGAAACTTTGTAAACACAATTTGCTTTGTTTGTATGTGTTCTGTATTTGTGACAGAAATTAATACAAGTGCAAGAATAAATGTGACAATCACAAGGAATATTTGCAAATTCTTCGCAAAGAAATTCGCATCACTTGTCCACAGATGTTTACTTGTGTCTTTCTGCATTCCGACACATTACAATTCATGCAAGCAACCTGTACAATCAAAAAAATATGTAAATAAATATTGCCCTCAATCATATAAAATGGTATGTGATATAGTGATTATATGAATTAGAAAAAAAGATTCTGTGATTCTTATTATTTTTATGTGGTGCATGTATGAATATATTGGTTTTCTATCTGTGACTCTATTTATTTTGATGTTTGTTCGAATATGAATTAATAGTATTTGTACATGTATGAAATAGTGAATAAACAATTATTGTGTACTCAAGGTAAATTGTATGATTTAATGTATTGTACCTATAGATACTGTAACAAGTTATATATCTGTTAAAAAAAACTTGTGCAAATACATATGGTCCGAGTACACAGTTATCGTCCCTTGATTTTCGTTGTCCACGAATATAGTCCCTAGTGTGGACAGTGTGTTACTTGTCAATTTTTTTTATACCCCTTCCAAATTTATTTATTTATGTTTTATGCCTCAAGTAGCAAGAAGGGGGATAAAATTACACTGTAAAAAAATTTGATTCATGAATTATAATGTAAAGTAGTGATTTGGTCCAGTTAAAAAAGGTCAAAAATTAGCATTTCGGAAGCTGTCAAAAGATTTCAAGACCCCCTTCACATAAAATTGTCCATATTTGGAGTTAGAGCTGATGAAGTTTTCTATAATTTTGATATAATTTGTCCCAAAAGTAGTACAACACACTGTAAAAATATTATGGAGAAAGCGCAGGTGGAATTTTTTTTATTTCCATTTATTGTCTAAAGGATTAATGCACTACGAAATAACTGTGTACTCGGACCATATGATTAAAATAGGGTGGTTGGAAAAAAAAATTTCCTTGTTCAAAGAGAAGTTATGAAAGGCTCAAGTTAACAACTTTCTGTTATAATAAAAAAAAAAACATTTTGACATTTCAAATTGAGTTATTTTCCTTAGTCCATAATGTTACCTTAAAATTTCTTCTGTGTAAACATGCCAACCAGGCTGTAAATCAGTAATAAATCGAAAAGAATAATGTATTCCACTTGAAATTGAATTAAATTAATTTTGTTAAATTATCAGAGTTCTGATAAGAGTGATTTTATGGCTACTGGTAATCTGTACTGCAATAGTGTGCATAAAACTACAAAATAACTAACAAAGAACATTTTAACTGTCAATAACAATTTCAGAAATTATACAAAATACAAAAGCCTTGAAAAAAATCTAATGTTCAACAATGGAAACTTCTGAATTACCAGTCATCAATTTTGTGCATCAATGACAATTGTGCCAACTTTTTTCTCCAATGCTCGTAACAATTTAACACCATTTTCTGCAACTAACTGTCCCTCAGGGTGTGTCAGAATGATACTGGCACTAAGTGATTCCTGTATGACTATATTATATACATAGATAAGTAATTTGTTCAGTTTGAGAAGTAAGGGCTTGACCTCAAAGGGATTCGATCCCATGCATCACGCAACCCTTCAATGAACATCAATGCCAATATACATTTAAAAATGAAGATAAAGGCACCAATATCAGGAGAATCTTTTTCACTTTTGAGTATTTAATATTTCTTAAATAATACAGTAATAAATGTGAAAACTTTCTTAGTTTCTCAGACAGTTGATTTGTCATTAATCAAGTTAATGTTTCATTTCGGCAGAAAAAGATAAACCTCAATTATAATAAAGAGGTCTTTCCCATACTGAACTTATTACAGAAAATAAACTCAAATTATTAAAGTTATTTTAACATTCACATTCAGAATTGCTAATAATGAAAACATTATAAAATAATTCCTTCTTATTCAGAATCAGGTATTGTTTAGAAACAAATGCAAAAAAGTATATGTTGCCTTCTTGATGTTATTGTTTTATGCTACATTTTGTATACTGTTTGGTTGCTATTCATCATGTACATATTGATAATACCATGAATACATACCATTTTCACAGCTGTCTTTGTTGTTCTCAATGATCTGGCACTTCTGGCTAAGCTGAACAACCTTAACATTAATCTTGTTCAATTTTTTACACAGAACACCAGTCTAACAAAAACTGGGTGATCTAAGGTGCCCAAGAAAGGTAAGCAAATCCTGCTCCACATATGGCATCCAATGTGGTTATACTTGGATACAAACAAAAATATGGAAACAATTATTCAGTATATCTATCAAATCGTGTTACAGGAAGCACTCTTACAGTTAGGTGTGTACATGTATTTTCCCATTTTGGCGCCTGTGGATTTTTGAAATAAGAGAGCAAGTGTGCAATAAAATTCTTGTTTGGATAGCTGAGGATTAATTTATATGAACATCAAGATTATGTAATGTATGTATTAAATAGAGGCTGTTTTCTGTATGTCAGTCAGTATTTGATATATCCATACCAAACATTGGTCCAGCATATATTGTAACGTTCTTTTCAATTTTTTGGGGGGAACAAACCTTGTGATTATACATGTATATTAAGAAAAAAAAAGTAGGCGAAATAGACCCATTTTTTATTTGATCATGTCATAAGGTAGATTACTGTCACAGTTTCTGATAAGGAAACACTCAAAGGCATTGAAATTCTAGTTCATTTTAAAATAGAAATTTATATGGGGGATATGTGACATTTTCACCCCCTTTTCGCAATATTCCATGGTAAATAAATGCAGAATGTTGCCATGAATACACATAGAGGAATTATTTTTCACCATTTTAACTTTTGAAAATCTATGGAAGATACTCATTACATACATATGCACATGTATAAGCTTTCGGGTCGATCCGGCCCAAGTCGATCCGTCCCATGTCGATCTGGCCCCCCCCAGGGGGGATAAGGAATTTATAAGGATAAGGAATAAAAATAAAGATATAAATTAATTGTAATTCATAAATGTTTATGATTTTTATTATATACAACCCCCAGGATTTGATTGAATTAAGTGATTACGAGTGGCATTACCTTAGTTCACAATCATCAGACAATTGTTGAATAAACAGACCAATTATAGACTAATGATTTCGTTTATATATACTGTTCAAATTTGTCACAAATTCCTCCATATAGTGAATATAGTTTATTCATATTTTATTTTGGGCCCAGATCGACGTAGGCTGGATCGACTTGGGCCGGATCGACTTTGGGCCGGATTGACTTGAGACCGGATTGGTTTGGGGTTGGAACGACCAGATACCCATGTATAACACAAACAGCTAGGTTAATGTATTAGAAAGCCAGGAATAGAGAATGATAAAACATTTTGTGGTTCAATTTTAATTTTATTTTCTTACGGTGAATTGTGGAGTGCTACCATTATATAACTAAACCACAAATCAAAAACAAAGTTAGGAACAACCCTTCATATATATACTTCTTATATCTAGGGGTACATTTCAATTTTGTTGTAAAAACCCATTTTTGTTACAAAAGGGCACACATCTGTATTTTTGAAGATAAAATAGCCTTGCCAGACCTCACAATTATTTGAACTCATCTACATGATCTACAATGAATGTTTCCACATTTAAGTTATGTTTTTCTTTTTAATATATTATAAATGATCACTTGCAGACTTGGCCCTTGTCTGAGCCGAGGGACAGTTACTGATTTCAGGCCTGAGTGATTCTTTTTGTTAGGTGGTGTTCCGAACCCAATTTAGGAGTGGACAAATATTTAAAAGAGCCGTCAAGATCGAATTATAATAAAAGTTAGAGTGTACAAAAATATATATTTTTACGATGTTTCATGTTTTGATTAGTTGATGGAATTAATATACTCACTGGGCAGTGGGCAACAAATGGAATGTTATATTATATTATACTCTTTCCAAACCCAACAGGCAGATTTACTATAATATTATTTCCCTGGAGAATGTTTTCTATGGAGGAAATTTGTTCATGTTTCAGTGTCAACTGTGGATACAGCTGACACTGTACGTTCCGTATCGTCTCTGTAACATCCATGTTGGATTTGACAAGGGCAAATGAGAAGGGTCAAATAAGTATACATACACCAAAATATATCTCCAGTTTAAAATATCATTTTCTAAAAATTACCGGTAGCTTATATTGTAGTCTTTAAAACCTGTATTCATTTATTAATATAGTATAAAATTCCATACAAACAAAAATAATTTGGACATATTTAATTTTTTTTCAAGAATGTTGAAAAAAACCTACGCTAGCATTAGGAGTTGGTGGCAGTGGTAAAGTCAACGTAGCGTAGTAAAGAGGACTCAATCAAATATTCATTCTTAATAAAAGTACAGAAAAAATGTTTCATCTTGAAGAATTTAGGACTTTTTTTTTTTACATATATTGCCACTAAATGGAAGTAGTCTGTTTTCTGGTGTTTATTCTTCTCACGGGTAATCTTGAAAACATAATATATATAAAAATAAGATGTGGTATGATTCCTAATAAGAGATCAAAATGACACAGAACTTTTCTTTTATATGTATTCAATTATATTTTATATGTTAAAAAGAATGTGTTCATAGAACACCCATGCAGCATTCACAGTATCATTTTCGATGTTCAGTGAAACATGAAATTGTGGTCAAAACTGTAATTTGGCATTAACGCTAGAAAGATCATATGATAGGGAACATGTGTACTAAGTTTCAACTTGATTGGACTTCAACTTCATTTAAAATAAACCTACCTTAACTAATAACTGAAACCCAAAGAGGGACAGACAGACGAAGGAAATTTTTAATCCACAGACCCAAATGTAATGCTCCTACAACAATTATATAGCTTTTTCAAAATAGAATATATTTATTCTTATTCTAAATCTATATCTATATCTATTTTTTTACCCAA
The DNA here is from genome assembly GCA_037788925.1 of Mytilus galloprovincialis. Taxonomy (NCBI): domain Eukaryota; kingdom Metazoa; phylum Mollusca; class Bivalvia; order Mytilida; family Mytilidae; genus Mytilus; species Mytilus galloprovincialis. Next base: position 1,868,356 of record JAWDJN010000016.1, read on the forward strand.
AATCATGGCATATTTCTGGAGAAAAGTTGGTCATTCTCTTCTTCTGTGTCTTTTGATACAAAAAAGTGGAAAAACAATGTTTGCTAGATGAAATAAAACCAAATAAACGAGAAAATGAGGAAAAACAATTTCTACAAACTGAGGCTTCATTTTGAAATAATTCATCAATCAAATCAAAACTATCTGAACCAAAAACTAATTTTAATTTAGAACTAAAGTCATAATCGGAACATTTCTTTCCATTGAAATTAAATTTAACAGAAATTCCAGAACTAAGACAAAAACAGCAATCAATTGGGTTTTCTTTTGTTGGTGTGGTATCTGCATGATCTGTATTTTCCATTTAAAAGAGATGACAAAATTGTATATTTTTGGTAATTAGAATTATCTGATCATTTTAATGTAAATATTGAGCAATGAAAATGGTCTCCGAACAATTGGAAATAATCAACATGATCAATCAAATTTATATTTTTTCTCATTAAAATGTAAGAGTTCAGAATAAAATAAAATCTGAAATAACTCATAAACTGTTATAACTTGTACCAGATGGGATGATTAAATCCAATAGAATTTGTCAATGTATCTCATCATGTGATATATAGAACCAATGAAAAGAACTAAATTCAATAAGAAACATTTTACTTATGGCCTAGCCAAGATCAGATGTGCATTTCATATTGGGTCTATGTTATAGGCTTGTAAAGACCATGAAAGACAAGAAGATAAACTTTACACAAGTAATACATCTTTGAACTGAAGAAGAGAATGTAGGGCTTCACAATGAATATCAAATATCATGTATAGGTGTTACCGTTTTGAAAAAAACCCACTAAAATACACGCTGAAAATGGGCAAAATTTCACGTTATGTTGTTTCATTTAAAATTTCGCTGTTTTAATCAATTGGTCCGAGAACACAATTATTTCGTAGTGCATTTCTTTTAGAACATAAATGAAAATAAAAAAAATCCCACCTGCGCTTTCTCAAAGAAATTTTTACAGTGTGTTGTACTACTTTTGGGACAAATTATATCAAAATTATAGAAAACTTCATCGGCTCTAACTCAAAATATGGACAATTCTATGTTTAGGGCGTCTTGAAATCTTTTGACAGCTTCCAAAGTGCTAATTTTTAACCTTTTTCAGCTGGACCAAATCACTACTTTCCTTTAAAATTCTGGACCCAAATATTTTTACAGTGTAATTTCACTCCCCTACTTGCAATTTGAGGCATTAAACATGGAGAAATAAATTTGGAAGGGGTATAAAAAATAATGGCAAGTAACCCACTGTCAACACTAGGGACTATATATATATATTCGTGAACAACGAAAATCAAGGGACGACAATTGTGGTCTCGGACCAATTGATAGTTAATAAGTTAACTTAATTTGAACTACATTACTGGTTCATTGCTATAGACAATTTATTCATCTTTCTTTTACTGTTTGTTGCAACAAAAAATCTTCACTGGTTACAAAGTTATGATAAAAAGTTGAATACTATGCGCTTGTTATGAAATTTTGTACTTTTGTTTTTAGCTTGCTCAGTGTAGTGATAAAAGAGAAAAATAAATCAAATTTATGCTATTATGTGTTTTGTTTTCTCTTCTAGTATATACATTATCAAAAACTAACTCATTTATCAAAATTGAAGTACCCTAGCTGGAGATATATATGCCATCAAAGTTGGATATACAAATAAAGTGAAAAAATGTCTTGTCCGTAGACATGCATTCCCTAGTAAACTGGAAGCATTATTACATTAATGTTGCATTGCTAAGTTCCTGTTCTTTTGTAGATATGAAAACACTACTAACATTTTTTTCTACCATCTATTAATAGAGGGAAAAATTCAAAAATATGTCAGAATGTCTTGTCCGTAGACATGTCTTTTTATCAATATTGCTTGGCTTTATGGGTCTTAATTAGTGTGTTGTTTAAACTTAGAAATATCTTATTTCTAATAAATAAATGGTAATTTAAGTGTTCTCAATTTTTGTAAAATTACTTTACAGGAGTGGATTTTAAAAAGTGTCAGATTATCAGTCATAAAAAGCATACCTTATTTTACTTCAATATTGTTTATTCCAGTTGCTGCATACCTTAAAAGATTAACTAAATCAAATGAAGAAAAAGTATTTCTCTCTCTCTAACTTTATCTTTTGCATTTCAGTATTAACAGCAGATGAGGAAGTGTCTACAGACAAGACACTTGTACATAACAAGTATTAAATTCAATTATTTGTCTGCTATGGAACTTAAATCTTATTTATAGGTGATGAAAGTTATCTATTCAAATTAAAACTCAGTATTTTCAACATAAATATAGTCACAATTGATTCTAACAGATTTTTTTGACTGAAATTGTCTTGTCCATAGACATTACCACAATATATTTGTATCCAATTTCCTTGAGTTCAGCCTAATATGATAGGTAAAATGTATGTTATTTTTTTCAAGAGAACACATTTAACTATGTCAAAATTGAGTTTTAATAATAGTTTGATTGTTTTAAACAGTCAGAGATATGGATTTCGGTTAAAAGAATGTGTCTTCATTTTGGCTTAATCAATAAATTATTGAGCATGTTGAGATATGTAAAGAATTATGGGTACATTTTTATATTTTTCAAAATTAAAAAACACCGCTTAAAACTTAATTAGTAACTTTAAATCTTAACTTTAACAATCATCTTTGAAAGCATTTAATTGAATATCAATAAAATGTCTTGTCCGTAGACATTAACAAAATGTATTTGTTTCCATTTTCCTCGAAGTTAAGCATCATTTGATAGATAAACCTGATAAAATGTATGGTTTTTTCAAGATAACACTTTCAGCTATATCAAAATTAGGTTTTAATAATGCATTTCATTAAATATGAATACAATGTCTTGTCCGTAGACAAAACATATAAATTGTATTGCTAAGTTTGATTGTTTATTGTAAGAATATGCATCAAGTTATTTTAATGTTCTATACACCAAAAGAAAGGGTTCTTTTGGAAGTTTTGTTATTTATAGATAATTTTAGATACAGTTTTATCAGATAAGATTAATGATCAAAGAAAGCTACTGTTGTTTGAAATAACTGTGAGTCAAACATGTTCTTGTTAATTTTTTTTCAATTAAAATGTTTGATATTCAATAGTTCTAAACATATTTTGTTGTCTTTGTCATTGACCAAAAATCTGTCACTGGTGACCATGTCTTGAAGGCAACCATTAAAGAAAATTATACAGTTTTTAAACAAAAACTGCATGTAATTATATAAATGCTTCCAGTGTTAGCCTAACGATGGCAATTTTTCATAATTTAAACCATTTTTGAACCAAAATATCAAAAGAGTTTTTCCCTGAGGTGATACTCATTTTTGACTTCATGTGAAACACAAAATGCACATATCTGATCATGCTGATTGTGGCTAGGCCGAAATAAAACTGATAAATATTATTACTTTAGAAACATTTTTGTAAATAACAGTGAAATGAAAACTGAGACATTTCTGGATTATCCAAGAACTTGAATTATTTTCACAGAAATAAAGAAATGTACAATTATGTAATTCCCAAAGCCGTTATACAATGATTTTCAAGTTTTTCATATAACATTTTGGAAGCAAACTTTACAAACAACTGACATTGGCAATTTTGAAATATGCCTTATTTCAAACGTTTTGATTGGTCTAACTGTTTGCTATTTTGTAATACCAAAAATTTTCTCCCGCCCATTAACAACATTTTAGAAGCCCAGCGACGATATAATAGCCTTTCAAGATGTCATAATTATTTGGACTAAATTACACAGTGCTTTAATATGCAAAATACGCATAAGTGCACATCCTTTAATGATTGAAAGGGGAAGACATCTTAATATTCCTATAGAGGAAAGATACTGTCCTGTCTGTAAAAATGGGGAAATTGAGGATGAACAACATTTCTTATTAAAATGTAATAGATATACCTCAAAGCGAGAAATATTAGAAAATAAAATAAATGTTATATTTCAAATACAGCGGAACATTACCGCTGATGAAAAAATATCTCTATTGGTCAATAATAGCTCAGCATTATTACTTGGACTGTCTTCCTCTTTCATATCAGAATGTCTAAATATAAGAAATAGTGAACTTATATAATACATCATTTTGTAACTTTTCATAATTTAGCATGATATGTTATCATGGAACCTTTCATTCTGCCATGTCAATTATTATAGTTGTATGAAACGCCATAGGTCTTAACCATTTATTGTTATAAATGAGTTTGTGCCAATAAAAATATTTGTATTTGTATTTGTAATAGAATATTACTTTCTGTTTGGTGGAATTATGAAATAGAAGTCAAAGGGGGGCGTACGTCCTCTACGCCCTCCTCTGGATCCGCCACTGACTAAGTAAGGTTGTCTATCAATAATATCACTAACCTGATGACATTGTCCCTTTTGAAATGAAAATGAAAGTAGATTCCCGCGGAATCTCGTTTTGAAAATTCTTAATATAGTACACCGGAAGCACATGCTGGAAAATGGTAAACATGTTTCTTATCCTTATCTGAGGCTATAGATGATTTATATAAAAGGGGATTGAAAGCTTTATTTAAATATATTTTTTTTTTAACTTATATATAAACCTAAAATTAACACACTTTCACATATATTTGATCATACTGTGAAACGTGTGTTGTTATATCCTAGGTGTCAGACCACCCAAATTTTGCAATTTTCACAGCTTTCTAAATATTTTACCTCAAGTTTAACTTCATAGACCTTAATGGGAAACCAGGTATATCCTTAATTGTACATGAATCAGCTTTCTACATGCCAATTTTCACCATACCTTTAAAGCCTTCTAACAAAATAACTGACCTTCAAACAGAGGTACTCCAAAACAAAAACCTGGTTTTCTGGAAATCTAAAATTAGTATACTATGCATACCCGTAGCCAGGGGTGGTTCGGGGGATTCGGTCAAACCCCCCCCTTGAAAACAAATAATGACTGTTAAAGTCAACGTTCTGTTCGAATTGTGACTGTTAAAGTCAAGTTTTTGAGGCTAACGAACTTCCCCTTTGGAAATTCCTGGCTACGGGCCTGCTATGGAGCGCATTAATCCTCAATTTTAAATGCAAACTCATAGACAAGTAAATTTTGGCTCAAAATGATCTAGATATATTTCTCTTTCACCAAAAGTTTCATTTCTGCAAATTTGTTGGATAGTTTAAGTAAACAAGGACATCAAAAGCACTATTTTGTGTTAGAGTAGGGCTACATTTACATACTTTCTAAATTGGAGGGAGTAATTGGTGGTCTGACACCTAAAAAGCAAAAAAAGTTGATCAGAAATCTTTTGTTCTGTTTATTCTTAATCCTTAGTCAATTTGAAGTTAAAAACATCCTTTCTGAGCATAATGCGCGACTCATATTACAAATTTCACAGCTCAATTTAAACTGACTGTAATGTAAGCCTATATATATTTTAATTTTAACCCCGCCGCATTTTTGCGCCTGTCCCAAGTCAGGAGCCTCTGGCCTTTGTTAGTCTTGTATTATTTTAATTTTAGTTTCTTGTGTACAATTTGGAAATTAGTATGACGTTCATTATCACTGGACTAGTATATATTTGTTTAGGGGCCAGCTGAAGGACGCCTCCGGGTGCAGGAATTTCTCGCTACATTGAAGACCTGTTGGTGACCCTCTGCTGTTGTTTTTTTATTTGGGCGGGTTGTTGTCTCTTTGACACATACCCCATTTCCATTCTCAATTTTATACTTTGATAGAAAATACTTGAAAATCTCATTTTGGACTAGAGAAACATAAACTTTCAATATTAAGATCAGCTTTTGTTGATTTTTCCTTGTTTGTTCTACTGCTTTAAAGACTTTTCACAATTTTTACAATGAGTTTAATAAAAAAATCCAAGGTATTGAAGAGTCAAGAAATATTGACCCCCCTTTTTTACACCTGGTGTCAGTAATGGGGAATATTAACTGATCAAAAGTGCAGTCATGGTCATTTAACTGTTTTATTTAGTATAAAACTTTCAATTGGGATAATAATTGCATTATTAATTATTGTGTTTAAAAACTTTTTATGATGAAATAATTGACTTAATCAGTCTGAACAAAGTTTTTGCATTCATCATGTTCATATTTAAAAAAAAAAATGAACTCCATGCATAAAAAATGAATCATGTTAATTTAAGGTCATGTACTACGATCAGCCGATAAACAGTTTTCTCTTCATGAATGAAAAATAAATGTTTAAATAATGTTAATTATCACTGAACTAGTATATAATATTTACATTTGTATTTAGGGGCCAGCTGAAGGAGGCCTCCCTGTGAGGGAATTTCTGGCTGCATTGAAGACCTTTTGGTGACCTTCTGCTGTTGTATGTTCTATGGTCAGGTTGTTGTCTCTTTGACACATTCCCCATTTCAATTCTCAATTTTAATGTTGTATTTATTGATATGTAATGATACGATTGAAATGCTTTAAATTAAGGATGTATTCTTTTGACATTTCAGTCTCAGTGAAGATATAAGGGGAAAAGATTGTGTATTTACAATGAGTAGTTTTTGAGTAATCAATTTTTAAAATTTTATTACCAATCAACATGATCCAGTCAGACTTTTTTGGCAAAATTTTTAGAAAATGGGTGAGGGGTACAAAAATGATTTTACCAGAAGCATGTACATCCCATATCTTTTTTTTTCTTTTCAAATTTCTTAGATATAGATATGTATTTTCTCAATCATTTATAACAAAGAAGTTGAAAAAATATGCATTTTGTTCTTCAAATACACAAATTTATAAAATCGACAGCATGGTGAATTTGACACAAAAAGCATCAAAATATGATAAAACTTTCTTATATTAACAATTTAACACCTACCTATAGTAATTTTAATTTAAACTTATTCAGATTGGTCCACTTCATCTTAATTGAAAGTATGAAAAAAAGTTTAATTGTGGATTTGGGTGTTTTTTTTAGAGTCAATCTATCACAATCAGGTGATTTATCCTGTAGCAATAATGCTACTGTGGCCTATAGACATAGTGTCAGTGTCAATTTATCACAGTCAGATGATTTATCCCGTAATAATAATGATACTGTGGCCTATAGACATGGTGTAAGAGTCAATCTATGACAGTCAGATGATTTATCCCGTAACAATAATGATACTGTGACCTATAAACATGGTGTCAGAGTCAATCTATCACTGTCAGATGATTTATCCCGTAATAATAATGATACTCTGACCTATAGACATGGTGTCAGAGTCAATCTATCACAGTCAGTTTATTTATCCCGTAACAATAATGATACTCTGACCTATGGACGTGGTGTCAGAGTCAATCTGTCACAGTCAGATGATTTATCCTGTAACAATAATGATACCTTGACCAATAGAAATGGCGTCAGAGTAAATCTATCTCAGTCAGATGATTTATCCTGTACCACTAGTGGTACTGTGGCCAATAGACATAGTGTCAGAGTCAATATATCACAGTCATATGATTTATCCTGTAACAATAATGATACTGTCACCTATAGACATAATGTCAGAGACTATCTATCACAGTCAGATGATTTATCCTGTAACAATAATGATACTGTGGCCTATAGACATAGTGTCAGAGTCAATCTATCACAGTCAAATGATATATCCTGTAACAATAATGATACTGTGACCTATAAACATGGTGTCAGAGTCAATCTATCACAGTCAGATGATTTATCTTGTAACAATAATGATACTGTCACCTATGGACATGATGTCAGAGTTAATCTATCACAGTCAGATGATTTATCCTATAACAATAATGATACTGTGACCAATAGAAATGGTGTCAGAGTCAATCTATCACAGTCAGATGATTTATCCCGTAATAATAACGATACTGTGACCTATAGACATGGTGTCACAGTCAATCTATCACAGTCAGATTATTTATCCCGTAACAATAATGATACTATGACCTATAGACATGGTGTCAGAGTCAATCTATCACAAGTCAGATGATTTATCCTGTAACAATAATGATACTGTGACCTATAGACATAGTGTCAGAATCAATCTATCACAGTCAGATGATTTATCCTGTAACAATAATGATACTTTGACCTATAGACATAGTGTTAGAGTCAATCTATCACAGTCAGATGATTTATCCTGTAACAAAAACGGTACTGTGGCCTATAGACATGGTGTCATAGTCAATCTATCACAGTCAGATGATTTATCCTGTTACAAAAATGGCACTGTGGCATATAGACGTGGTGTCAGAGTCAATCTATCACAGTCAGGTGATTTATTCTCTAGCAATACTGGTACTGTGGCCTATAGACATAGTGTCAGAATCAATTTATCACAGTCAGATGATTTATCCCGTAATAATAATGATACTGTGACCTATAGACATCGTGTAAGAGTCAATCTATCACAGTCAGATGATTTATCCCGTAACAATAATGATACTGTGACCTGTAGACATGGTGTCAGAGACAATCTATCACAGTCCGATGAATTATCCTGTAACAATAATGATATCTTGACCAAAAGAAATGGCGTCAGAGGAAACATATCACAATACTGTGAGCTATAGACATAGTGTCAGAATCAATCTATCACGGCCAGATGATTTATCCTGTAACAATAAGATACTTTGACGTATAGACATAGTATCAGAGTCCATCTATCACAGTCAGATGATTTATCCTGTAACAAAAATGGTACTGTGGCCTATAGACGTGGTGTCTGAGTCAATCTATCACTGTCAGTTGATTTATCCCGTAATAATAATGATACTGTGACCTATAGACATGGTTTCAGAGTGAATCTATCACAGTCAGATTATTTATCGCGTAACAATAATGATACTGTGACCAATAGACATGGTGTTAGAGTCAATCTATCACAGTTAGATGATTTATCCTGTAACAATAATGATACCTTGACCAATAGAAATGGCGTCAGAGTAAATCTATCACAGTCAGATGATTTATCCTGTACCACTAGTTGTACTGTGGCCAATAGACATAGTGTCAGAGTCAATCTATCACAGTCAGATGATTTATCCTGTAACAATAATGATACTGTCACCTATAGACATGATGTCAGAGTCAATCTATCACAGTCAGATGATTTATCCCGTAACAATAATGATACTGTGACCTATAGACATGGTGTCAGAGTCAATCTATCACAGTCAGATGATTTTTCCTGTAACCATTATGATACCTTGACCAAAAGAAATGGCGTCAGAGTAAATCTATCACAGTCAGATGATTTATCCTGTACCACTAGTGGTACTGTGGCCAATAGACATAGTGTCAGAGTCAATCTATCACAGTCAGATGATATATCCTGTAATAATAATGATACTGTGACTTATAAACATGGTGTCAGAGTTAATCTATCACAGTCAGATGATTTATCTTGTAACAATAATGATACTGTCACCTATAGACATGATGTCAGAGACAATCTATCACAGTCAGATGGTTTATCCTATAACAATAATGATACTGTGAGCTATAGACATAGTGTCAGAATCAATCTATCACAGCAAGATGATTTATCCTGTAACAATAAGATACTTTGACGTATAGACATAGTATCAGAGTCCATCTATCACAGTCAGATGATTTATCCTGTAACAAAAATGGTACTGTGGCCTATAGACGTGGTGTCAGAGTCAATCTATCACTGTCAGGTGATTTATCCCGTAACAATAATGATACTGTGACCTATAGACATGGTGTCAGAGTGAATCTATCACAGTCAGATTATTTATGGCGTAACAATAATGATACTGTGACCTATAGACATGGTGTCAGAGTCAATCTATCACAGTCAGATGATTTATCCTGTAACAATAATGATACCTTGACCAATAGAAATGGCGTCAGAGTAAATCTATCACAGTCAAATGATTTATCCTGTACCACTAGTTGTACTGTGGCCAATAGACATAGTATCAGAGTCAATCCATCACAGTCAGATGATTTATCCTGTAACAATAATGATACTGTCACCTATAGACATGATGTCACAGTCAATATATCACAGTCATATGATTTATCCTGTAACAATAATGATACTGTGAATTATAGACATGATGTCAGAGTCAATCTATCACAGTCAGATGATTTATCTCGTACCAATAATGATACTGTGAACTATAGACATGGTGTCAGAGTCAATCTATCACAGTCAGATGATATATCCTGTAATAATAATGATACTGTGACTTATAAACATGGTGTCAGAATTAATCTATCACAGTCAGATGATTTATCTTGTAACAATAATGATACTGTCACCTATAGACATGATGTCAGAGACAATCTATCACAGTCAGATGGTTAATCCTATAGCATTAATGATACTGTGACCTGTAGACATAGTGTCACTGTGGCCTAAAGACGTGGTGTCAAAGTCAATCTATATCTGTCAGTTGATTTATCCCGTAATAATAATGATACTGTGACCTATAGACATGGTGTCAGAGTCAATCTATCACAGTCAGATTATTTATCCGTAACAATAATGATACTGTGACCTATAGACATGGTGTCAGAGTCAATCTATCACAGTCAGATGATTTATCCTGTAACAATAATGATACCATGACCAATAGAAATGGCGTCAGAGTAAATCTATCACAGTCAGATGATTTATCCTGTACCACTAGTGGTACTGTGGTCAATAGACATATAGTCAGAGTCAATCCATCACAGTCAGATGATTTATCCTGTAACAATAATGATACTGTCACCTATAGACATGATGTCAGAGTCAATCTATCACAGTCAGATTATTTATCCCGTAACAATAATGATACTGTGACCTATAGACATGGTGTCAGAGTCAATCTATCACAGTCAGATGATTTATCCTGTAACAAAAATGATACCTTGACCGATAGAAATGGTGTCACAGTCAATCTATCACAGTCAGATGATTTATCCCGTAATAATAATGATACTGTGACCTAAAGACATGGTGTCAGAGTCAATCTATCACAGTCAGATTATTTATCCCGTAACAATAATGATACACTGACCTATAGACATGGTGTCAGAGTCAATTTATCACAGTCAGATGATTTCTCCTGTAACAATGATGATACTGTGACCTATAGACAAATTGTCAGAATCAATCTATCACAGTCAGATGATTTATCCTGTAACAATGATGATACTGTGACATATAGACATAGTGTAAGAATCAATCTATCACAGTCAGATGATTTATCCTGTAACAATAATGATACTTTGACCTATAGACATATTGTCAGAGTCAATCTATCACAGTCAGATGATTTATCCTTTATAAAAAATGGTACTGTGGCCTATAGACATGGTGTCATAGTCAATCTATCACAGTCAGATGATTTATCCTGTTACAAAAATGGCACTGTGGCCTATAGACGTGGTGTCAGAGTCAATCTATCACAGTCAGGTGATTTATTCTGTAGCAATAATGGTACTGTGGCCTATAGACATGGTGTCAGAGTCAATTTATCACAGTCAGATGATTTATCCCGTAATAATAATGATACTGTGACCTATAGACATGGTGTAAGAGTCAATCTATCACAGTCAGATGATTTATCCAGTAACAATAATGATACTGTGACCTATAGACATGGTGTCAGAGTAAATCTATCACAGTCAGATGATTTTTCCTGTAACAATAATGATACCTTGACCAAAAGAAATGGCGTCAGAGTAAATATATCACAGTCAGATGATTTATCCTGTACCACTAGTGGTACTGTTGTCAATAGACATAGTGTCAGAGTCAATCTATTACAGTCAGATGATATCTCCTGTAACAATAATGATACTGTGACCTATAGACATGATGTCAGAGTTAATCTATCACAGTCAGATGATTTATCCTGTAACAAAAATGGCAATGTGGCCTATAGACGTGGTGTCAGAGTCGATCTATCACAGTCAAGTGATTTATTCTGTAGCAATAATGGTACTGTGGCCTATAGACATAGTGTCAGAGTAAATTTATCACAGTGAAATGATTTATCCCGTAATAATAATGATACTGTCACCTATAGACATGGTGTAAGAGTCAATCTATCACAGTCAGATGATTTATCCCGTAATAATAATGATACTTTGACCTATAGACATGGTGTCAGAGTCAATCTATCACAGTCAGAATATTTATCCCGTAACAATAATGATACTGTCACGGCCATGAACCATGTACCATACGCCGAATATTTATGAAAAATTATAGTACGCACAAGAGCCTGTAGAGGTCTTAAAGAAAAACAAACAGCCAGGCTGTTTACAGTTTTTATATTTATTTTCCTTACACAAAGAGTCGTAATGATCATAGTTGATAAAGAATATGTATTCTTATACATAAATATTGTTGTAGTTATAGAAATTCATAGTAACATCGGTTTTGTTACAAACGTTATAACGTTTAGAGATGTGTATTGTAATTTTATACACATCTATGACATTGTCATTCTTTGGAATGTGACGTAAACAAACACTGTCTAGAACAAGGTAGATAATCTGGATGCAATAATCGTCGTTCTCGGCGTACATAAGTCTTACCAGCTTAAATGAATAGTCCATAGAACACACATAATCCTAGGAATAACTTCATAACAATTTTAATAGAAGGTGACAGCTGAATATACAAATAGACGGTCTAGAGTTGATAACAAACTGACGTTGTTCCGATCGAAATCTAGACGGCATAATATTCCTGGCTGTTTCATGCGGCTGATCACTTAGAAAACTCGTATCATAATAAACGAGACATGCTTAAATTCCTCTCCATGTCTAGAATATAATTATACAAATTTCCCGAATATGTTAATACGGAATAAAGAGATATTTACAAAAGTTTGTTCAGGTAGGAAACGGAAGTATGACGTTTCCCGTAGAAATCAGTTTCTGATTGGCTGATTGGTTGTTGAGGTAACCATAGGGGACCTCGTGAGAAGCACGAGGATATTGCACGTAAATATTATTATAAAACATCATGCACAGACTGTGTTAGGCAGTCTGGCTTCAAGACTCAAGGCGGAAGCTAAAAAATAAAAAGAACTGCTAGGCGGAAGGCAAGAGCAGTTTTAATTATTTGTCTAAAAGAGAAACAAGGAAAGGTTTCTATAGACGGAATATTTCTGAAAGAGAAATTAATTTAATATACAAAGAGGGTGTCTTTTACTTACACTTAGTCAAGTAATAAATTGTGAACGGTGTTCGTACATAACAATTAAGGTTCAGAAGTACAAAAGTTGAATTTAAATATAAATTCAGCTAAAAGCAAATAAAGTAGTATTTAAGGAAAAATATATGTATATTTATTTCCTATAGAAAATTCCTGAATATAAAGGAATTTAGTTACTTGTCCGAATTAAAGCAACAGTATAAATTATTATCGTACAAATAAATAACGTATCGAGTAGATACTTTATAAATTGTATAGAGTTATAATATAGAATATTACTACGTCATAGCAACCGTCAGTTAAAGAAAGAAGACTGTCCGTTATTTCCATATCAATATAAAGGTTCCGAGTATTTTTCCGCAGAAAAATACATTGTGCAAGAGGATCAGGCAGCTACCCAGAAATATATTGACAATAATAAAACATTTTTATTCATAATATATTATAAATATTTCATATACTAATTAATAAATTATATATTGTATATCCAACTTTCTCATTCATATTCACCAAAAGCCAGAGACTCAACGATCCCGTATAGATAACATAATGTTGTGGCTATATTAAAGGTTCTTCTTGTATTTAGTAGTCTTGTCTGGATAGTACAGTCCTTTCTTGTATATTGGTGTAACTTTGACCGGTAAAACTATAAACAGTCAAAGTCCCACTATTATACGAATCGTTTATCACACGGTTTAAGGTACACAAGAACTAAGCATAGCCCTACGGCGTTACAATACTATGACCTATAGACATGGTGTCAGAGTCAATCTATCACAGTCAGAATATTTATCCCGTAACAATAATGATACTATGACCTATAGACATGGTGTCAGAGTCAATCTATCACAGTCAGATGATTTATCCTGTAACAATAATGATACCTTCACCAATAGAAATGGATTCAGAGTCAATCTATCACAGTCAGATTATTTATCCCGTAACAATAATGATACTGTGACCTATAGACATGGTGTCAGAGTCAATTTATCAGAGTCAGATGATTTATCCTGTAACAATGATGATACTGTGACCTATAGACATAGTGTCAGAATCAATCTATCACAGTCAGATGATTTATCCTGTAACAATGATGATACTGTGAGTTATAGACATAGTGTAAGAATTAGTCTATCACAGTCAGATGATTTATCCTGTAACAATAATGATACTTTGACCTATAGACATATTGTCAGAGTCTATCTATCACAGTCAGATGATTTATCCTTTATGAAAAATGGTACTGTGGCCTATAGACATGGTGTCATAGTCAATCTATCACAGTCGGGTGATTTATTCTGTAGCAATAATGGTACTGTGACCTATAGACATAGTGTCAGAGTCAATTTATCACAGTCAGATGATTTATCCCGTAATAATAATGATACTTTGACCTATAGACATGGTGTAAGAGTCAATCTATCACAGTCAGATGATTTATCCCGGAAAAATAATGATACTGTGACCTATAGACATGTTGTCTGAGTCAATCTATCACAGTCCGATGATTTATCCTGTAACAATAATGATACTGTGACCTATAGACATGATGTCAGAGTCAATCTATCACAGTCATATGATTTATCCTGTAACAATAATGATACTGTGAATTATAGACATGATGTCAGAGTCAATTTATCACAGTCAGATGATTTATCCCGTAATAATAATGATACTGTGACCTATAGACATGGTGTAAGAGTCAATTTATCACAGTCAGATGATTTATCCAGTAACAATAATGATACTGTGACCTATAGACATGGTGTCAGAGTCAATCTATCACAGTCAGATGATTTTTCCTGTAACAATAATGATACCTTGACCAAAAGAAATGGCGTCAGAGTAAATATATCACAGTCAGATGATTTATCCTGTACCACTAGTGGTACTGTTGTCAATAGACATAGTGTCAGACTCAATCTATTACAGTCAGATGATATCTCCTGTAACAATAATGATACTGTGACTATAGACATGATGTCAGAGTTAATCTATCACAGTCAGATGATTTATCCTGTAACAAAAATGACACTGTGGCCTATAGACGTGGTGTCGGAGTCGATCTATCACAGTCAAGTGATTTATTCTGTAGCAATAATGGTACTGTGGCCTATAGACATAGTGTCAGAGTAAATTTATCACAGTGAAATGATTTATCCCGTAATAATAATGATACTGTCACCTATAGACATGGTGTAAGAGTCAATCTATCACAGTCAGATGATTTATCCCGTAACAATAATGATACTGTCACCTATACACATGATGTCAGAGACAATCTATCACAGTCAGATGGTTTATCCTATAAGAATAATGATACTGTGACCTGTAGACATAGTGTCAGAATCAATCTATCACAGTCCGATGATTTATCCTGTAACAATAATGTTACTGTGGCCTCAAGACGTGGTGTCAAAGTCAATCTATATCTGTCAGTTGATGTATCCCGTATAATAATGATACTTTGACCTATAGACATGGTGTCAGAGTCAATCTATCACAGTCAGAATATTTATCCCGTAACAATAATGATACTATGACCTATAGACATGGTGTCAGAGTCAATCTATCACAGTCAGATGATTTATCCTGTAACAATAATGATACCTTCACCAATAGAAATGGATTCAGAGTCAATCTATCACAGTCAGATTATTTATCCCGTAACAATAATGATACTTTGACCTATAGACATGGTGTCAGAGTCAATTTATCATAGTCAGATGATTTATCCTGTAACAATGATGATACTGTGACCTATAGACATAGTGTCAGAATCAATCTATCACAGTCAGATGATTTATCCTGTAACAATGATGATACTGTGAGTTATAGACATAGTGTAAGAATCAGTCTATCACAGTCAGATGATTTATCCTGTAACAATAATGATACTTTGACCTGTAGACATATTGTCAGAGTCTATCTATCACAGTCAGATGATTTATCCTTTATAAAAAATGGTACTGTGGCCTATAGATAGGTGTCAAAGTCAATCTATCACAGTCGGGTGATTTATTCTGTAGCAATAATGGTACTGTGGCCTATAGACATAGTGTCAGAGTCAATTTATCACAGTCAGATGATTTATCCCGTAATAATAATGATACTGTGACCTATAGACATGGTGTAAGAGTCAATCTATCACAGTCAGATGATTTATCCCGGAAAAATAATGATACTGTGACCTATAGACATGTTGTCTGAGTCAATCTATCACAGTCCGATGATTTATCCTGTAACAATAATGATACTGTGACCTATAGACATGGTGTCAGAGTCAATCTATCACAGTCAGATTATTTATCCTATAACAGTAATGGTACCTTGACCAATAGAAATGGCGTCAGAGTAAATCTGTCACAGTCAGATGAATTATCCTGTACCACTAGTGGTACTGTGGCCAATAGACTTAGTGTCAGAGTCAATTAATCACAGTCAGATGATTTATCCTGTAACGGTATTGATACTGTCACCTATAGACATGATGTCAGGGTCAATCTATCACAGTCAGATGATTTATCCTGTAACAATAATGATACTTTGACCTATAGACATAGTGTCAGAGTCAATCTATCGCAGTCAGATGATTCATCCTGTAACAAAAATGGTACTGTGGCCTATAGATATGGTGTCATAGTCAATCCATCACAATCAAATACTTTATCCTGTAACAAAAATGGCACTGTGGCCTATAGACATGGTGTAAGAGTCAATCTATCACAGTCAGATGATTTATCCTGTAACAATAATGATACCTTGAACAAAAGAAGAGGCGTCAGAGTAAATATATCACAGTCAGATGATTTATCCTGTACCACTAGTGGTACTGTGGCCAATAGACATAGTGTCAGAGTCAATCTATCACAGTCAGATGATATATCATGTAACAATAATGATACTGTGACCTATAGACATGGCGTCAGAGTCAATCTATCACAGTCATATGATTTATCATGTAACAATAATGATACTGTCACCTATAGACATGATGTCAGAGACAATCTATCACAGTCATACGATTTATCCTGTAACAATAATGATACTGTGACCTATAGACATAGTGTCAAAATCAATCTATCACAGTCCGATGATTTATCCTGTAACAATAATGATACCTTGACCAATAGAAATGGTGTCAGAGTAAATCTATCACAGTCAGCTGATTTATCTTGTACCAATAATGGTACTGTGACCTATAGACATAGTGTCAGAGTCAATCTATCACAGTCAGATGATTTATCCTGTAACAAAAATGGTACTGTGGCCTATAGACTTGGTGTCAGAGTCAATCTATCACAGTCAGATGATTTATCCCGTAATAATAATGATACTGTGACCTATAGACATGGTGTCAGAGTCAATCTATCACAGTCAGATGATTTATCTTGTACCAATAATGGTACTTTGGCCAATATACATAGTGTGAGAGTCAATCTATCACATTCAGATGATTTATCCTGTAACAATAATGATACTGTGACCTATAGACATACTGTCAGAGTCAATATATCACAGTCAGATGATTTATCCTGTAATAATAATGATACTGTGACCTATAGACATGGTGTCAGAGTCAATCTATCACAGTCAGATGATTTATCCCGTATCAATAATGATACTGTGACCTATAGACATGGTGTCAGAGTCAATCTATCACAGGCAGATGATTTATCCTGTAACAATAATGATACCTTGAACAAAAGAAAAGGCGTCAGAATAAATATATAACAGTCAGATGATTTATCCTGTACCACTAGTGGTACTGTGGCCAATAGACATAGTGTCAGAGTCAATCTATCACAGTCAGATGATATATCATGTAACAATAATGATACTGTGACCTATAGACATGGCGTCAGAGTCAATTTATCACAGTCATATGATTTATCATGTAACAATAATGATACTGTCACCTATAGACATGATGTCAGAGACAATCTATCACAGTCATACGATTTATCCTGTAACAATAATGATACTGTGACCTATAGACATAGTGTCAAAATCAATCTATCACAGTCCGATGATTTATCCTGTAACAATAATGATACCTTGACCAATAGAAATGGTGTCAGAGTAAATCTATCACAGTCAGCTGATTTATCTTGTACCAATAATGGTACTGTGACCTATAGACATACTGTCAGAGTCAATATATCACAGTCAGATGATTTATCCTGTAACAATAAGGATACTGTGACCTATAGACATAGTGTCAGAGTCAATCTATCACAGTCAGATGATTTATCCTGTAACAAAAATGGTACTGTGGCCTATAGACTTGGTGTCAGAGTCAATCTATCACAGTCAGATGATTTATCCCGTAATAATAATGATACTGTGACCTATAGACATGGTGTCAGAGTCAATCTATCACAGTCAGATGATTTATCTTGTACCAATAATGGTACTTTGGCCAATATACATAGTGTGAGAGTCAATCTATCACATTCAGATGATTTATCCTGTAACAATAATGATACTGTGACCTATAGACATACTGTCAGAGTCAATATATCACAGTCAGATGATTTATCCTGTAATAATAATGATACTGTGACCTATAGACATGGTGTCAGAGTCAATCTATCACAGTCAGATGATTTATCCCGTATCAATAATGATACTGTGACCTATAGACATGGTGTCAGAGTCAATCTATCACAGGCAGATGATTTATCCTGTAACAATAATGATACCTTGAACAAAAGAAAAGGCGTCAGAATAAATATATAACAGTCAGATGATTTATCCTGTACCACTAGTGGTACTGTGGCCAATAGACATAGTGTCAGAGTCAATCTATCACAGTCAGATGATATATCATGTAACAATAATGATACTGTGACCTATAGACATGGCGTCAGAGTCAATTTATCACAGTCATATGATTTATCATGTAACATTAATGATACTGTCACCTATAGACATGATGTCAGAGACAATCTATCACAGTCATATGATTTATCCTGTAACAATAATGATACTGTGACCTATAGACATAGTGTCAGAATCAATTTATCACAGTCCGATGATTTATCCTGTAACAATAATGATACCTTGACCAATAGAAATGGTGTCAGAGTAAATCTATCACAGTCAGATGATTTATCTTGTACCAATAATGGTACTTTGGCCAATATACATAGTGTGAGAGTCAATCTGTCACAGTCAGATGATTTATCCTGTAACAATAATGATACTGTGACCTATAGACATACTGTCAGAGTCAATATATCACAGTCAGATGATTTATCCTGTAACAATAAGGATACTGTGACCTATAGACATAGTGTCAGAGTCAATCTATCACAGTCAGATGATTGATCCTGTAACAAAAATGGTACTGTGGCCTATAGACTTGGTGTCAGAGTCAATCTATCACAGTCAGATGATTTATCCCGTAATAATAATGATACTGTGACCTATAGACATGGTGTCAGAGTCAATCTATCACAGTCAGATGATTTATCCTGTAACAATAATGATACTGTGACATATAGACATAGTGTCAGAATCAATCTATCACAGTCCGATGATTTATCCTGTAACAATAATGATACCTTGACCAATAGAAATGGTGTCAGAGTAAATCTATCACAGTCAGATGATTTATCCTGTACCAGTAATGGTACTTTGGCCAATATACATAGTGTGAGAGTCAATCTATCACAGTCAGATGATATATCATGTAACAATAATGATACTGTGACCTATAGACATGGCGTCAGAGTCAATTTATCACAGTCATATGATTTATCATGTAACAATAATGATACTGTCACCTATAGACATGATGTCAGAGACAATCTATCACAGTCATATGATTTATCCTGTAACAATAATGATACTGTGACATATAGACATAGTGTCAGAATCAATCTATCACAGTCCGATGATTTATCCTGTAACAATAATGATACCTTGACCAATAGAAATGGTGTCAGAGTAAATCTATCACAGTCAGATGATTTATCTTGTACCAATAATGGTACTTTGGCCAATATACATAGTGTGAGAGTCAATCTATCACAGTCAGATGATTTATCCTGTAACAATAATGATACTGTGACCTATAGACATACTGTCAGAGTCAATATACCACAGTCAGATGATTTATCCTGTAACAATAAGGATACTGTGACCTATAGACATAGTGTCAGAGTAAATTTATCACAGTCAGATGATTTATCCTGTAACAAAAATGGTACTGTGGCCTATAGACTTGGTGTCAGAGTCAATTTATCACAGTCTGATGATTTATCCCGTAATAATAATGATACTGTGACCTATAGACATGGTGTCAGAGTCAATCTATCACAGTCAGATGATTTATCCTGTAACAATAATGATACTGTGACCTATAGACATAGTGGCAGAATCAATCTATCACAGTCCGATGATTTATCCTGTAACAATAATGATACCTTGACCAATAGAAATGGTGTCAGAGTCAATCTATCACAGTCAGATGATTGATCCTGTAACAAAAATGGTACTGTGGCCTATAGACTTGGTGTCAGAGTCAATCTATCACAGTCAGATGATTTATCCCGTAATAATAATGATACTGTGACCTATAGACATGGTGTGAGAGTCAATCTATCACAGTCAGATGATTTTCCTGTAACAATAATGATACTGTGACCTATAGACATAGTGTCAGAGTCAATATATCACAGTCAGATGATTTATCCTGTAACAAAAATGGTACTGTGGCCTATAGACGTGGTGTCAGAGTCAATCTATCACAGTCAGATGATTTATCCCGTAATAATAATGATACTGTGACCTATAGACATGGTGTCAGAGTCAATCTATCACAGTCAGATGATTTATCCCGTAACAATAATGATACTGTGACCTAAAGGGATGGTGTCAGAGTCAATCTATCACAGTCCGATGATTTATCCTGTAACAATAATGATGACTTGATCAAAAGAAATGGCGTCAGAGTAAACCTATTACAGTCAGATGATTTATCCTGTACCACCAGTGGTACTGTGGCTAATAGACATAGTGTCAGAATCAATCTATCACCATCCGATGATTTATCCTGTAACAATAATGATACCTTGACCAATAGAAATGGTGTCAGAGTAAATCTATCACAGTCAGATGATTTATCTTGTACCAATAATGGTACTTTGGCCAATATACATAGTGTGAGAGTCAATCTATCACAGTCAGATGATTTATCCTGTAACAATAATGATACTGTGACCTATAGACATACTGTCAGAGTCAATATATCACAGTCAGATGATTTATCCTGTAACAATAAGGATACTGTGACCTATAGACATAGTGTCAGAGTAAATTTATCACAGTCAGATGATTTATCCTGTAACAAAAATGGTACTGTGGCCTATAGACTTGGTGTCAGAGTCAATTTATCACAGTCTGATGATTTATCCCGTAATAATAATGATACTGTGACCTATAGACATGGTGTCAGAGTCAATCTATCACAGTCAGATGATTTATCCTGTAACAATAATGATACTGTGACCTATAGACATAGTGTCAGAATCAATCTATCACAATCCGATGATTTATCCTGTAACAATACTGATACCTTGACCAATAGAAATGGTGTCAGAGTCAATCTATCACAGTCAGATGATTTTCCTGTAACAATAATGATACTGTGACCTATAGACATAGTGTCAGAGTCAATATATCACAGTCAGATGATTTATCCTGTAACAAAAATGGTACTGTGGCCTATAGACGTGGTGTCAGAGTCAATCTATCACAGTCAGATGATTTATCCCGTAATAATAATGATACTGTGACCTATAGACATGGTGTCAGAGTCAATCTATCACAGTCAGATGATTTATCCTGTAACAATAATGATACTGTGACCTAAAGGGATGGTGTCAGAGTCAATCTATCACAGTCCGATGATTTATCCTGTAACAATAATGATGCCTTGATCAAAAGAAATGGCGTCAGAGTAAACCTATTACAGTCAGATGATTTATCCTGTACCACCAGTGGTACTGTGGTCAATAGACATAGTGTCAGAGTCAATCTATTACAGTCAGATGATATCTTCTGTAACAATAATGATACTGTGACCTATAGACATGATGTCAGAGTTAATCTATCACAGTCAGATGATTTATCCTGTAACAATAATGATACTGTCACCTATAGACATGATGTCAGAGACAATCTATCACAGTCAGATGATTTATCCTGTAACAATAATGATACTATGACCTATAGACATGGTGTCAGAGTAAATTTATCAGAGTCAGATGATTTATCCTGTAACAATGATGATACTGTGACCTATAGACATAATGTCAGAATCAATCTATCACAGTCAGATGATTTATCCTGTAACAATGATGATACTGTGAGTTATAGACATAGTGTAAGAATCAGTCTATCACAGTCAGATGATTTATCCTGTAACAATAATGATACTTTGACCTATAGACATATTGTCAGAGTCTATCTATCACAGTCAGATGATTTATCCTTTATAAAAAATGGTACTGTGGCCTATAGACATGGTGTCATAGTCAATCTATCACAGTCAGATGATTTATCCTTTATAAAAAATGGTACTGTGGCCTATAGACATGGTGTCATAGTCAATCTATCACAGTCGGGTGATTTATTCTGTAGCAATAATGGTACTGTGGCCTATAGACATAGTGTCAGAGTCAATTTATCAAAGTCAGATGATTTATCCCGTAATAATAATGATACTGTGACCTATAGACATGGCGTCAGAGTCAATTTATCACAGTCATATGATTTATCCTGTAACAATAATGATACTGTGACATATAGACATAGTGTCAGAATCAATCTATCACAGTCCGATGATTTATCCTGTAACAATAATGATACTGTGAGTTATAGACATAGTGTAAGAATCAGTCTATCACAGTCAGATGATTTATCCTGTAACAATAATGATACCTTGACCAATAGAAATGGTGTCAGAGTAAATCTATCACAGTCAGATGATTTATCTTGTACCAATAATGGTACTTTGGCCAATATACATAGTGTGAGAGTCAATCTATCACAGTCAGATGATTTATCCTGTAACAATAATGATACTGTGACCTATAGACATACTGTCAGAGTCAATATATCACAGTCAGTTGATTTATCCTGTAACAATAAGGATACTGTGACCTATAGACATAGTGTCAGAGTAAATTTATCACAGTCAGATGATTTATCCTTTAACAAAAATGGTATTGTGGCCTATAGACTTGGTGTCAGAGTCAATTTATCACAGTCTGATGATTTATCCCGTAATAATAATGATACTGTGACCTATAGACATGGTGTCAGAGTCAATCTATCACAGTCAGATGATTTATCCTGTAACAATAATGATACTGTGACCTATAGACATAGTGTCAGAATCAATCTATCACAGTCCGATGATTTATCCTGTAACAATAATGATACCTTGACCAATAGAAATGGTGTCAGAGTCAATCTATCACAGTCAG
The DNA here is from genome assembly GCA_037788925.1 of Mytilus galloprovincialis. NCBI lineage: Eukaryota > Metazoa > Mollusca > Bivalvia > Mytilida > Mytilidae > Mytilus > Mytilus galloprovincialis. The sequence goes on from JAWDJN010000016.1 coordinate 1,892,080, forward strand.
ATAATTGATCCTGTAACAAAAATGGTACTGTGGCCTATAGACTTGGTGTCAGAGTAAATCTATCACAGTCAGATGATTTATCCTGTAACAATAATGATACTTTGACCTATAGACATATTGTCAGAGTCTATCTATCACAGTCAGATGATTTATCCTTTATAAAAAATGGTACTGTGGCCTATAGACATGGTGTCATAGTCAATCTATCGCAGTCGGGTGATTTATTCTGTAGCAATAATGGTACTGTGGCCTATAGACATAGTGTCAGAGTCAATTTATCACAGTCAGATGATTTATCCCGTAATAATAATGATACTGTGACCTATAGACATGGCGTCAGAGTCAATTTATCACAGTCATATGATTTATCATGTAACAATAATGATACTGTCACCTATAGACATGATGTCAGAGACAATCTATCACAGTCATATGATTTATCCTGTAACAATAATGATACTGTGACATATAGACATAGTGTCAGAATCAATCTATCACAGTCCGATGATTTATCCTGTAACAATAATGATACTGTGAGTTATAGACATAGTGTAAGAATCAGTCTATCACAGTCAGATGATTTATCCTGTAACAATAATGATACCTTGACCAAAAGAAATGGTGTCAGAGTAAATCTATCACAGTCAGATGATTTATCTTGTACCAATAATGGTACTTTGGCCAATATACATAGTGTGAGAGTCAATCTATCACAGTCAGATGATTTATCCTGTAACAATAATGATACTGTGACCTATTGACATACTGTCAGAGTCAATATATCACAGTCAGATGATTTATCCTGTAACAATAAGGATACTGTGACCTATAGACATAGTGTCAGAGTAAATTTATCACAGTCAGTTGATTTATCCTGTAACAAAAATGGTACTGTGGCCTATAGACTTGGTGTCAGAGTCAATTTATCACAGTCTGATGATTTATCCCGTAATAATAATGATACTGTGACCTATAGACATGGTGTCAGAGTCAATCTATCACAGTCAGATGATTTATCCTGTAACAATAATGATACTGTGACCTATAGACATAGTGTCAGAATCAATCTATCACAGTCCGATGATTTATCCTGTAACAATAATGATACCTTGACCAATAGAAATGGTGTCAGAGTCAATCTATCACAGTCAGATGATTGATCCTGTAACAATAATGATACTATGACCTATAGACATGGTGTCAGAGTCAATTTATCAGAGTCAGATGATTTATCCTGTAACAATGATGATACTGTGACCTATAGACATAGTGTCAGAATCAATCTATCACAGTCAGATGATTTATCCTGTAACAATGATGATACTGTGAGTTATAGACATAGTGTAAGAATCAGTCTATCACAGTCAGATGATTTATCCTGTAACAATAATGATACTTTGACCTATAGACATATTGTCAGAGTCTATCTATCACAGTCAGATGATTTATCCTTTATAAAAAATGGTACTGTGGCCTATAGACATGGTGTCATAGTCAATCTATCACAGTCGGGTGATTTATTCTGTAGCAATAATGGTACTGTGGCCTATATACATAGTGTCAGAGTCAATTTATCACAGTCAGATGATTTATCCCGTAATAATAATGATACTGTGACCTATAGACATGGCGTCAGAGTCAATTTATCACAGTCATATGATTTATCATGTAACAATAATGATACTGTCACCTATAGACATGATGTCAGAGACAATCTATCACAGTCATATGATTTATCCTGTAACAATAATGATACTGTGACATATAGACATAGTGTCAGAATCAATCTATCACAGTCCGATGATTTATCCTGTAACAATAATGATACTGTGAGTTATAGACATAGTGTAAGAATCAGTCTATCACAGTCAGATGATTTATCCTGTAACAATAATGATAGTTTGACCTATAGACATATTGTCAGAGTCTATCTATCACAGTCAGATGATTTATCCTTTATAAAAAATGGTACTGTGGCCTATAGACATGGTGTCATAGTCAATCTATCACAGTCGGGTGATTTATTCTGTAGCAATAATGGTACTGTGGCCTATAGACATAGTGTCAGAGTCAATTTATCACAGTCAGATGATTTATCCCGTAATAATAATTATACTGTGATCTATAGACATGGCGTCAGAGTCAATTTATCACAGTCATATGATTTATCATGTAACAATAATGATACTGTCACCTATAGACATGATGTCAGAGACAATCTATCACAGTCATATGATTTATTCTGTAACAATAATGATACTGTGACATATAGACATAGTGTCAGAATCAATCTATCACAGTCCGATGATTTATCCTGTAACAATAATGATACCTTGACCAATAGAAATGGTGTCAGAGTAAATCTATCACAGTCAGATGATTTATCTTGTACCAATAATGGTACTTTGGCCAATATACATAGTGTGAGAGTCAATCTATCACAGTCAGATGATTTATCCTGTAACAATAAGGATACTGTGACCTATAGACATAGTGTCAGAGTAAATTTATCACAGTCAGATGATTTATCCTGTAACAAAAATGGTACTGTGGCCTATAGACTTGGTGTCAGAGTCAATTTATCACAGTCAGATGATTTATCCCGTAATAATAATGATACTGTGACCTATAGACATGGTGTCAGAGTCAATCTATCACAGTCAAATGATTTATCCTGTAACAATAATGATACTGTGACCTATAGACATAGTGTCAGAATCAATCTATCACAGTCCGATGATTTATCCTGTAACAATAATGATACCTTGACCAATAGAAATGGTGTCAGAGTAAATCTATCACAGTCAGATGATTGATCCTGTAACAAAAATGGTACTGTGGCCTATAGACTTGGTGTCAGAGTCAATCTATCACAGTCAGATGATTTATCCCGTAATAATAATTATACTGTGACCTATAGACATGGTGTGAGAGTCAATCTATCACAGTCAGATGATTTTCCTGTAACAATAATGATACTGTGACCTATAGACATAGTGTCAGAGTCAATATATCACAGTCAGATGATTTATCCTGTAACAAAAATGGTACTGTGGCCTATAGACGTGGTGTCAGAGTCAATCTATCACAGTCAGATGATTTATCCCGTAACAATAATGATACTGTGACCTATAGACATGGTGTCAGAGTCAATCTATCACAGTCAGATGATTTATCCCGTAACAATAATGATACTGTGACCTAAAGACATGGTGTCAGAGTCAATCTATCACAGTCCGATGATTTATCCTGTAACAATAATGATGCCTTGATGAAAAGAAATGGCGTCAGAGTAAACCTATTACAGTCAGATGATTTATCCTGTACCACCAGTGGTACTGTGGCCAATAGACATAGTGTCAGAGTCAATCTATTACAGTCAGATGATATCTTCTGTAACAATAATGATACTGTGACCTATAGACATGATGTCAGAGTTAATCTATCACAGTCAGATGATTTATCCTGTAACAATAATGATACTGTCACCTATAGACATGATGTCAGAGACAATCTATCACAGTCAGATGATTTATCCTGTAACAATAATGATACTATGACCTATAGACATGGTGTCAGAGTCAATTTATCAGAGTCAGATGATTTATCCTGTAACAATGATGATACTGTGACCTATAGACATAGTGTCAGAATCAATCTATCACAGTCAGATGATTTATCCTGTAACAATGATGATACTGTGAGTTATAGACATAGTGTAAGAATCAGTCTATCACAGTCAGATGATTTATCCTGTAACAATAATGATACTTTGACCTATATACATATTGTCAGAGTCTATCTATCACAGTCAGATGATTTATCCTTTATAAAAAATGGTACTGTGGCCTATAGACATGGTGTCATAGTCAATCTATCACAGTCGGGTGATTTATTCTGTAGCAATAATGGTACTGTGGCCTATAGACATAGTGTCAGAGTCAATTTATCACAGTCAGATGATTTATCCCGTAATAATAATGATACTGTGACCTATAGACATGGCGTCAGAGTCAATTTATCACAGTCATATGATTTATCATGTAACAATAATGATACTGTCACCTATAGACATGATGTCAGAGACAATCTATCACAGTCATATGATTTATCCTGTAACAATAATGATACTGTGACATATAGACATAGTGTCAGAATCAATCTATCACAGTCCGATGATTTATCCTGTAACAATAATGATACCTTGACCAATAGAAATGGTGTCAGAGTAAATCTATCACAGTCAGATGATTTATCTTGTACCAATAATGGTACTTTGGCCAATATACATAGTGTGAGAGTCAATCTATCACAGTCAGATGATTTATCCTGTAACAATAAGGATACTGTGACCTATAGACATAGTGTCAGAGTAAATTTATCACAGTCAGATGATTTATCCTGTAACAAAAATGGTACTGTGGCCTATAGACTTGGTGTCAGAGTCAATTTATCACAGTCAGATGATTTATCCCGTAATAATAATGATACTGTGACCTATAGACATGGTGTCAGAGTCAATCTATCACAGTCAAATGATTTATCCTGTAACAATAATGATACTGTGACCTATAGACATAGTGTCAGAATCAATCTATCACAGTCCGATGATTTATCCTGTAACAATAATGATACCTTGACCAATAGAAATGGTGTCAGAGTAAATCTATCACAGTCAGATGATTGATCCTGTAACAAAAATGGTACTGTGGCCTATAGACTTGGTGTCAGAGTCAATCTATCACAGTCAGATGATTTATCCCGTAATAATAATTATACTGTGACCTATAGACATGGTGTGAGAGTCAATCTATCACAGTCAGATGATTTTCCTGTAACAATAATGATACTGTGACCTATACACATAGTGTCAGAGTCAATATATCACAGTCAGATGATTTATCCTGTAACAAAAATGGTACTGTGGCCTATAGACGTGGTGTCAGAGTCAATCTATCACAGTCAGATGATTTATCCCGTAACAATAATGATACTGTGACCTATAGACATGGTGTCAGAGTCAATCTATCACAGTCAGATGATTTATCCCGTAACAATAATGATACTGTGACCTAAAGACATGGTGTCAGAGTCAATCTATCACAGTCCGATGATTTATCCTGTAACAATAATGATGCCTTGATGAAAAGAAATGGCGTCAGAGTAAACCTATTACAGTCAGATGATTTATCCTGTACCACCAGTGGTACTGTGGCCAATAGACATAGTGTCAGAGTCAATCTATTACAGTCAGATGATATCTTCTGTAACAATAATGATACTGTGACCTATAGACATGATGTCAGAGTTAATCTATCACAGTCAGATGATTTATCCTGTAACAATAATGATACTGTCACCTATAGACATGATGTCAGAGACAATCTATCACAGTCAGATGATTTATCCTGTAACAATAATGATACTATGACCTATAGACATGGTGTCAGAGTCAATTTATCAGAGTCAGATGATTTATCCTGTAACAATGATGATACTGTGACCTATAGACATAGTGTCAGAATCAATCTATCACAGTCAGATGATTTATCCTGTAACAATGATGATACTGTGAGTTATAGACATAGTGTAAGAATCAGTCTATCACAGTCAGATGATTTATCCTGTAACAATAATGATACTTTGACCTATATACATATTGTCAGAGTCTATCTATCACAGTCAGATGATTTATCCTTTATAAAAAATGGTACTGTGGCCTATAGACATGGTGTCATAGTCAATCTATCACAGTCGGGTGATTTATTCTGTAGCAATAATGGTACTGTGGCCTATAGACATAGTGTCAGAGTCAATTTATCACAGTCAGATGATTTATCCCGTAATAATAATGATACTGTGACCTATAGACATGGTGTAAGAGTCAGTCTATCACAGTCAGATGATTTATCCCGGAAAAATAATGATACTGTGACCTATAGACATGTTGTCTGAGTCAATCTATCACAGTCCGATGATTTATCCTGTAACAATAAATATACTGTGACCTATAGACATGATGTCAGAGTCAATCTATCACAGTCATATGATTTATCCTGTAACAATAATGATACTGTGAATTATAGACATGATGCCTGAGTCAATTTATCACAGTCAGATGATTTATCCCGTAATAATAATGATACTGTGACCTATAGACATGGTGTAAGAGTCAATCTATCACAGTCAGATGATTTATCCCGTAACAATAATGATACTGTGACCTATAGACATGGTGTCAGAGTCAATCTATCACAGTCAGATGATTTTTCCTGTAACAATAATGATACCTTGACCAAAAGAAATGGCGTCAGAGTAAATATATCACAGTCAGATGATTTATCCTGTACCACTAGTGGTACTGTTGTCAATAGACATAGTGTCAGAGTCAATCTATTACAGTCAGATGATATCTCCTGTAACAATAATGATACTGTGACCTATAGACATGATGTCAGAGTTAATCTATCACCGTCAGATGATTTATCCTGTAACAAAAATGGCACTGTGGCCTATAGACGTGGTGTCGGAGTCGATCTATCACAGTCAAGTGATTTATTCTGTAGCAATAATGGTACTGTGGCCTATAGACATAGTGTCAGAGTAAATTTATCACAGTGAAATGATTTATCCCGTAATAATAATGATACTGTCACCTATAGACATGGTGTAAGAGTCAATCTATCACAGTCAGATGATTTATCCCGTAACAATAATGATACTGTCACCTATACACATGATGTCAGAGACAATCTATCACAGTCAGATGGTTTATCCTATAAGAATAATGATACTGTGACCTGTAGACATAGTGTCAGAATCAATATATCACAGTCCGATGATTTACCCTGTAACAATAATGTTACTGTGGCCTAAAGACGTGGTGTCAAAGTCAATCTATATCTGTCAGTTGATTTATCCCGTATAATAATGATACTTTGACCTATAGACATGGTGTCAGAGTCAATCTATCACAGTCAGAATATTTATCCCGTAACAATAATGATACTATGACCTATAGACATGGTGTCAGAGTCAATCTATCACAGTCAGATGATTTATCCTGTAACAATAATGATACCTTCACCAATAGAAATGGATTCAGAGTCAATCTATCACAGTCAGATTATTTATCCCGTAACAATAATGATACTTTGACCTATAGACATGGTGTCAGAGTCAATTTATCATAGTCAGATGATTTATCCTGTAACAATGATGATACTGTGACCTATAGACATAGTGTCAGAATCAATCTATCACAGTCAGATGATTTATCCTGTAACAATGATGATACTGTGAGTTATAGACATAGTGTAAGAATCAGTCTTTCCCAGTCAGATGATTTATCCTGTAACAATAATGATACTTTGACCTATAGACATATTGTCAGAGTCTATCTATCACAGTCCGATGATTTATCCTGTAACAATAATGATACCTTGACCAATAGAAATGGTGTCAGAGTAAATCTATCACAGTCAGATGATTTATCTTGTACCAATAATGGTACTTTGGCCAATATACATAGTGTGAGAGTCAATCTATCACAGTCAGATGATTTATCCTGTAACAATAATGATACTGTGACCTATAGACATACTGTCAGAGTCAATATATCACAGTCAGATGATTTATCCTGTAACAATAATGATACTTTGACCTGTAGACATATTGTCAGAGTCTATCTATCACAGTCAGATGATTTATCCTTTATAAAAAATGGTACTGTGGCCTATAGACATGGTGTCAAAGTCAATCTATCACAGTCGGGTGATTTATTCTGTAGCAATAATGGTACTGTGGCCTATAGACATAGTGTCAGAGTCAATTTATCACAGTCAGATGATTTATCCCGTAATAATAATGATACTGTGACCTATAGACATGGTGTAAGAGTCAATCTATCACAGTCAGATGATTTATCCCGGAAAAATAATGATACTGTGACCTATAGACATGTTGTCTGAGTCAATCTATCACAGTCCGATGATTTATCCTGTAACAATAATGATACTGTGACCTATAGACATGGTGTCAGAGTCAATCTATCACAGTCAGATGATTTATCCTATAACAGTAATGGTACCTTGACCAATAGAAATGGCGTCAGAGTAAATCTGTCACAGTCAGATGATTTATCCTGTACCACTAGTGGTACTGTGGCCAATAGACTTAGTGTCAGAGTCAATCAATCACAGTCAGATGATTTATCCTGTAACGGTATTGATACTGTCACCTATAGACACGATGTCAGAGTCAATCTATCACAGTCAGTTGATTTATCCTGTAACAATAATGATACTTTGACCTATAGACATAGTGTCAGAGTCAATCTATCGCAGTCAGATGATTCATCCTGTAACAAAAATGGTACTGTGGCCTATAGATATGGTGTCATAGTCAATCCATCACAATCAAATACTTTATCCTGTAACAAAAATGGCACTGTGGCCTATAGACGTGGTGTCAGAGTCAATCTATCACAGTCAGGTGATTTATCCTGTAGCAATAATGGTACTGTGGCCTATAGACATAGTGTCAGAGTCAATTTATCACAGTCAGATGATTTATCCCGTAATAATAATGAAACTGTGACCTATAGACATGGTGTAAGAGTCAATCTATCACAGTCAGATGATATATCCCTTATCAATAATGACACTGTGGCCTAAAGACATGGTGTCAGAGTCAATCTATCACAGTCAGATGATTTATCCTGTAACAAAAATGATACCTTGAACAAAAGAAAAGGCGTCATAGTAAATATATCACAGTCAGATGATTTATCCTGTACCACTAGTGGTACTGTGGCCAATAGACATAGTGTCAGAGTCAATCTATCACAGTCAGATGATATATCATGTAACAATAATGATACTGTGACCTATAGACATGGCATCAGAGTCAATCTATCACAGTCATATGATTTATCATGTTACAATAATGATACTGTCACCTATAGACATGATGTCAGAGACAATCTATCACAGTCATACGATTTATCCTGTAACAATAATGATACTGTGACCTATAGACATAGTGTCAAAATCAATCTATCACAGTCAGATGATTTATCCCGTAATAATAACGATACTGTGACCTATAGACATGGTGTCACAGTCAATCTATCACAGTCAGATTATTTATCCCGTAACAATAATGATACTGTGACCTAAAGACATGGTGTCAGAGTCAATCTATCACAGTCCGATGATTTATCCTGTAACAATAATGATGCCTTGATGAAAAGAAATGGCGTCAGAGTAAACCTATTACAGTCAGATGATTTATCCTGTACCACCAGTGGTACTGTGGCCAATAGACATAGTGTCAGAGTCAATCTATTACAGTCAGATGATATCTTCTGTAACAATAATGATACTGTGACCTATAGACATGATGTCAGAGTTAATCTATCACAGTCAGATGATTTATCCTGTAACAATAATGATACTGTCACCTATAGACATGATGTCAGAGACAATCTATCACAGTCAGATGATTTATCCTGTAACAATAATGATAATATGACCTATAGACATGGTGTCAGAATCAATCTATCACAGTCAGATGATTTTTCCTGTAATAATAAGGATACTGTGGCCTAAAGACATAGTGTCAGAGTCAATCTATAACAGTCAGATAAATTATCCTGTAACAATAAGGATACTGTGACCTATAGACATAGTGTCAGAGTCAATCTATCACAGTCAGATGATTTATCCTGTAACAAAAATGGTACTGTGGCCTATAGACGTGGTGTCAGTGTCAATCTATCACAGTCAGATGATTTATCCTGTAACAATAATGATACTTTGAACTAAAGACATAGTGTCAGAATCAATCTATCACAGTCAGATGATTTTTCCTGTAACAATAAGGATACTGTGGCCTATAGACATAGTGTCAGAGTCAATCTATAACAGTTAAATGATTTATTCTGTAACAATAAGGATACTGTGAACTATAGACATAGTGTCAGAGTCAATCTGTCACAGTCAGATGATTTATCCTGTAACAAAAATGGTACTGTGGCCTATAGACGTGGTGTCAGAGTCAATCTATCACAGTCAGATGATTTTTCCTGTAACAATTAGGATACTGTGGCCTATAGACATAGTGGCAGAGTCAATCTATCACAGTGAGATTATTTATCCCGTAACAATAATGATAATGTGACCTATAGACATAGTGTCAGAGTCAATCTATCACAGTCAGATGATTTATCCTGTAACAAAAATGGTACTGTGGCCAATAGACGTGGTGTCAGTGTCAAAATCTATCACAGTCAGATGATTTATCCTGTACCAATAATGATACTTTGAGCTAAAGACATAGTGTCAGAATCAATCTATCACAGTCCGATGATTTTTCCTGTAACAATAAGGATACTGTGGCCTATAGACATAGTGTCAGAGTCAATGGACATGATGTCAGAGTTAATCTATCACAGTCAGATGATTTATCCTATAACAATGATGATACTGTGACCAATAGAAATGGTGTCAGAGTCAATCTATCACAGTCAGATGATTTATCCCGTAATAATAATGATACTGTGACCTATAGACATGGTGTAAGAGTCAATCTATCACAGTCAGATGATTTATCCCGTAACAATAATGATACTGTGACGTATAGACATGGTGTCAGAGTCAATCTATCACAGTCAGATGATTTTTCCTGTAACAATAATGATACCTTGACCAAAAAAAATGGCGTCAGAGTAAATATATCACAGTCAGATGATATATCCTGTAACAATAATGATACTGTGACCTATAGACATGGCGTCAGAGTCAATCTATCACAATCATATGATTTATCCTGTAACAATAATGATACTGTCACATATAGACATGATGTCAGAGACAATCCATCACAGTCAGATGATTTATCCTGTAACAATAAGGATACTGTGACCTATAGACATAGTGTCATAGTAAATCTATCACAGTCCGATGATTTATCCTGTAACAAAAATGGTACTGTGGTCTATAGACTTGGTGTCAGAGTCAATCTATCACAGTCAGATGATTTATCCCGTAATAATAATGATACTGTGACCTATAGACATGGTGTCAGAGTCAATCTATCACAGTCAGATGATTTATCCTGTAACAATAATGATACTGTGACCTATAGACATAATGTCAGAATCAATCTATCACAGTCCGATGATTTATCCTGTAACAATAATGATACCTTGACCAATAGAAATGGTGGCAGAGTAAATCTATCACTATCTTACTACACAATAAAAGCCAATTATACCAAGCATGTTTCATAAGATAGACCATCTAACATCATCTAACATCATAGTACTATCTTACTACACAATAAAAACCAATTATACCAAGCATGTTTCAATAGATAGACCATCTTACATCATAGTACTATCTTACTACACCATAAAAACCAATTATACCAAGGATGTTGCAATAGATAGACAATCTAACAGCACAGTACTATCTTACTACACAATAAAAACCAATTATACCAAGCATGTTTCATTAGATAGACCATCTAACATCATATTACTATCTTTCTACACAATAAAAACCAATTATACCAAGCATGTTTCATTAGATAGACCATCTAACATCATAGTACTATCTTTCTACGCAATAAAAACCAATTATACCAAGCATTTTTCATTAGATACCCCATCTAACATCATAGTACTATCTTTCTACGCAATAAAAACCAATTATACCAAGCATGTTTTATTAGATAGACCATCTAACATCATAGTACTATCTTTCTACACAATAAAAACCAATTATACCAAGCATGTTTCATTAGATAGACCATCTAACATCATAGTACTATCTTACTACACAATAAAAACCAATTATACCAAGCATGTTTCATTGGATAGACCATCTTACATCATAGTACTATCTTTCTACACAATAAAAACCAATTATACCAAGCATGTTTCATTAAATAGACCATATAACATCATAGTACTATCTTTCTACACAATGAAAACCAATTATACCAAGCATGTGTCAATAGATAGACCATCTAACATTAAAGTACTATCTTACTTCACAATAAAAACCAATTATACCAAGCATGTTTCAATAAATAGACCATCTAACATCATAGTACTATCTTACTACACAATAAAAACCAATTATACCAAGCAAGTTTCATAATATAGACCATCTAAAATCATCTAACATCATAGTACTATCTTACTACACAATAAAAACCAATTATACCAAGCATGTTTCAATAGATAGACCATCTAACATCATAGTTCTATCTTACTACACCATAAAACCAATTATACCAAGCATGTTTCAATAGATAGACAATCTAACAGCACAGTACTATCTTACTACACAATAAAAACCAATTATACCAAGCATGTTTCATTAGATAAACAATCTAACATCATAGTAATATCTTACTACACAATAAAAACCAATTATACCAAGCATGTTTCATTAGATAGACCATCTAACATCATAGTACTATCTTTCTACACAATAAAAACCAATTATACCAAGAATGTTTCATTAGATACACCATCTTACATCATAGTACTATCTTTCTACGCAATAAAAATCAATTATACCAAGCATTTTTCATTAGATACACCATCTAACAAGGGCAAGACTGGGGTGTTAGATGAAGACATTATAAATGAAGGTGTGATAGATACAATAGAACAATTATTACAAAGATATGATGTCTGTATGTCTTGTTTAGTTGATTGTGTATGACTAGGATGTCACAAATGCCTGACTAGGGTGTTACAAGGGCATGACTCGGGTGTTAGAGGAAGACATTATCAATGAAGGTGTGATAGATACAATAGAACAATTATTACAAAGATATGATGTCTGTATGTATTATAAAGTTGAATGTGTATGACTAGGATGTCACAAATGCCAGACTGGGGTGTTAGAAGGGCATGCCTGGGGTGTTAGATGAAGACATTATCAATGTAGGTGTGATAGATACAATAGAACAATTATTACAAAGATATGATGTCTGTATGTATTATATAGTTGATTGTGTATGACTAGAATGTCATAAATGCCTGACTAGGGTGTTACAAGGGCATGACATGGGTGTTAGATGTAGACCTTATAGATGAAGGTGTGATAGATACAATAGAACAATTATTACAAAGATATGATGTCTGTATGTATTATAAAGTTAATTGTGTATGACTAGGATGTCACAAATGCTAGACTAGGATGTTACAAGGGCATGACTGGGGTTTTAGATGCAGACATTATAAATGAAGGTGTTATAGATACAATAGAACAATTATTACAAAGATATGATGTTTTTGTATGTATTATATAGTTGATTGTGTAGGACTAGGATGTCACAAATGCCTGATTAGGGTGTTACAAGGGCATGACTGGGGTGTTAGATGAAGACATTATAAATGAAGGTGTGATAGATACAATAAAACAATTATTACAATGATATAATGTCTGTATGTATTGTATAGTTGATTGTGTATGACTAGGATGTCCCAAATGCCTGACTAGGGTATTATGAGGGCATGACTGGGGTGTTAGATATAAACCTTGTATATGTAGGTGTGATAGATACAATAGAACAATATTACAAGATATGATGTCTGTATGTATTATATAGTTGAGTGTGTAGAACTAGGATGTCACAAATGCCTGATTAGGGTGTTACAAGGGCATGTCTGGGGTGTTACAACAGTGAGATGAAGACATAATAAATGAAGGTGTGATAGATACAATAGAACAATTATTATAAAGATATGATGTCTGTATGTATTGTTTAGTTGATTGTGTATGACTAGGATGTCACAAATGCCTGACTGGGGTGTTAGAAGGGCATGACTGGGGTGTTAGATGAAGAAATTATAAATGAAGGTGTGATAGATACAATAGAACAATTATTGCAATGATATGATGTTTGTATGTATTGTATAGTTGATTGTGTATGACTAGGATGTCCCAAATGCCTGACTAGGGTGTTATGGAGCATGACTGGGGTGTTAGATGTAAACCTTGTATATGTAGGTGTGATAGATACAATAGAAAAATTATTACAAGATATGATGTCTGTATGTATTATATAGTTGAGTGTGTAGGACTAGGATGTCACAAATGCCTGATTAGGGTGTTACAAGGGCATGACTGGGGTGTTAGAACAGTGAGATGAAGACATAATAAATGAAGGTGTGATAGATACAATAGAACAATTATTACAAAGATATGATGTCTGTATGTATTATATAGTGGATTGTGTATGACTAGGATGTCACAACTGCCAGACTAGGGTGTTACAAGGGCAAGACTGGGGTGTTAGATGAAGACATTATAAATGAAGGTGTGATAGATACAATAGAACAATTATTACAAAGATATGATGTCTGTATGTCTTGTTTAGTTGATTGTGTATGACTAGGATGTCACAAATGCCTGACTAGGGTGTTACAAGGGCATGACTCGGGTGTTAGAGGAAGACATTATCAATGAAGGTGTGATAGATACAATAGAACAATTATTACAAAGATATGATGTCTGTATGTATTATAAAGTTGAATGTGTATGACTAGGATGTCACAAATGCCAGACTGGGGTGTTAGAAGGGCATGCCTGGGGTGTTAGATGAAGACATTATAAATGTAGGTGTGATAGATACAATAGAACAATTATTACAAAGATATGATGTCTGTATGTATTATATAGTTGATTGTGTATGACTAGAATGTCATAAATGCCTGACTAGGGTGTTACAAGGGCATGACATGGGTGTTAGATGTAGACCTTATAGATGAAGGTGTGATAGATACAATAGAACAATTATTACAAAGATATGATGTCTGTATGTATTATAAAGTTGATTGTGTATGACTAGGATGTCACAAATGCTAGACTAGGATGTTACAAGGGCATGACTGGGGTTTTAGATGAAGACATTATAAATGAAGGTGTGATAGATACAATAGAACAATTTTTACAAAGATATGATGTTTTTGTATGTATTATATAGTTGATGGTGTATGACTGGGATGTCACAAATGCCAGACTAGGGTGTTACAAAGGCAAGACTGGGGTGTTAGATGAAGACATTATAAATGAAGGTGTGATAGATACAATAGAACAATTATTACAAAGATATGATGTCTGTATGTATTGTTTAGTTGATTGTGTATGACTAGGATGACACAAATGCCTGACTAGGGTGTTACAAGGGCATGACTGGGGTTTTAGATGAAGACATTATAAATGAAGGTGTGATAGATACAATAGAACAATATTACAAGATATGATGTCTGTATGTATTATATAGTTGAGTGTGTAGAACTAGGATGTCACAAATGCCTGATAAGGGTGTTACAAGGGCTTGTCTGGGGTGTTACAACAGTGAGATGAAGACATAATCAATGAAGGTGTGATAGATACAATAGAACAATTATTACAAAGATATGATGTCTGTATGTATTATATAGTTGATTGTGTATGACTAGGATGTCACAACTGCCAGACTAGGGTGTTACAAGAGCAAGACTGGGGTGTTAGATGAAGACATTATAAATGAAGGTGTGATAGATACAATAGAACAATTATTACAAAGATATGATGTCTGTATGTATTGTTTAGTTGATTGTGTATGACTAGGATGTCACAAATGCCTGACTAGGGTGTTACAAGGGCATGACTGGGGTGTTAGATGAAGACATTATAAATGAAGCTGTGATAGATACAATAAAACAATTATTACAAAGATATGATGTCTGTATGTATTTTAAGTTGAATGTGTATGACTAGGATGTCACATATGCCAGAATGGGGTGTTAGAAGGGCATGACTGGGATGTTAGATGAAGACATTATAAATGAAGGTGTGATAGATACAATAGAACAATTATTGCAATGATATGATGTTTGTATGTATTGTATAGTTGATTGATTATGACTAGGATGTCCCAAATGCCTGACTAGGGTGTTATGGAGCATGACTGGGGTGTTAGATGTAAACCTTGTATATGTAGGTGTGATAGATACAATAGAAAAATTATTACAAGATATGATGTCTGTATGTATTATATAGTTGAGTGTGTAGGACTAGGATGTCACAAATGCCTGATTAGGGTGTTACAAGGGCATGACTGGGGTGTTAGAACAGTGAGATGAAGACATAATAAATGAAGGTGTGATAGATACAATAGAACAATTATTACAAAGATATGATGTCTGTATGTATTATATAGTTGATTGTGTATGACTAGGATGTCACAACTGCCAGACTAGGGTGTTACAAGGGCAAGACTGGGGTGTTAGATGAAGACATTATAAATGAAGGTGTGATAGATACAATAGAACAATTATTACAAAGATATGATGTCTGTATGTCTTGTTTAGTTGATTGTGTATGACTAGGATGTCACAAATGCCTGACTAGGGTGGTACAAGGGCATGACTCGGGTGTTAGAGGAAGACATTATCAATGAAGGTGTGATCGATACAATAGAACAATTATTACAAAGATATGATGTCTGTATGTATTATAAAGTTGATTGTGTATGACTAGGATGTCACAAATGCTAGACTAGGATGTTACAAGGGCATGACTGGGGTTTTAGATGAAGACATTATAAATGAAGGTGTGATAGATACAATAGAACAATTTTTACAAAGATATGATGTTTTTGTATGTATTATATAGTTGATGGTGTATGACTGGGATGTCACAAATGCCAGACTAGGGTGTTACAAAGGCAAGACTGGGGTGTTAGATGAAGACATTATAAATGAAGGTGTGATAGATACAATAGAACAATTATTACAAAGATATGATGTCTGTATGTATTGTTTAGTTGATTGTGTATGACTAGGATGTCACAAATGCCTGACTAGGGTGTTACAAGGGCATGACTGGGGTTTTAGATGAAGACATTATAAATGAAGGTGTGATAGATACAATAGAACAATATTACAAGATATGATGTCTGTATGTATTATATAGTTGAGTGTGTAGAACTAGGATGTCACAAATGCCTGATTAGGGTGTTACAAGGGCATGTCTGGGGTGTTACAACAGTGAGATGAAGACATAATCAATGAAGGTGTGATAGATACAATAGAACAATTATTACAAAGATATGATGTCTGTATGTATTTTAAGTTGAATGTGTATGACTAGGATGTCACAACTGCCAGACTGGGGTGTTAGAAGGGCATGACTGGGGTGTTAGATGAAGACATTATAAATGAAGGTGTGATAGATACAATAGAACAATTATTGCAATGATATGATGTTTGTTTGTATTGTATAGTTGATTGTGTATGACTAGGATGTCCCAAATGCCTGACTAGGGGGCTATGATGGCATGACGTGGGTGTTAGATGTAGACCTTTTATATGTAGGTGTGATAGATACAATAGAACAATTATTACCAGATGTGATGTCTGTATGTATCATATAGTTGAGTGTGTAGGACTAGGATGTCACAAATGCCTGATTAGGGTGTCACAAGGGCGTGACTGGGGTGTTAGAACAGTGAGATGAAGACATAATAAATGAAGGTGTGATAGATACAATAGAACAATTATTACAAAGATATGATGTCTGTATGTATTATATAGTTGATTGTGTATGACTAGGATGTCACAACTGCCAGACTAGGGTGTTACAAGAGCAAGACTGGGGTGTTAGATGAAGACATTATAAATGAAGGTGTGATAGATACAATAGAACAATTATTACAAAGATATGATGTCTGTATGTATTGTTTAGTTGATTGTGTATGACTAGGATGTCACAAATGCCTGACTAGGGTGGTACAAGGGCATGACTCGGGTGTTAGAGGAAGACATTATCAATGAAGGTGTGATCGATACAATAGAACACTTATTACAAAGATATGATGTCTGTATGTATTTTAAGTTGAATGTGTATGACTGGGATGTCACATATGCCAGACTGGGGTGTTAGAAGGGCATGACTGGGATATTAGATGAAGACATTATAAATGAAGCTGTGATAGATACAATAGAACATTATTACAAAGATATGATGTTTCTGTATGTATTATATAGTTGATGGTGTTTGACTAGAATGTCACAAATGCCTGACTAGGATGTTATGAGGGCATGACTGGGGTGTTAGATGTAGACCTTATATATGTAGGTGTGATAGATACAATAGAACAATTATTGCAAAGCTATGATGTCTGTATGTATTATAAAGTTGAATGTGTATGACTAGGATGTCACAAATGCCGGACTGGGGTGTTAGAAGGGCATGACTGGGGTGTTAGATGAAGACATTATAAATGAAGCTGTGATAGATACAATAGAACATTATTACAAAGATATGATGTTTCTGTATGTATTATATAGTTGATTGTGTATGACTAGGATGTCACAAATGCCTGACTAGGGTATTACAAGGGCAAGACTGGGGTGTTAGATGAAGACATTATAAATGAAGGTGTGATAGATACAATAGAACAATTATTACAAAGATATGATGTCTGTATGTATTATAAAGTTGATTGTGTATGACTAGGATGTCACAAATGCCTGACTAGGGTGCTATGAGGGCATGACTGGGGTATTAGATGAAGACCTTATATATGTAGGTGTAATAGATAGAATAGAACAATTATTACAAAGATATGATGTCTGTATGTACAAATGTATTATAAAGTTGATTGTGTACGACTAGGATGTCACAAATGCCAAACTAGGATGTTACAAGGGCATGACTGGGGTGTTAGATGAAAACATTATCAATGAAGGTGTGATAGATACAATATGACAATTATTACAAAGATATGATGTCTGTATGTATTTTAAAGTTGATTGTGTATGACTAGGATGTCACAAATGCCAGACTAGGGTGTTACAAGGGCATGACTGGGGTTTTAGATGAAGACATTATAAATCAAGGTGTGATAGATACAATAGAACAATTATTACAAAGATATGATGTCTGTATGTATTATATAGTTGATTGTGTATGACTAGGATGTCACAACTGCCAGACTAGGGTGTTACAAGGGCAAGACTGGGGTATTAGATGAAGACATTATAAATGAAGGTGTGATAGATACAATAGAACAATTATTACAAAGATATGATGTCTGTATGTCTTGTTTAGTTGATTGTGTATGACTAGGATGTCACAAATGCCTGTCTAGGGTGTTACAAGGGCATGACTCGGGTGTTAGAGGAAGACATTATCAATGAAGGTGTGATAGATACAATAGAACAATTATTACAAAGATATGATGTCTCTATGTATTATAAAGTTGAATGTGTATGACTAGGATGTCACAAATGCCAGACTGGGGTGTTAGAAGGGCATGACTGGGGTGTTAGATGAAGACATTATAAATGAAGGTGTGATAGATACAATAGAACAATTATTACAAAGATATGATGTTTCTGTATGTATTATATAGTTGATGGTGTATGACTAGAATGTCACAAATGCCTGACTAAGGTGTTATGAGGGCATGACTTGGGTGTTAGATGTAGACCTTATATATGTGGTGTGATAGATGCAATAGAACAATTATTACAAAGATATGATGTCTGTATGTATTATATAGTTGATTGTGTATGACTAGAATGTCATAAATGCCTGACTAGGGTGTTACAAGGGCATGACTGGGGTGTTAGATAGGACATTATATAAAGGTGTGATAGATACAATAGAACATTTATTACAAAGATATGATGTCTGTATGTATTATAAAGTTGATTGTGTATGACTAGAATGTCACAAACGCTAGACTAGGATGTTACAAGGGCATGACTGGGGTTTTAGATGAAGACATTATAAATGAAGGTGTGATAGATACAATAGAACAATTATTACAAAGATATGATGTCTGTATTTATTGTTAAGTAGATTGTGTATGACTAGGATGTCACAAATGCCTGACTAGGGTGTTACAAGGGCATGAGTTGGGTGTTAGATGAGGACATTACCAATGAAGATGTGATGGATACAATAGAACAATTATTGCAAAGATATGATGTCTGTATGTATTATAAAGTTGAATGTGTATGACTAGGATGTCACAAATGCCAGACTGGGGTGTTAGAAGGGCATGACTGGGTTGTTAGATGAAGACATTATAAATGAAGGTGTGATAGATACAATAGAAAAATTATAACAAAGATATGATGTCTGTTTGTATTATATAGTTGATTGTGTATGACTAGGATGTCACAAATGCCTGACTAGGGTGTTACAAGGGCATGACTGGGGTTTTAGATGAAGACATTACGAATGAAGGTGTGATAGATACAATAGAACAATTATTGCAAAGATATGATGTCTGTATGTATTATAAAGATGAATGTGTATGACTAGGATGTCACAAATGCCAGACTGGGGTGTTAGAAGGGCATGACTGGGGTGTTAGATGAAGACATTATAAATGAAGGTGTGATAGATACAATAGAAAAATTATTACAAAGATATGATGTCTGTTTGTATTATATAGTTGATTGTGTATGACTAGGATGTCACAAATGCCTGACTAGGGTGTTACAAGGGCAAGACTGGGGTGTTAGATGAAGACATTATAAATGAAGATGTGATAGATACAATAGAACAATTATTACAATGATATGATGTTTGTTTGTATTGTATAGTTGATTGTGTATGACTAGGATGTCCCAAATGCCTGACTAGGGGGCTCTGATGGCATGACTGGGGTGTTAGATGTAGACCTTTTATATGTAGGTGTGATAGATACAATAGAACAATTATTACAAGATGTGATGTCTGTATGTATTATATAGTTGAGTGTGTAGGACTAGGATGTCACAAATGCCTGGTTAGGGTGTCACAAGGGCATGACTGGGGTGTTAGAACAGTGAGATGAAGACATAATTAATGAAGGTATGATAGATACAATAGAACAATTATTACAAAGATATGATGTCTGTATGTATTATATAGTTGATTGTGTATGACTAGGATGTCACAACTGCCAGACTAGGGTGTTACAAGGGCAAGACTGGGGTGTTAGATGAAGACATTGTAAATGAAGGTGTGATAGATACAATAGAACAATTATTACAAAGATATGATGTCTGTTTGTATTATATAGTTGATTGTGTATGACTAGGATGTCACATATGCCTGACTAGGGTGTTACAAGGGCAAGACTGGTGTGTTAGATGAAGACATTATAAATGAAGGTGTGATAGATACAATAGAACAATTATTACAAAGATATGATGTCTGTATGTATTATTAAGTTGATGGTGTATGACTAGAATGTCACAAATGCCTGACTAGGGTGTTATGAGGGCATGACTGGGGTGTTAGATGTAGACCTTATATATGTAGGTGTGATAGATACAATAGAACAATTATTACAAAGACATGATGTCTGTATGTATTATATAGTTGATTGTGTATGACTAGGATGTCACAAATGCCAGACTAGGATGTTACAAGGGCATGATTGGGGTGTTAGATGAAGGCATTATAAATGAATGTGTGATAGATACAATAGAACAATTATTAAAAAGATATGATGTCTGTATGTATTGCATAGTTGATTGTGTATGACTAGGATGTCCCAAATGCCTGACTAGGGTGCTATGAGGGCATGACTGGGGTGTTAGATGTAGACCTTATACATGTAGGTGTGATAGATACAGTAGAACAATTATTACAAAGATATGTTGTCTGTATGTATTATATAGTTGATTGTGTATTACTAGAATGTTATAAATGCCTGACTAGGGTGTTACAAGGGCATGCCATGGATGTTAGAAAGGACATTATACATGTAGGTGTGATCGATACAGTAGAACAATTATTACAAAGATATGTTGTATGTATGTATTATAAAGTTGATTGTGTATGACTAGGATGTCACAAATGCCAGACTAGGGTGTTAGAAGGGCATGACTAGGGTGTTAGATAAAGACATTATAAATGAAGGTGTGATAGATACAATAGAACAATTATTACAAAGATATGATGTGTTAGATGTAGACCTTATATATGTAGTTGTGATAGATACAATAGAACAATTATTACAAAGATATGATGTCTGTATGTATTATAAAGTTGATTGTGTACGACTAGGATGTCACAAATGCCAGACTAGGATGTTACAAGGCCATGACTGGGGTGTTAGATGAAGACATTATAAATGAAGTTGTGATAGATACAATAGAACAAGTATTACAAAGATATGATGTCTGTATGTATTGTATAGTTGATTGTGTATGACTAGGATGTCCTAAATGCCTGACTAGGGTGCTATGAGGGCTTGACTGGGGTGTTAGATGTAGACCTTATACATGTAGGTGTGATAGATACAGTTGAACAATTATTACAAAGATATATTGTTTGTATGTATTATACAGTTGATTGTGTATGACTAGAATGTCATAAATGCCTGACTAGGGTGTTACAAGGGCATGACTGGGTTGTTAGATGAAGACATTATAAATTAAGGTGTGATAGATACAATAGAACAATTATTACAAAGATATGATGTCTGTATGTATTATAAAGTTTATTGTGTATGACTAGGATGTCACAAATGCCAGACTAGGGTGTTACAAGAGCATGACTGGGGTGTTAGATGAAGACATTATAAATTAAGGTGTGATAGATACAATAGAACAATTATTACAAAGATATGATGTCTGTATGTATTATAAAGTTTATTGTGTATGGCTGGGATGTCAGAAATGCCAGACAAGGGGTTACAAGGGCATGAATGGGGTGTTAGATGAAGACATTATAAATGAAGGTGTGATAGATACAAAGAACAATTATTACAAAGATATGAAGTATGTATGTATTATATAG
Source organism: Mytilus galloprovincialis (assembly GCA_037788925.1). Lineage (NCBI taxonomy): Eukaryota > Metazoa > Mollusca > Bivalvia > Mytilida > Mytilidae > Mytilus > Mytilus galloprovincialis. Next base: position 1,914,900 of record JAWDJN010000016.1, read on the forward strand.
TTCATTGTGTATGACTAACTAGGGTGCTATGAGGGTATGACTGGGGTGTTAGATGTAGACCTTATATATGAAGGTGTGATAGATACAATAGAACACTTATTACAAAGATATGATGTCTGTATGAATTATAAAGTTGATTGTGTATGACTAGGATGTCACAGATACCAGACTAGGATGTTACAAGGGCATGACTGGGGTGTTAGATGAAGGTGTGATAGATACAATAGAACAATTATTACAAAGATATGTTGTCTCTATGCATGCTATGTATTGTATAGTTGATTGTGTATGACTAAGATGTCCCAACTGCCTGACTAGGGTGCTATGAGGGCATGACTGGGGTGTTAGATGTAGACCTTATACACGTAGGGGTGATAGATACAGTAGAACAATCATTACAAAGATATGTTGTCTGTTTTTATTATATAGTTGATGGTGTATGACTAGAATGTCATAAATGCCAGACTGGGGTGTTACAAGGGCATGACATGGGTGTTAGATAGGACATTATAAATGAAGGTGTGATAGATACAATAGAACAATTATTACAAAGATATGATGTCTGTACGTATTATATAGTGGATTGAGTATGGCTAGGATGTCACAAATGCCAGACAAGGGGGTTACAAGGGCATGAATGGGGTGTTAGATGAAGACATTATAAATGAAGGTGTGATAGATACAGAAGAACAATTATTACAAAGATATGTTGTCTGTTTGTATTATATAGTTGATTGTGTATGACTAGAATGTTACAAATGCCTGACTAGGGTGTTGCAAGGACATGACATGGGTGTTAGATATGACATTATATATAAAGGTGTGATAGATACAATGGAGCATTTATTATAAAGATATGATGTCTGTACGTATTATAAAGTTAATTGTGTATGACTAGGATGTCACAAATGCCAGACTAGGGTGTTACAAGGGCATGACTAGGATGTTAGATGAAGACATTATAAATGAAGGTGTGATAGATACAATAGAGCAATTATTACAAAGATATGATGTCTGTATGTATTATAAAGTTGATTGTGTACGACTAGGATGTCACAAATGCCAGACTAGGATGTTACAAGGGCATGACTGGGGTGTTAGATGAAGACATTATACATGAAGGTGTGATAGATACAATAGAACAATTATTACGAAGATATGATGTCTGTACGTATGGTATAGTTGATTGTGTATGACTAGGATGTCCCAACTGCCTGACTAGGGTGATATGAGGGCATGACTGGGGTGTTAGATGTAGATCTTATAGATGTAGGAGTGATAGATACAGTAGAACAATTATTACAAAGATGTGATGTCTGTACGAATTATAAAGTTGATTGTGTATGACTAGGATGTCACAAATGCCAGACTAGGGTGTTAATAGGGCATGACATGAGTGTTAGATAGGACATTATATATAAAGGTGTGATAGATACAATAGAGCATTTATTATAAAGATATGAGGTCTGTACGTATTATAAAGTTGATTGTCTAGACTAGGATGTCACAAATGCCAGACTAGGGTGTTACAAGGGCATCACTGGGGTGTTAAATGAAGACATTAAAAATGAAGGTGTGATAGATACAATAGAACAATTATTACAAAGATATGATGTCTGTATGTATTGTATAGTTCATTGTGTATGACTAGGATGTCCCAAATGCCTAACTAGGGTGCTATGAGGGCATGACTGGGGTGTTAGATGTAGACATTATACATGTAGGTGTGATAGATACAGTAGAACAATTGTTACAAAGATATGATGTCTGTATGTATTATAAAGTTGATTGTGTATGGCTAGGATGTCACAAATGCCAGACAAGGGTGTTACAAGGGCATGACTGGGGTGTTAGATGAAGACATTATACATGAAGGTGTGATAGATACAATAGAACAATTATTACGAAGATATGATGTCTGTACGTATGGTATAGTTGATTGTGTATGACTAGGATGTCCCAACTGCCTGACTAGGGTGATATGAGGGCATGACTGGGGTGTTAGATGTAGATCTTATAGATGTAGGAGTGATAGATACAGTAGAACAATTATTACAAAGATGTGATGTCTGTACGAATTATAAAGTTGATTGTGTATGACTAGGATGTCACAAATGCCAGACTAGGGTGTTAATAGGGCATGACATGAGTGTTAGATAGGACATTATATATAAAGGTGTGATAGATACAATAGAGCATTTATTATAAAGATATGATGTCTGTACGTATTATAAAGTTGATTGTCTAGACTAGGATGTCACAAATGCCAGACTAGGGTGTTACAAGGGCATCACTGGGGTGTTAAATGAAGACATTAAAAATGAAGGTGTGATAGATACAATAGAACAATTATTACAAAGATATGATGTCTGTATGTATTGTATAGTTCATTGTGTATGACTAGGATGTCCCAAATGCCTAACTAGGGTGCTATGAGGGCATGACTGGGGTGTTAGATGTAGACATTATACATGTAGGTGTGATAGATACAGTAGAACAATTGTTACAAAGATATGATGTCTGTATGTATTATAAAGTTGATTGTGTATGGCTAGGATGTCACAAATGCCAGACAAGGGTGTTACAAGGGCATGACTGGGGTGTTAGATGAAGACATTATAAATGAAGGTGTGATAGATACAATAGAACAATTATTACAAAGATATGTTGTCTGTACGTATGGTATAGTTGATTGTGTATGACTAGGATGTCCCAACTGCCTGACTAGGGTGCTATGAGGGCATGACTGGGGTGTTAGATGTAGACCTTATACATGTAGGTGTGATAGATACAGTAGAACAATTATTACAAAGATATGTTGTCTGTATGTATTATATAGTTGATTGTGTATGACTAGAATGTCATAAATGCCAGACTAGGGTGTTAAAAGGTCATGACGTGTGTGTTAGATAGGACATTATATATAAAGGTGTGATAGATACAATTGAGCATTTATTATAAAGATATGATGTCTGTACGTATTATAAAGTTGATTGTGTATGACTAGGATGTCACAAATGCCAGACTAGGGTGTTACAAGGGCATGACATGGGTGTTAGATAGGACATTATATATAAACGGGTGATAGATACAATAGAACATTTATTACAAAGATATCATGTCTGTACGTATTATAAAGTTGATTGTGTATGACTAGGATGTCACAAATGCCAGACTAGGGTGTTACAAGGGCTTGACTAAGGTATTAGATGAAGACATTAAAAATGAAGGTGTGATAGATACAATAGAACAATTATTACAAAGATATGATGTCTGTATGTATTGTATAGTTCATTGTGTATGACTAGGATGTCCCAAATGCCTAACTAGGGTGCTATGAGGGCATGACTGGGGTGTTAGATGTAGACCTTATACATGTAGGTGTGATAGATACAGTAGAACAATTATTACAAAGATATGATGTCTGCATGTATTATAAAGTTGATTGTGTATGGCTAGGATGTCACAAATGCCAGACAAGGGTGTTACAAGGGCATGACTTGGGTGTTAGATGAAGACATTATAAATGAAGGTGTGATAGATACAATAGAACAATTATTACAAAGATATGTTGTCTGGACGTATGGTATAGTTGATTGTGTATGACTAGGATGTCACAAATGCCAGACTAGGGTGTTAATAGGGCATGACATGAGTGTTAGATAGGACATTATATATAAAGGTGTGATAGATACAATAGAGCATTTATTATAAAGATATGAGGTCTGTACGTATTATAAAGTTGATTGTCTAGACTAGGATGTCACAAATGCCAGACTAGGGTGTTACAAGGGCATCACTGGGGTGTTAAATGAAGACATTAAAAATGTAGGTGTGATAGATACAATAGAACAATTATTACAAAGATATGATGTCTGTATGTATTGTATAGTTCATTGTGTATGACTAGGATGTCCCAAATGCCTAACTAGGGTGCTATGAGGGCATGACTAGGGTGTTAGATGTAGACATTATACATGTAGGTGTGATAGATACAGTAGAACAATTGTTACAAAGATATGATGTCTGTATGTATTATAAAGTTGATTGTGTATGGCTAGGATGTCACAAATGCCAGACAAGGGTGTTACAAGGGCATGACTGGGGTGTTAGATGAAGACATTATAAATGAAGGTGTGATAGATACAATAGAACAATTATTACAAAGATATGTTGTCTGTACGTATGGTATAGTTGATTGTGTATGACTAGGATGTCCCAACTGCCTGACTAGGGTGCTATGAGGGCATGACTGGGGTGTTAGATGTAGACCTTATACATGTAGGTGTGATAGATACAGTAGAACAATTATTACAAAGATATGTTGTCTGTATGTATTATATAGTTGATTGTGTATGACTAGAATGTCATAAATGCCAGACTAGGGTGTTACAAGGTCATGACGTGTGTGTTAGATAGGACATTATATATAAAGGTGTGATAGATACAATTGAGCATTCATTATAAAGATATGATGTCTGTACGTATTATAAAGTTGATTGTGTATGACTAGGATGTCACAAATGCCAGACTAGGGTGTTACAAGGGCATGACATGGGTGTTAGATAGGACATTATATATAAACGGGTGATAGATACAATAGAACATTTATTACAAAGATATCATGTCTGTACGTATTATAAAGTTGATTGTGTATGACTAGGATGTCACAAATGCCAGACTAGGGTGTTACAAGGGCTTGACTAAGGTATTTGATGAAGACATTAAAAATGAAGGTGTGATAGATACAATAGAACAATTATTACAAAGATATGATGTCTGTATGTATTGTATAGTTCATTGTGTATGAATAGGATGTCCCAAATGCCTAACTAGGGTGCTATGAGGGCATGACTGGGGTGTTAGATGTAGACCTTATACATGTAGGTGTGATAGATACAGTAGAACAATTGTTACAAAGATATGATGTCTGTATGTATTATATAGTTGATTGTGTATGACTAGAATGTCATAAATGCCTGACTAGAGTGTTACAAGGGCATGACATGGGTGTTAGATAGGACATTATATATAAAGGTGTGATAGATACAATAGAGCATTTTTTATAAAGATATGATGTCTGTACGTATTATAAAGTTGATTGTGTATGACTAGGATGTCACAAATGCCAGACTAGGGTGTTACAAGGGCATGACATGGGTGTTAGATAGGACATTATATATAAACGGGTGATAGATACAATAGAACATTTATTACAAAGATATCATGTCTGTACGTATTATAAAGTTGATTGTGTATGACTAGGATGTCACAAATGCCAGACTAGGGTGTTACAAGGGCTTGACTGGGATGTTAGATGAAGACATTAAAAAAGAAGGTGTGATAGATACAATAGAACAATTATTACAAAGATATGATGTATGTGCGTATGGTATAGTTGATTGTGTATGACTAGGATGTCCCAACTGCCTGACTAGGGTGCTATGAGGGCATGACTGGGGTGTCAGATGTTAACCTTATACATGTAGGTGTGATAGATACAGTAGAACAATTTTTACAAAGATATGTTGTCTGTATGTATTATATAGTTGATTGTGTATGACTAGGATGTCCCAACTGCCTGACTAGGGTGCTATGAGGGCATGAATGGGGTGTTAGATGCAGATCTTATACATGTAGGTGTGATAGATACAGTAGAGCAATTATTACAAAGATATGTTGTCTGTATGTATTATATAGTTGATTGTGTATGACTAGAATGTCATAAATGCCTGACTAGGGTGTTACAAGGGCATGACATGGGTGTTAGATAGGACATTATATATAAAGGTGTGATAGATACAATATTTTTAGATTATTCTATTTTTAGAACAACCAATACATTTATAAATTCCGTATAAGTCATCATTTCACCAAAGTAGGCACGGGGTTTAAGTATGCATTTCGCTGCATACATAAACTTTAACGATATATTTTTCTATGAAAAAAACTTATTTGTTCATTAAATTATGGTATTATCCTTAAAGGCTTTTACATTATCTTTCAGATGCACCAAAAATTAGCTCAATTGCGTTAATTTTTGTAAAATGCTGACACTTTGAAATTTGAAGATGTATATATGATGACCTATGCGCTTGCTTTAAACATATAACTTAAGAGTGCACAGTCTTTAATCATATATAATATATCTCAATTAAAGTGATATATATATTGCTTTTTATTTATGAAATAGATAAAGTGTAAAATACCTTTATTTTTGGTTAAATTATATAAAGCAACTTTCTTAGTTAAAAAAGATATATTTAATAAACCGATATATACGACTCGTTAAAAGGTCTTTTTTTCTAGCAATGAATCTCAATGTGTCATTTTCATCGTAGAGGCCTTGGATAACTTTAACATGTGCTTTTCAATAGAGTTCTTATATATATATTTAACTACTAGTATGCTGTATTCATTGTTGTAATGCACTGAAATATGGGCCTTTCCAAATTATTGTTATTGTGTTTGTGCCAATAAAATATTTGTATATTTGTATTTGTATATAAATAGGTGCTTTATTAAGCGTAAAACACGATAAACCACCATAAAAGCCTAGAAAAACCAACATAAAGGCAACTACCCATAAGAGTAAAAATCTTCCCCCAGCACCACCCAGGCATTTGTGTATATTACAGGTATAGCCCAAACAAATGCTTATAGTGTCTTTTACATGCCTGAATCTTTATTTATAATACAAAAATATGTGGACGTAGGCCAAATTTTTTTTAATCGACCCTACCCTCAATTTGGATAGCCAGACGCCAATATTGACCATACCAACCCCGGATCTTTTCACCCTAGTGACCAAACTGACCATATTATTGGTCTATACAAGGTGTCATTTTCATCATAAAGGCCTTGGCTAACATTAACATGTGTTTTCCAACATAAATAGGTGCTTCATTAAGCGGAAAACACGATAAATCATCATAAAAGCCTAGAAAACCAACATAAAGGCAACTACCCATAAGAGTGAACATCTTCCCCCAGCACCGCCCAGGCATACCATTGGTTATTTCGTGGCAGCCAGTTTTTATTATTGTCAGTGGAGGATGCCGGAGTGCCCAGAGAAAACCACCGACCTTTGATAGGAAAACTGACAATCCTAATCAATTAAGTAGGAAAGGTCCAGTGCCAAGTATTTCACGTATGATCAGGACGAAAGAGTACAATAGGTATATATCTGCATTGAAGGTCGGGATAATAGCATTATAACTGGGTACCTACCCCGGGTATCTACGGACACCCAATAAGTTGTTTCAGAGGTTATTCAAAATACACAGATTTGTATGGTAATCTCAAAGCATTAGGCATTAGATTTCACGTCTCCTAGCTTTCTGAATTCAATCATCACACACAGTCAAATTGACCACCCGCTCTAGCAATGGTTTGACTGCCGGTAAAAAACGGAAATTGTCACATTTCTATACCTCACTCACCATTGCAGTTTAAATTTGTTTACGAACAACATATACAAAAAGCGAATCTATAGCATGTAGCCATATGCGATCATGTCTTTTCAAAGGACACGGTAGATAAAAAGGCAGCAAAAATCATTGATGTATAGGGTATATAACTGGTAATCACAACATCAGATCACAACAAAGGTAGGCAGAGATCAGACATTGATGTATAGGGTATATAACTGGTAAATCACAATATCAGATCACACAAAGGTATTGAAACATGTTAAAACAAATTGTAATTTAAATAAAAGGTGGAAACTAAATATTGGAATTTCACCAAGGTACAGTGTTTCGATATATTTTTTTCTTCTTCATTGATTATATTTATTAATCAATTCATTAGTACCCTTTTAGCTCTACGTTACTTGTGACGTCATTCCTGGCTTTGTTGTGAGTATATCAGCACTGTTTCAATTCTTTATCTTCCCATACAAATTATTGTGGTAAGAAAAGTTAAAAAGGATAAAAACGTGTTTGAAAACGTACTATTTGTTTTATATCCAGAGGAGCAGATCAGTGGCAAACATTTCACCAGGAATTGTAATAAGAAGGAACATCAAGACTTCTATCAGCCTATTTTCAGGCTTTTCAGAAGAAGAGGCAAAAGACTTGGCTGAAGATTTCAGCAACATTGTTGAAAAAAGCGATGTCTTTACTAGGCTTAGTAAAATTTCCTCATCAAAAAGAGAAGCTAATGAAGTTCGGTAAGCTATTAAATTTTACAAGCCCCTCCTCTTTGGTAATAATTCTAGATAAAAAAAAGTTGTAAACTGCATAAAGTATGCAATGAAAATAGTTAAAAGCTGCCAAGAAAATAAAGGTTGTGTATTTTTGAGTATGATGAAGGAATAACCATTTGCTTTTCAGAGGTCAAGGTTATTTTGGAAATTTTTATGATATATTTGTTTGGCAATAACTTGAATCAAATAACTGTGGAAAGATAGGATGAACATTCATAACTAATCCGACAAATTTCAGATTAAATCAGGATATGGTAATAAAAAAACATAATAAAGTGAAAAATGATCATATTTAACTTAACCACAACCAAAATATATTCTCTACAATTATTATATAACAGAAATTTAAATCAATTAAAAACAACATAATTGTGTGAAAAAAGGAAATTTTAGGCAACAAGACTGACTTATAATTTCCCTTCCATCTTTATTCTACTTAATCGTTAGTTTTCTATTTGTTGTTGATTACTTGTTGCATTTGAATTGCAATATGCAATACTGTACTCAAATATGCATGTATACTATTACAAAAGGAGTGATTACTTTAATTCAAAATCCATGACCCAAATATTTTTACAGTTCAGATTCACACCCCCTACTTGCTATTTGAGGTATAAAACATGAAGAAACAAATTTGGAAAGGGTATAAAAATATAGCAAGTAACACACTGTTCACACTACATGCACCATAGGTACTATATTCGTAGACAATGAAAATCAATGGACGATAAATGTGTCCCCTGACCAAAATTGACTGAGGTTACCTCTGGTCACCTTACACCGCTCTTCATATGTTGACTTAGGTTACCTCTGCTCACCTTGGACACATATTGACCATGTTTACCTCTGGTCCAGTTACAATGATGCTCTGATCACATAACAAACTCATTTAATTTGGTTACCTCTGGTCACCTTGTACATATATTCACTATGTTGACCTCTGGTCACCTTATATTAATGCTCACATAACACAATCATTCACTTTGGTTACTTCTGGTCACCAAACACATATATTGACGATGGATACCTCTGGTCGCCCTAAACCGCTATTCATATATTAACTTCGGTTAATGTTTGTAGATAAGAATGGTCAGTACTTGTGGTACAGTTAATGTGTACGTCAAGAAGACAAAGCATTTTCAAAGTTTTAATGGTTGCATACATTAGTACTCACGAGGGTTGGATGTTTGAAGATCATATTGGTCAACACTTGAGGGACCAATGTAACTTACATACGCCCAATTCTGATGTACTCTGATGGATGTAACATAGGAGGGTGTAATACGCATAATACCATAGGTACTCTGATGGATGTAACAAAGGAGGGTGTAATACATATAATACCATAGGTACTCTGATGGATGTAACATAGGAGAGTGTAATACGCATAATACCATAGGTACTCTGATGGATGTAAAATATGAGAGTGTAATACGCATAATACCATAGGTACTCTGATGGATGTAACATAGGAGAGTGTAATACGCATAATACCATAGGTACTCTGATGGATGTAACATAGGAGAGTGTAATACGCATAATACCATAGGTACTCTGATGGATGTAACATAGGAGAGTGTAGTATGCATAATACCATAGGTACTCTGATGGATGTAACATAGGAGAGTGTAGTACACATAATACCATAGGTACTCTGATCGATGTAACATAGGAGAGTGTAATATACATAATACCATAGGCACTCTGATGGATGTAACATAGGAGGGTATACTACACATAATACCAAAGGTACTTTGATGGATGTAACATAGGAGGGTGTAATACACATAGGAGAGTGTAATACGCATAATACCATAGGTACTCTGATGGATGTAACATAGGAGAGTGTAGTACACATAATACCATAGGTACTCTGATGGATGTAACATAGGAGAGTGTAATATACATAATACCATAGGTACTCTGATGGATGTAACATAGGAGGGTATACTACACATAATACCAAAGGTACTTTGATGGATGTAACATAGGAGGGTGTAATACACATAATACCATATGTACTCTGATGGATGTAACATAGGAGGGTGTAATACACATAATACCATAGGTACTCTGATGGATGTAACATAGGAGAGTGTAATACACATAATACCATAGGTACTCTGATGAATGTAACATAGGAGGGTGTAATACACATAATACCAAAGGTTCTCTGATGGATGTAACATAGGAGGGTGCAATACACATAATACCATAGGTACTCTGATGGATGTAACATAAGAGGGTGTAATACGCATAATACCATAAGAACTTTGATGGATATAACATAGGAGGGTGTAATACACATTATACCATAGGTACTGTGATGGATGTAACATAGGAGGGAATCTCAAAAGATTGACACAATGGAGAAGCCAGTTAAAAGTTACATGTATGACAAAGGTTGTGCTATCAGTGGTGTTGTTTCATTTATCAGCGCTAATCCGTATATGGCGTATCCAGAAATTTTCATAAGTGGGGGCCCACTGACTGACCTAAGAGGGGGCCCGCTCTAGTCACGCTTCAGTGATTCCCTATATAAGCAACCAATTTTTTCCCAAAAAGGGGGGGGGGGGGCCGGGCCCCCTGCCCCCCCCTAAATCCGCCTCTGAAATTGAATAATTTGTGTCCGATTCCGAAAACCCGAATATAAAGAAACGAAATGTTGAGTTATATCCAGGAGGAATAGTTTAAAAGGAAGGATGACAAGTTATAGAAATTAAGGTTGAGACAGAACAACAAAAATTACCATTATATTTATATATTTGAATAAAAAAAAATAATCAGTGTCGAAATTTTAGTGAGGCAATTTCCTCACTTGCCTCAAGGGTAGCTACGGCCTTGCGGTAATATAGTGCATTTGTTCTTTGTCACAAATTACTCCATATAGTGAATATAGTTTATTCATATTTTATTATGGGGCCGCATCGACTTGGGGCCGGATCGACGTGGGCCGGATCGACTTGGGCCGGATCGACTTATAATAACAATCTGTGAACTTTATATCGTGTGAGACAATAGTTTAGACAAAGGAACGTTTAGTGATATATTTGATTCTTTTTCCGAACACCACCACCAATCTTTTCATTTGGTAACCTTATACCTGTTTACGACAGGGTGCTCCGAAGTCAACGGAGGAATTTACCAGCACAACAACAACAACAATAATGGCTGTTGACAATTATCACTCACTTATTTAAAGTTTATTTTAGATTTTAGCAAGTGTATATATATTCACGGAGTGTGTACATACTTAAAGACTTTTATCCATATTACCCTCAAAAGAGGGGTGTTCCTAACATAGGAAGCTCATACGAAGAAAAGAAGGTAAATCAATAGAAAGTAGAATTGCGTATTTTTGGATTATTCTATTTTTAGAAAAACCAATACACAGAAAAGCACTATTTATAAATGTTGTTTCTTGGTACCTAAATAATAGGAAATTGGATCGGGAAACAAACGTGAAATTATCGCAATTAGTGAAGAAATTGATCACTACTTCGAAGTGTTATAAATATCTACACAGCAGTGAACATTTTAAATTTACTAGTTAATAAATTTTATCAAGTTAAAACTGAAGAATATCCTCATCTCATGGGCTTTTCGTGCTATTAATTTTTTGTGACATCACAATTTTAATTGAGAAAGCAAGCATAGTACATATTCATGCATATATGAAGTACGAAAACATTGATCTGATCATATGTGGGGAAGAATATTTAAAACTCTTTAAAACTACCTGTCAATTAACAACATTCAATCGTAAAAAAGAAACCCAGAATATATGCAGGCTTTAGAAAAAAGAAGACTATAGATGTAAGGGGACGGGTTTAAATAACATGTACATTATGTAGAAATGAGACAATTCTATACAGGAGACCAGATGACCCAGAAATAATAACTATAGGTCACCCCGTAAGCGTTTAACAATGAGCAAAGCCCATACCGCTTAGTCAGTTATAAAATATAAATGTACATGCAAATATTATTATAATATAGCCGTCTAGGGTTTTAAAACGCGTATCACATGTTTAGAATAAGATTGTTCAATTACGAAATTATGCTTCTTTTAATAATTTAATTGAGTTGTAAAAGTGTTGACTGAAGCACAACTTGTACGAAGCGGTTCGTTCGAAAAATATGCACACGATCAACAATATAAAATCCCCCTTCCCTTTTACCACCAAAAAAAAAAAAATACAAAAAGAGGCATTCATTTCTTATAATTATATTTCTATGCTAATAAAACAACACAAAAAGTTTGAACAAGTTTTTCTTTTATATACCAGTGCACTTTTTTTGCAGCACGTGTCAACTCCAATTTAACATATAATTTTGATATTCCTTAATATGTATTTTTAATTTCAGACAAACTACTCGTAATTTCTTGAAAGTTTTTGATTACATTTAATTTTTTTCTACAAATATAACTTCCTTGCCAACAGAACTGCCGTTTTGTTTGTTTATTAACAAAGGACTTCCGAAAAGAAATGTTATTCTTATCCTTAATATATACGCTGACTTTAACGACCTTATACTTGTTTAAATACAAAATCAAGAGATGTTCCGGTGATTGCGACTTAAGTAGCAATTTAACAATATTTTTTTTTAAAAATTGTATAAGAAGGCACAAAATTTAAAGTAGGCACGTATACATTTTGGAGGCCGAGTTTACACATTTCCCGATTTTTTATTGAGTTTAAAGTAACATATTTATCTTAAATTGTTATAAAAAACATATTGTACGTCCAAACAATATTAATATAACATCAAGATTTTCGATAATAACTGATTTCTTAAATTCTTTGAAAATGCTGAATCATGCTTACTTTAGTAGCTGTTTTAACGCATCGGGACTTTGGTAGCAATTAGTTAGTATATATATATATATATATATATAAGTACGTCTGAGTCAGTGACAACTATATATATATATATCGGTTAAGGGGCCAGCTGAAGGTCGCCTCTGGATGCGGGAGTTTCTCGCTTACCTTCTGCTGCTGTCTGTTGTATGGTCGGGTTGTTGTCTCTTTGACCTTCTCGATTTTCATTCTAAATTTTATGTTAATATTGATGGATATTCGCAGTGTTTTTAAGACAATAGAGAGTACACCATCAAACACTGAAATGTTTCCTTTCTTTTGCTTGTGTATCACTATACATTTCAGAGTTTCATATACACGAATATTATCAATCAAACGAAAAAGTATTGTCCCTTTTAGTTAATGATTTATTTGTGTATCTATAAACTAATAGTCCAGCAGATAGGTGAATAATTGTGCACTTTGTGTTAAAAGCATGAAATTCGAAAATAACATAGTTCGGACCATTCTAAACAAAATTAGATATGAAGGCAAGCTTGATTTTATCAACTTCCGGTTTTATCATCAAAATGGCGGACATGCATTTAATAACTGAATATGGTTATTTATTTCTCACAATTTGTTGCCAAAGTTTTCTCGGTATATGATAATATTATTGTGTATTCATGGTTTGACATAAAGTATTACTTTCTTGAAGCCCTCGGGTTATTTTATTAATAATTACCACAAAAAAGCGTAATCTAAGGATAAAATACATTGTTAAAAAAAAATAGGCAATGTTGTCCAAAAAACAAATTTGAAGATCTCATATATAAATATTATATGGTTTTTTGGTCAAATAAACAAATTGAGGGACTTGTCACACAATCACACAAGACAGTGCTTGGAAGGGCAGACTGTCCACACTTGCAATGACCATGACATTCCCGTTGGCATTCACAGTGGATTGACTCTTGACATGAATAAGTAGCCTCTGACATATTGCTCCAAAATTTGTCCAGCCAAATACTAGGCTAGGCAATTGTGGTTTCAAGTTGAGATATTCAGTTTTTGTAGTTCAAACTAAAATTTCTGAAAGAAAATTTAAATTTTTGAAATTTAAACATGCATCCGCCATATTGGATTTTACCGGAAGTAAACTTCATTTCCAGCTTGCCTCCATATCTCAATTTTTAGAGAATAGATAGAAGTATGTTTGAGCAAAATTTTGTGCTTTTAACACGAAATGCACAATTCCTTCATATATTGCACCTATCTGCTGGACTATAATGTTGATCACACAACAATCCAGCGAAATATACAACAATTTTTAATTGATGTTAACATTAACGTTTCTTTTATTCCCTGTCCGAACTCATATGTAAGTAAACTAGTTGTATTGGTACTATAAGCTAAGTTTACAGCAATAGCTGTCTGATTATAGTTTCATTGAGCTATTATTGCTTTACAATGAACTAGGATGAACGTGTAAATATGTGTTTTAAGATTTTAGCATCAACAGTTTATTAAATTTGAACTTTGATATCAAATGTCAATTTTAAAACATCAGAGAATTCAAGAGAAAACAATATTTTTTTTATGACAACCACTTTCGTTGAACTTTAATTGAAAGTTGTTTCATTGGCAATCATACCACATCTTTTTATTATATATTTTTTTAATTGATTTTGGATAATTTTCACGCCATTGATATTCTAGGAGCAAATAATTTTGCATTGCTTTGCTCTGATTGTCTGAGTGTGTATTTTTAATGACATATTTTACAACTGTCTAGTTGATGACGCATCTACTAATCCAAGAACTTCAAGATTGTTATTTTGTTTATCAAAACTTGGGTATCCAACCATACACTAGAGCCGCGAAAACTTAGTCATTGACATGATGCAGAGTGTGCTAACAATTGTAAAATAAATCTGGAAAATAACTTTTTTACTTTCACACCATTAATTTAAATCATTTGATAGAAACATGTACACATACCATTTACAAACCCTATTCAATTACAGATGTGTTAGATGAGAAAGTTCTACCAGTGATTATTTCCGTGCGTAATGGAGGCTTAAGTCAAGACGTACTAAATAGTGCTGGCAGTTTGCTACTACCGATTATTCGATTTAAGGTATAAACCGTCCATAAATATTAATACTTACAATAAGTAGAATTTAGAATAAATCTAGGCGTACAAGGTTATTAAATAATAACCTCGCATGTTATCTTTCATTAATTCAAAATGTCCCTACATTTCTTCTGTTAAAGTTTAACACATTATTCATGTTGTTGGTGCACACAACATTTTCACATATTTGATTTGATTAATGAACACTATTTGGAATAGTAACTTTATGCATTTTATTAATTTTTTTACAGAAAAACAGTCCAGACGTTAGTGTTTTTACATTAAAAGAAGTTAGTTCCAAACTAAATGAGGTAACTGAACACATCACAAACTTGAGGACGCCGTGGACAATAAAATCCGAAGATCCTATTGAAATTGAAAATGCAACAAGGAAAGACGAAATTTCGGCTCTTAATGATGTTCGAAGTAATTTGGATTTTGCAGCTCTGATATGTCATCTCGTAATTGGAGGTAAGCCCTATTCAACCAACAAATCATCAAACTATATGAAAACCATTTCACTGGTCAAGTATTTTCAATTTGTTTATTGACAACATATATTTGAAATTGTAACATTTGTATTTAATGTAAATGTATCAAGTTGTACTTAAAAAAATATCTATATATCTATCTATAACAAAAAAGGCAACTGTCAAATTGTAACGATTTCGCCCCTTTAACCGAGTAGAAGATTAATAAGAACCAGAAGCTCGATCGAACATAATTTGAGTTTGAATAAAATTGATATAATAACCAAGTCAGGTATTTTATGCTGGGTCAAATGACTAAGTAATAGCCGGCAATAATAACGGGGTGATCGATCATATAATTGTGATACAGTACACTACAAAATATAATATATAACAAGTCTAAAAGGTACAACATCACCAAACTAAATAAAATCCTGAATAAATTTTAGATATTTTGGATAACTAATATTCTTAATCAGTGATGAAGGATATTAGTTATCCGAAATATCTAAAAATAATTTATGATTTTATTTTTGTGTGGTGATGTACCTTTTATGTTCAATCTACTATATATATATGTTACAGGCATTTTCTAAATTTAGGTATTTTGTAAAATGACTGAATTTTTAGGCAATTTCTAAAATGCCTAAAGTTGACGGGCATTTTACAAAATGCCTAAAAAAACCTAGTCATTTTGTAAAATGCCAGAAATTTTTAATGAAAATTTCACAAATTGCCTGGTCTGTTTCAGGCAAATTGTGTAAATATGAAATACATGAAATAGATGATAAAAATATAGTGTAAAGCTACACAAAAGGGTTAAGTAAAATAAATTAAAGATTATTCTTTAAAAATGTAGCCATAATTTTCAACCATTTTCCAAAGTGTACAAAACATACACTTTGTCCGACCCCCCCCCCCCCTCAGAAAGTGTACATCAACCATTTTCAGATTTCAAGACAAGAATCAATCATTCCTAATAAAAAGAAGATCCTGTCTATCATTGTTCAGATTCATATCAAAATTTGTATTGAAAATAGATTGAAAAATATCAGGCTGTTTTACTTTTATTTTTTTTAAAAGGCGTACGGTAAAATTTTGATTGTTTAACCCCCTCCACCCAAGTGTACGTTTTGTACACTTTGGAAAATGGTTGACAATTATGGATGACCCCTAACCTTATGGCTGTTGTGACTGGAAAGGAAGAGCATCGTTATCAACTGGGAATTAAAAAAGGAATACTACGTGGACTTTACACCAGGAATCAGTCTGAACTGTCTGACAGTAACTTTATTGCTATTCAACCTGTAAACTATGATAATGAAATATCCTTTAGAAAAGCTGTCAGTAAAGTTTCTTTGTGTAATGGTCAGGGTTACATAAAATGTGGCTGTAGTGCTAGTGGTAAGACTAGATGTAACACTAAACGTTGTCTTTGCAAAAAGTCGGGACAAATGTGTAACAGTCGCTGTCATCCAAACCTTACATGTAGCAACAAATAATTGTCAACTTCACTGTTTATATAAATAATTCAATTACAATTAAAAATCTGTAACTGTAACAACTGCATTCTTTATTTAATGATAGAATAAAAGTATCTATTTTATATTTCAAGTCGTTTAATTTTGAGTACATTATATTCAGTTTTAGTCTTTTAGGCATTTTGTAAAATGCCTTACAATTTTTTCAGGCATTTTATAAAATGCCTGAAAAAAATAGTCAATTTGTAAAATGCCTAAATCATGAAGGTATTTTAGAAAATGCCTAAAAATTTCAGTCATTTTACAAAATGCCTAAATTTAGAAAATGCCTGTAACATATATAGTGTACCACACGTGCTCAATACAATGGTTTGCTCTTGCAGACGTGAGATTAGATATTATGTTCGATAATGATGATGATGTTTGGTTTTATTGTCCGACTATCCTGGAGGATATCAAACGTTCATCTACCTATCGTTACAGATCAGGTTGGAATGTTGTGCGTTTGGCTTTCATTTTGAATCGACTGAGTTGACGTGTCAGGAATTGTGTATCCCGCCGTTCCAAAGTGGACAAATCACTTCTTCTTGTTCGTTTTGTCAACCTTCTATTTTAAGTTTTTGGATCAGGAGATAAACATATCAAAACGTTTGGTACTGTGGATTCCTTTATTTTCGTTGGTACGTATTTCGGAGGTTTGAGGAAAACTAACACAATCGTTGATATTAAATTTCGTAGTTTTTGTAAAGTCTGCATATATTCCATTAGAAAATAATGTCTTAAAAACAAGTTATTATATCGGAAAAATAACTCATTCCCACACTATTTTTATAAAAGTACCTGCTAAACCAGCATAAATTGTCTGGACGAGTAAAAATTTTATCGTAAAACAGCGATGTGAAAGCGTCAATAAAACAGCTGATTAATAGTATTACAACTTACAATCACCGTACAAAAACTGTAAGCAAGAAAATCATTGATTAAATCATCTGATAATTAAATCCCAACACAACCCTTCCCCTCGTGGACCTCCCGGACCTTTATGCGTTTGTTCTCAAATGCACAGAAATCTAACCAGACATGTATTAAATGAATAATAGATGGATTGGTTTGTTGTTTGAAAAGTTGAAAACAAAGACAAAATATCTTACAATACCAAATTCATCCTACATGTATGTACTCAAACTTAAAACTTATTTCGTCATATACATTTTTGTACCCGTAAATTGGTCATAAAAATTCATCAAAGAATGTCAACAATCAATGGATATAAGAAAAAAACTAATAAACAAGAAGTTTTAATATACGTGAATAGAAAAGCAAATAGTGAACGGTAAAACCTGAGAAAAGAAAAAGATACACTTTACTTTATTTTATCTGTAACAAAGACACCCTAGGGCTTTTCGCGGATGATACTGTACTGCATAAGAACAAACATAATCATTATCCATATCAAAATATCATTAAACCACAATATAGATATGTATATATATTTGTTCTTCCCTGGTCGGTATACGAATCAGGCTACTGAGATATCGTGGCACCAAATTGTCGTGCACTATGCCTGGCGTGCTAGACCACATTGACTCTACAAAAATCAAACTTACGGTGGTTGGGTGTTACCTTTTCCTAGTTATATTGTATCTAGCATCGTAACACAGTTCATGATACATTGGCTTGGAGTTGGAATATATCAGTTTATTTTCGAATTTTTTTTTGTTTGACTGTCCGTCTGGTATCTTTAATCCCCCTTTTACAGATCATCTGACTTAACTATCGTAGAGGATATTACAATTTGTAGTCACACAAATAATTATATTATAATACGTCTGTACCAGTGAAAACTCTGCGACAGATTTTATACATCGAATTACCAGTGCTGGTGATACAAGGCTAAAAACACATTCTGTATATATAATTCGTCATAACAGCCAAAAATATCAGACCTGTAAACAAGCGGAAGCAAATTTTTCTTCTTCCCTAGCCTGGATTCGAACTCATATTACTGGGATATCAAATCGCCTTGCACTATTCCCGACGCGCTAAACCTCTCGACCACCTAGACTCGACAAATATCAAGCTTTCGGTGGTCGGGTGGTATTTTTCCTCGGCAGAGTTTATCTAGCGTTGTAACGCAGTGCATGATATATAGGCATGACGATGGAATATTACAGATCAGCTGACATATCTTTATCGTTGAATACCACCAAATCATAGTACGCTTAATCCAGTTGCATACGATAAAAGGTCTAAATAAAAAATTTCTTGAATTTGACAGTTGTACATGCAGATAAGAGTAATTAATCCAACATTTCATTGCAGTAAAATATTTTTGGGTCATAAACATATATCTTAGTTATTTCAAAGCACCATTAATTTTTTTTATTTTTTTATTTTTTTGGGAGGAGGGGGGATGCTCTTTAGAATATTTTGGAACCTTAAAGGTAATATGGTTATTAAAGCTTGCACACAGGTAAATATGAAAGGTTAACTTTGGATTGCGAGTTGTCTCATTGGCACTCATACCACATCTCCTATATCTTTTCTTATTTTTTTATATGCAATAAAATGTTACGTGATGTTTTTCTATGGTACTAGACAGGATAAAACTTTTCTAATACCAAGTATTTTTTATTTGAAACAAATATAGATTCTGAAATTTTTTTGGGAAAGTGCAAGTTTAACAAAGATTAACAGGGGAAAATCAATGGTGGTATTACACCTAATATGGGAAGCTGTACATGCACATTTGACCTTGTGAGTACACTTATTTGGTAAAATGTCATGCCTTTTAAGTGAAATATTACAAAAAAAATGAAGTATTTTGAGAGAATTGAGTCATGTTAAAACATTTCATGAGAAAATGTCATAGAAATGGGGCTCCTCCATGAATGTAAGTAGAGAGAACAAGCCATACTTTGTGCGTTGGGAAGCGTTTTATCCTTATTTCTGATATTCTGCTATAATAGAAAAATTTTCTAAGTAATACTTAAATAAATATATTGGTATAAGTCACGGAAATTGCTTTTAAAGCACTAACAACAAATTATTGACTAAAAGATAAGCTGTGTATGTCCCTCTTTGGGATGCGGCGTAAATTTAAACTTTATGTTAGGACTTATTGGAACCTCCTTTGAGACAGTAAATTTTTATATCGATAGTTCTTTCAGCTTGAATTCTTTAATTACTCATTTATTATATCATTTCTATCATAAATGAATGAAAGTTAGCATAAAAAAAGTTCAGTTTTGTGGAATTAAGAGGTATAGATGGACACAAAGATACCTTAGAAGGGACACAAAGAGGTCCTTTAGTGGTATTTATCATCCTAAAGACATATATATCATATCATATTCAATTGTTTGAAGGCAAATGATATATATATTTTATCATTTATTGGTCCACACTTAATTCAATTATAACGCGGCTTAGTTTGGATTTTTAGAAGAAACAAATTACTCGAATCGCTGTAGATGTCGCCTTACATTATACTTAATTTTTGGAAAGTTTGCTATAGCTTGCTATTGCTACTTTCCTTAGCCGTCGGCCCCAAACTTCCGGTTGACAGATTATCGCAATATAGTCTGCTCCGAGGTAGTGTAGTACTAGTGTTTGAGTTCTGATACTTGGAAAATTCTTTTAAAATTTTGAGTTACTACTGTTTTGACTGAAAAGATTACAGCTTGAATAAAAAAAATGAATGTTCACCGACGATTCAGATTAATTTAACTTCATTTTAAAAATGAGTATCTCAAACACTACTTCGCGGATCTGCCATGCGCTGAAGAGAAAATCACAAGAAATCTACGCGAGATTGCGTTTTCATTCATTCATGAATATTTCATGAATGAACATTTTCCCGCTCTACTTTTACCTGTTTACTATATGTACTTACGTCAACGTGGTAAAATCCCGAGAGTATCGAAAGAATCGGGAATGACTGATTAAAATGCGAGAACAAGTTGACATTTTGACCAAGCCGTCGGATAATTGAATTGAAGAATATAAAATACTCGATAATTAAAATTAAATTATACATGTCTAACGTTTCACGCCAAGGACGAGTAAAGGTAAATACCGGATTGGATAAAAAAAAAATTAAAAAATGCATTGTTTTTGTCTTAACATCGATCGGAAGATTTTGATGCCAAAAATCATTTGAAAACTTAATTCCGTTATTTAAATACTAATTGTTTCACATTCCAATGTGGATATAAGGAACTTTACTCGTTCAGCATGCTCAAGTGGATCAAACTGACAGCAGACAAAACATTGACCCAACGTCAGTTCTTCTTCAGTCTTCTTCCAATAATTTACATCGTACCACTGGTGTATTATTGTAAATTCGTATTAAAAGCAACCGAGTCAGCATCTACTTCTTCGAATATTATAGTTCAGGGTATCAAGACAAGTTCTGTAAAAATGATTAATGATGTGTACCCTTTGGCTAAAATGGCTGCATTTTCACCTCAAAATTTAGATAGATTACAGACAAACCTGTGCATCTGGAAAAGTTTTAAGGCATACCATGCCCTATATAAATAGATTTCAATTGCTTTTCATCCAAACACAGAGGCAATGATTACCGTAATATATCAAATGAATGGCTTAAAACAAAAATTCTCAAATGTTATTTACTCATAAGACAATGCTTAATTTCACAACAGCAACTAAAATGTGTTACAGGTTATAAGCACCTCTATGAATCTAGTGTATATACATTTTTTATTCCTGTGGTCATACTGCTCTTGTTATGCTCCCACCGTATTGAGTTTTATCCTCGTCCTTCCCTTACTTGTACGTACATGTACCTCCATACATCCCAAAATTCGTTCTATTACTTTAGTTTGCCTGAACCAAATTGTATGAAACTTATACGCAATGCGTATAACCACAATTCACAAGTCAAGTTTGAATTTTAGTTGCGTCACTTTTACCATTCTAGAGTTTTATGCTACTTTACAAATAGGAAAGTTTCTGGAAATTTTAGTTTCTGAACTCTAACTTCAGTTTGTCTTAACCAAATGCTATGAATCTTATACACACTGTATGCTCATTACCACAAACTGATCAAGTTTGAATTTTGGTGGCGATAGTTATACCATTTTAGAGTTATGCCCCTTTACATATGTAAAAAATTGCTGAATATTTTTGTTTCAGTTATCTAACTTTAGTTCGCTCAACCAAATGTTATAAAACTTATACATTGTAATACTTTTAACAATAAAACAAAGATCAAGTTTGAATTTTGGTGGAGTAATTTTTACTGCTCTAGGATTGTGCCTCCTTACAAATGGAACCAGATGCTCCGCTGGGCACATCTTTATACGACCACAGAGGTCAAAACCCTGAACAGTTGGGGCAAGTATGGACACAGCATTCAAGCTTGATATACCTCTGAATTTGGATTGCGATCAAATTTTTGGCATAATATATAGGTTTCTGACACAAAACAAATGTCAAGATCTTACAAATCTATTGCGCAAAACTGTGTAATTAGAATGTATACACAATGCTTATTACCCCATAACTCAGATCAAGTACACATTATGGTAGCGTCACATTTACAGTTCTTGAGTTGTGACTCTTTATAACATTAATGCTAGCGGGGGCATCATTTATGTCCAATGGAACGTTCCCTACTTTTGATAAAAGCCTTTAATGTAAATTCACTTTCATTACAGTTGTATTGATTTAAGTTACTGTAACTGTCTTATTTATAAAAAAAAAGGATGCAGTATTTTTGGCAAAGAACCAATGCTATCCAAAAGAGCTCAAAGGAGGAAAATGTATTAATAACTATAGGCCACCATATGGTTGTCAATAATGAGAAATATTTGTACCATATACATGTAGAAAGCTATGAAAGGCCCCGATAGGAAACATGTGAAGCAATTCAAACAAAAAAAATTACGTGTTAATTTACTAAAAACAAATATGAAGGATCTAAACCAATAGAAAAATACTAATTCACAGGCCCTTGATGTTGACATGGCATGGGTACTTTTTTTTTTTTTTTTAAGAAATTAACAGAGATTTCTGTATATTTCGATATTTTAGATCTACAGTTTTAGGTTGCAATAGAAAATATCAAAACTTTTTATGACAAACATGAAAAAAGTGATTTTTGATAATTACTGACAAGACAATGGTTTAGTTTAAAACATCCAAGCTGTGATGAAATACATTTTTGAAATAATACACGTCTATAACCTTTTTGGAATAATACACAGCTACAGTTGCAAACTTTCCAGAGGTGCTATCCAGCACTTTGATTTCTCAAACTATTGATCTGACAAAACTTGACAGGAATGCTTAAAATAACCGGTAATACAAAGGGAAAGAGTCAAATTCAGTTTATTCAACAACAACAATCTTATCTAGGTGTATACCAATTCGAAGTACGTCACATCCGGTTGCATACGAAAATAGGTCAAAAAAAATATTCCTAGATTTTGACGGTTGTATGTTATCAATCCTACATTTCATTGCAGTAAAACATTTCTCGGTCATAAACATATATGTTGGATATTTCAAAGCACCATTATTTCTAATTGGGATTTCTATAAAATATTTTGGAAACTTGAAGTTACACTGTTTTTAACGCTTATACACAGGTTAAAAAGAGGTGAACATTTGCTTAGTAGTAAATTTTAAGTGATGATTCTTTTCTATAATGCCATGAAATGTTATGTGAAATTTATTCTATGGTACTGGATAAAATAAAACTTAACTCATGCCAAGAATCTCTTTAGTTGAAACAAAGATAAATTCTGTGTATTTTTTTTTAAAGTGCAAATTCAACAGAGGCTGATAGGAGAAATTATTATTGGTATTACACCTATATCTATATGTTATAGTTGATTATTTCAGCGAGATTGGGTTTCTTGAGAAAAGCACTCGAGTTGAGATGACCAATTATAATCTGTTTATCGCTACTTTACCTATTACGACGTCAGTTTCATGTCATTTTCATTGACAACGCCACGTGACTCCTTAGTTTCTAGCGAAAATATTTCCTTTCACTAGACTCCACTGAGAAGGGAAATTATCAGTCAGCAAGATCAAAGTGAAATTTCGTAAAATAACGATATAAATACATAATTCTGAAGCAAAACGTATAGAAGGATAATTAATGTATCTATAAAATATGATACAACGTATGCACATTTAACATTGACACGTCCCAGTCCGTTCAAAATCATAACATTCACTTTAAAAGATAAATGAAAATACTATTTTGATAACAAGAAATAAATATCTTTTTAAAATCATCTGTGACCCATTTTTTTTTATTATTTTTTTTCAAATACTGTACTTTAACTAAATAGTTGTAAAATTTAAGCGATTTTTGTAATTTAGTGTTTTTTTCTATTTCGATTTAACGTCTATTTCTCCTATTAGTTTAACAGAAAAAAAATACATTAACAAAAATGCATGCTTCTTTCGAAGGCAGATTGTGAGCTTAATTGAAGGGTGACCCCATTTTTTTATTTTATTTTTCTATTAGGTATATGATAAAGTTCGTTTATAGAAGGGGGAAAAAAGCGAATTCCTATATTTATAAAAAAAAATATGATTTGTACCCATGATGCCCCTTAAGTTAAAAAGATGCAGTTAAATAGACTGTTGGGCTAGTAGATCTGTCTGGGATATTCCCAGTGATATGGATGATTCATCAGTATTAAATATTTTTCCTACATATGCATGATATGCATTTAATAAAATGTCTACTAGTTTATATTCTGCATCTCGTTCAAAGTCTACTAGAACCCCGTATCCTGTTCGTTCTCCAGAACAGGATCACGCCCCCAAAAAAATTCAAAATTCATAAATCGATTGAAAAAAAAAAATCTGGGTTACAAACTAAAAATTAGGGGGGGAATATAAGAGGAGGATTACGACATATCCCAAACACAACATTAAAATGTAACACACACAGAAACGAACTACGAATAACAGTTAACAAAAGGTGCCAGGTTTTTTTTGTCTTTGATAAGAATATCCTTATTATTTAGAACAATTCATACTTTTGCAAACAGTAAATTATTATAAAATGACTATATATAGATATAAATGATAAAAGCGGTGACTGACTACAAAATAAAAACGGATAGATAAATAACCTAAACCAGCATATAAAAATTCACAGCCTCGTTAGCCAAATAGGTAAACGCACAAATTTAAGTGTCATCACATTTGAATTTCTAAAAATTTCCCCAAAATAAGATAGAATTCAAGATAAGGTTTGTAATGTTGATATAACATTTATTAATAACAATACAAATTACAATACTAATTAATTTATTATCTGGCTATGTCGCTATTTCTTCTAAATCAAACTGTGAGCTGCCGATTTTTTTGTTGTTGTAGTTTTCTTAGTATGGTATCTGCAGTTGTTGGTCCTTGTGTAGGTAGAACATTTAGTTCTTGATAATCAGTGCCATTCATATCAGGAATGTTTTTTTTTTGTGATTGCACATCTCTCTTTGAACAAATACATATGATGTCATGGCAAAACATGAATTTTAACATGAAAATATTTCTTAATGAAAAAATTAAACCGACCAAGATAAACAGAGAATCTCAATTAGCTTATTGTTTTGTTATGACAGTTCTGGTTGAATACGAAAATGTAGTTGGCTTGGGTAATGGTTCCATGTCAATATCAATTTTCCTTGAAGCAGCAATCAACATTGCAAGGTGGTCATGTTTGCACATACATGAACAATGTTATTTTTGTAGCAAATAAGCAACATACATTGGTAAATGATTTTTAATAAGAATAAATGACTTAAACAATAACATCACATATCATAGGACATAACATATTTCTTTGAACTATGACGAGCAAGAGACAGAATTTTCAGTTGTTTTTCAGAGGTAATGAATTATTTATTCTCTGTTTGTTCAAATTTTTTAAATTCCGCCGAAATGAAACTCTGTTTGACTGTGAAATAAAACAGTAATGTATGGTGTGGAGTGTCTTAAAAACCAAAACGAAGGTCAGAAGAATAAACTGATCATAGATACCAGAACTAAATTTAGTATATACGCCAGACGCGCGTTTCGTTTACAAAAGACGCTCGAATCCAAAAAGTTAAAAAGGCCAAATAAATTACGAAATTGAAGAGCATTGAGGACCTAAATTCCTAAAAGTTTTGACGAATACAGCTAAGGTAATCTATGCCTGAGGTAGAAAAGCCTTAGTATTTCAAGAAATTCAAAAATTTGTAAACAATAAATTTATAAATATAACCCTATCAATGACAATTCATGTCAGCACAAAAAATAGGCCGATTTAAATAATTTTCTAAAATCACTATTTATCATGAATCTTTTCGCAAAATAAATTCCACTTTGTCGAATATTGATAAACAAATTATCTACTAATTAAATGAAAATAAGTTAATAGGAAAAATATTTGTTTTTCATATTTATACAGAAACAATTTGCATGAACATTTTACCTCAGGACTATTAAATCGGACATTTAATTAACATATCAACATTATAGAATGATTGACTTGTTAGTGATGATATTATACATTATGACATTCTATGGGTGTCACCCTTTTAACAGCTTAGTCCATCCAGTCATAACAATAATTTCTGCCACAAGTCTCTCTTTTTGCACCTTAAGTGTTTTATCAAAATTATCCATTAAACTGAAAACAATAATTAATAATAAGAAGGTTACTATATAATATTTTCAAGTCCGATGAATTCCAAACAAGAAACGTTCATATCAGACTATATGACGTTTCACTTTATTGTATATGTATTTGTCTATTTGAAAACAGGGACAAACATATGTTATTATACATGCATGGTATTTGGGATTTGAGGCAACCAAATCGTATTTATATATGCATCTTCTTTTGGTACTATGGGTAACCCAATTTTAATTCTAAATGTTAGATTCAAAAGGGGACTAGGAGTAACCAAATGTTATTTCAATAAAAAAAAGATAATTGAAAACAACACGTTTCATAAGTTCTTGCGTCCGACGCGCTTTTCTGGATTTACCTTTATCAGGAACGCTTAAAGCCAGACATTTGAAATCCGAAGATGTATAAGTACCGAAACCGTCGAAGAGCTACATGTCAAAAATACCTAAAATAAATAGCCAAATTCATCTAAAGCCAATTTCGCCTGAGGGAGTTGACATCTTAGTTTCTTAATAACTTCAATATTTATAAACGGACGATTTAGTAAAGTTTGTTAGATAATGTCAGTACCGAAGTACTGACTACTGGGCTGATGATACCCTCGGGGACTGATAGTCCACCAGCAGAGGTATCAACCCAGTGTTGTAAAAAATTGAAAACAACACGTTTAATAATTTATTGCGTTTAAAGCGCTTTTCTGGATTTACCTTCATCAGGAACGCTCAAAGTCAAACATTTGAAATCCGAAGATTTATAAGTACCGAAACCGCTGAAAGGCTATATGTCAAAAATACCTAAATAAATAGCCAAATTCATCTAAAGCCAACTTTGCCTGAGGAAGTTGAAACCTTAGTTTCTTGATAATTCTAATATTTATAAACGGACAATTTTAGTAAAGTTTATTGAATCATGTCAGTACCGCAGTACTGACTACTGAGCTGATGATACCATCGGGGACAGATTTAACTTATACGATATAGGGGACCACAGGTTTCCTATTGTTATATCTACAAAAGGGGACCACAGATAACCAAAAAATATGTCTATACAAAATTTATTTCTATGTTTAAATTCTTCCTCATAAATTCGTTCGAATTAAAAACATTTCTTATCTATCTAAATGGCTTAATAAGAGGCAAATTAAATGTAGGCTTGGTTTGCTCGCAGTAACTTCGCGCAGTACTAACTAAAGACTTAGATATAGATACAAATCAAACTAGTATGAAGAACTAGTTAAACAAACCTGTTCTACAAAATCGTTCCGAGGTTACTAAAGAGAGAAAAAGATAAGGGTTAATCCAACTATAACGGAATACAAATAAATGTAGAATCTTTAGGGGACCAGGCTAGGGGTGACCAAATTATATATCTACTAAAAGTGACCACAGGTAACTCAATTACTTAAAAATTCCAAAGATCTTTTAGAGTACATACAATCTAACTCTCTTTCATCTTGTAACAGTATTAAAACATTTGACTTTTCTACTCTTTACACAAGTATTCCACATTCCAAACTAAAAGACAAATTGAAAGAGTTGGTATTACTTTGCTTCATAAAAAAAGAATGGCCAACGTAGATACAAGTATCTTGTCTTAGGGAGGGATAAATCATACTTTGTAAAGAATCACTCTGATTCAAACAAAAAATTCTCTGAAACCGATATTATCAAGATGCTTGATTTCTTGATTGACAACATATTTGTAACGTTCGGAGGACGTGTTTTTCAACAGACTCACTGTCGGCATCCCAATGGGAACAAACTGTGCCCCTCTACTTGCCGACTTGTTTCTTTATTATTATGAGGCTGACTTCATGCAGGAACTTCTTAGGAAGAAAGATAAGAAGTTAGCAATATCCTTTAACTCTACTTTCCGCTATATAGATGACGTTCTTTCACTAAACAATTCAAAATTTGGTGACTATGTGGAACGCATCTATCCAATCGAATTGGAGATAAAGGATACTACAGATACAGTTAAGTCGGCTTCATATCTTGACTTACATCTAGAAATTGACAATGAGGGTCGGTTGAAAACAAAACTTTACGACAAAAGAGATGATTTCAGCTTTCCAATTGTGAACTTTCCATTTCTAAGTAGCAACATTCCAGCAGCACCTGCATACGGGGTATATATCTCCCAATAGATACGATATTCCCGTGCTTGCATTTCCTATCATGATTTTCTTGATAGAGGGTTACTGCTCACAAGGAAGCTATCGAACCAAGAGTTCCAAATGGTGAAGTTGAAATCATCCCTTCGTAAATTTTACAGACGCCATCACGAGTTGGTTGACCGTTATGGAATAACCGTTTCACAAATGATATCGGATATGTTCCTTATGTCGTAACTACAATCCCCTTCCCTTTCATGAATGTCACCTACCGAATTAGACTATTTACCGGATTTGTAATCACATAAGCAACACGACGGGTGCCACATGTGGAGCAGGATCTGCTTACCCTTCCGGAGCACCTGAGATCACCCCTAGTTTTTGGTGGGGTTCGTTTTGTTTATTCTTTAGTTTTCTATGTTGTGTCATGTGTACTATAGTTTTTCTGTTTGTCTTTTTCATTTTTAGCCATGGCGTTGTCAGTTTGTTTTAGATTTATGAGTTTGACTGTCCCTTTGGTATCTTTCGTCCCTCTTTTTGTATAACTTCTAAAGGGGACCACATGTAACCAAATGATATATGTACAATTGGGGACCACAGGTAACACAACGTTATTTCTATAAGTAGAATCAAAAGGGAACTAGGGGTAACCTACTAGTATATCTACTACAGGGGACCACAGGTACCACATGTTATATCTACTATAGGAGACCACGGGTAATCCAAAGGTATTTCTATAAGTAGAATCAATAGGGGACCACGGGTAACCAACAGTTAGTTTAGCAGTTAAATATAAAGGGGACCACGGGTAACCCAAAGTTAAAACTACCATAGGCATAATAGGAGGACACAGGTAACCCAAATTTATTTCTATAAGTAGAATCCATAGGAGTTCGGGGGAAACCCAATGATATATGTACTATAGGGGACCAGGGGTAACATAAAGTTATTTCTATAAGTAGAATATATAGGGGACCGGGGGTAACCCATAGGTATATCTTCTAAAGGGGACCATAGGTAAACCAATATTATATCTACGGTAACGGACCACAGGTAACCCAAAGTTATTTCTATGAGTAGAATCTATAGGGGACCACAGGTAACCCAATGATAGTATATCTATTATGTATAATCCATAGGGAACCAGGGGTAACCCAATGCTATATCAACTACAGAGGAACGCGGGTAACCCAAGGTTAGTTCTATATTAATTTAAGTCGAATCTATAGGGATCAGAGGTAACCCAAAGTTATATATCTACCATAGTGGTAATCACAATTTCTATAAGTAGAATGTATGGGGGACCTGGGGTAACCCAAAGTTATCTACAATAGGGCACCACCGCTAACCAAAATTAAACCCAAAGTAGAATGTATAGGTTGCACATTGATAGTTAAACAAAATAATAATTGTAAAATGGAAACAGTAAATAATTCCCCGAGGTCACATGTTATAAAACTTACTTTCTATAGTGGAACCTATCACTATAACATATGACTTCGCATCGTTATTCAATTTCTTTCAACGTTTTTATACTGATATTTCCATTTTTATTTAATGCACCCGATGTCATATGTTATAAGACTATGGTGGATCTTACCTGTAAATAAGCTTTTTAATATTCGGATTTCTCTTCTTTTAACTCATTTCCTTCGCATGGTGTTCCCAGTGACATTCTGTATTTCATAACAATCCTAGATATGATAGTTGTCCTTCAGTTATGCATTCTATGGTACAAGGTATTTAGAATCATGTTGCCAAAAACGGAAGAAAAAAAATTGGTCGGCGGGACTTTTTTCTGACTCAGTCGGGCAAGGGGAAACAAACAATATTTTTATTTTGGCCCTGGGCAAAACGATGAATTCAATGCAACATGCATGCCTATTGTTTCTCTAAAAACGCATTTATTTTGTTACGTTAATACCTGTCGCCGTGTTTTAGTACTATGATAAATGCGTTACAGTACCATTTATTATATAATGATTTTTTTTTTTATTTTAGTCTCAATTGCAGATGAACTAAGCGTAAGTGTATGTTAAAGGCTAATTATTTATGTTCCACAATGACATTCAAAACGATAGTTATTACAGTCTGACAAAGAAGAGAATTATACCTAGAAAACTTTCAAAACGCTTAGGTGAAAGAGAAACTGACCACGCCATTGAAAAAAAAGAAGACAAACAAGTCAACAGAAAACTGTGAAACACAAAATACAACAATATTCCATGTTGATCGCATGTCCATAGGTAGAAATAAACAACTTTGATCTACTAGTTGCATTTGTCATGCTGCTCTCATCAAGACGGTACGCTGAAAAAAAACAATTACATATAATGCGTCTTTTGCTAATTTATGTTGATCATATTTATTTTACTTAGTAACCTATCTTAACATCGTACTCGGACTACAAGGGGGTATGGGATCTCCCAAAACATTTGAACCCTGAAACAGTTTCAAAGTTACATGTAATGCATTGTTGTTTGTTTTTTTGAGACCCAATAAACAAATCATGTATCAACTGCTTTAACTTTACGACTAACGGGTACAAACTGTTTTTATTTTTACAGGGAATTTCGAAATTACAGAAATTTATATATATTGATTTGAATAAAACACGTTTTCTTTTTAGGCGACAGACAAAAAATTGTATGCAAACGTATTATCAATGTACCTTTTGAAGGTTCAAAAATGGCGAATTCCAGAAGACGCCATTAAAAAGGCATTTGATCATCGATCTATTGAATACATCTACGAAATGGTGAGTAAAATAAAAGAAATATATATATAACTAGATGCCTTCCTTTTATATCTAATATACATGAAAAATATGTACATCAATCAGGGTTAATTAAAATTACTCTCCTGATCAAACCTACAGAACCAATCAAAAGCATTCTAAGAATTAGCAGTTCCGTACTGGAGACAAATCTTTATCGACAAAAGGTCAGATACGTTAACGATAATAATATAAATATGCAATGGAAGTTTTGTTTAACTTTGTGACAAATGTCCAGTGAAATAAATACCCTGTGTCAAATAGATGTTTCAAAAAGGAAACGAATTTGTTCAATTATAAAGATGAAATTGTTGACATTTTAACAATTGAAATATTCGATGCAACCAAAACAAACAAAATCAAAAACTGTATAGCTCTGTTTGATAACGTCTTTTGCAATCTTGTTTTTTATACTAACATAATTCATTTACAATTAATTCATAGTAAAAAAAATATTTAAAAAAAATGTGTATTCTCTAAATCACCTAGCCAGTGTTTTATGATATATGTGTACACCATAAAAATATAAACGTTGAAGGTAATTAACACACTATGAATTGAGTCGCGAATTGGATTTACTTTTTTCTGAAACGTTTAAATCTTAAAAATCATTGTTCATAAGAGGTTGTATACAAAATCCCATCTATTATTGTATATATTAAACCAAAATAGACGTCACAATGTACAAGTAGTTACTATTGATCTAACAAAACAAAAAGTTATGTTGTCACAGAACTATACTCAGAGCAGATGACATTTTATACTATATGCCACAATGTTTCCCAACGAATGTTTGAAATTGATATTCGTAGCGGGAATAATTTCAGATAATCAATTTTGCGATATCATTTAATTAGTTTGAACGAAATTTTTTAAACATAAATTTATTAAGCAAATGCCTACATTATGATCAAAGAATAACACATGATAACTGTATTCCTTCAATGTGGTTTATATTGAGAATAAAAACTAAACGTTTTCTCCATTACGTACACGACTTTTAGTAATATAAATGATCACATGGAACATGACTGCAAAAATACATACAGAAGCATGGCATTTCATTGTTCAATCATAATTGTTTGATAGTATGGAAAGCATCATCATTTATAAGTATATATGATTTTGAACCTAACACTATGTTTTATACCTAATGAAAACACAGACATTTGTCAAATTACAGTTTTTTCAGCCACTGAAATATTAAGAAACTATATTTAGTATACAAATTTGAATATAGTCAAAGCAATGGAATTTTGAACAAATACATTGCTTTATGTTATGTTATATGATTGTATCTAGATACGAGATGGGGGTATTAAATAACATATGATCGCTTATAGGATTTGACAACCGCATTTGCTAGTGGATTACGGGCTGATTTGGAAGCTTTGTCCAGGTTAAATGATTTGCCAACAGATTGGAAGGAAAAAGGTGAGTATATTGTACTGATAATGAATTAATCATTCGTTTAGGCATCTCAATAACAATTTAAGAGTATCAGGAACAAATGTATTGTATTTTATAACACTACCAAGGAGAGAAAGGAAATAGAGGGGAAATGAAGCTCAAATGAAGACTGTTATAACCACCCATGTTAACATTTTTATTTCTGCAAAAATACATTTATTTTCCTCATTTCATAAATATGCTAACCGAAAAAACATTTACTTATCACGTAGTTGTAATGTTGAATTTTTTTTAACTCGATAAATGGAAACTTTTATGCATATGTGCCACTTGTGCAAACTAAAATTGATAGTCAAATATATGTTATCATTAATACAATATATATCTTTTATACACTTCGGATATTGCATTATATGTTCCCTGCGGTATGCTTCTATTTTACAAGTTCTGATTATATGTGCATAACTTATTCATTTTGTTATTTCCTAATAGACAGTATATGATAATGACTTTTCAGACTATGCGTCTAAAGATGACTATGTAACTATAATGTATTGTAAACTTTCAAAAAGTAATCATTTATATCCTTTTCTATATCTTAGCTATACCATAGTCATTGCAGAGTAAATTATATTTTACTTCAATTGTCTAAAGACTGTTATACCTTAATAGATATTGAGCGGGCAGTCTCAAACTGCGACGTCATTGGACTCATATTTTTAGCCTTACTGCGGAAACAGCTTCATTCTGGTGCGATCCAGCTTGTAGATACAGGATTTGTAAGTTAAGCTTATTTTAGTTTTTAGCATGTAAAATGTAATCTGTTTGTAAACTTTAATGTCTGTTACGTATGCAGCCAACACATTTCTAATTATATGTAATACGATTCAACGATTATATTAACATAAACTATATTTAGATAATGGCAAAAGAAATCAAATTATCACTCGATATAGAATATATCAATAGTTCTTATATTATATGAATTATTAACTTTCGGTTTAAACATTTGGCATTCAATTAGGAATTGGAATACAGTTCAATGTTCGTTTTCATTTCATTGACATCCAAATTTGAACATCATAACTTCAATGACAACATTTTACTTACATTTTATGAAAAGTATTTTTTAACATTCAATAACTTATTGTCTGCATCAACATTCGATTTAAAATATTTAATATTCGTTTTTTGTCAATTGAAAATTCGAGCTTTAAATTCCAGATTAACAAATTCGTTTTTCAATTGTCAATTTTTAAAACAATCAAATGTTCTACAATTATTCTCAACATTTAACTTTCAAAGTTCATTTTTCAACATTCGATTTTCATTTTTTCAATTTTCCATATTAAGAATTCAGTTTTCGACATTCTACGTTTAATTTCAAACTCAGAATGCATGTGTAGACAAGCAAAATTAGATTTCATAGAAACCAAGTAAACCTTATCAAAAAGCAAAATCTTACATTTAATTTCAAAACTTTTTATATCGATTTCATTATTTTTAGATCGATTTCAACATTCAACCTTTGAAATCGAAATACTTTAAACGAATTCAGCATCGACTTTAAACATTCAGTTTCTGTTTCTACATTTGATTTTTAACTTATTATGTACGCAGCAAGTCTTAATCGCGAAAACAATATTTGGAAACACAAGCATTACAATTTCGTATCGGCTTCGTCTATCCTCCATTATCAGGTGCTACTATAGTTGGTACATATAGACATGCAACTTTTACACAAAAAGGCTAAAATAATCTCTTTCGTCGTATAGTTTTGATATACATATAATTTTCATGCAACATTTGATTTCAACATTTATCATTCTAATTTTATAAATCCTATTTTCAACAGTTACATTTTTCTAATTAAAGTTGTGTCTTCTTAACCATTCGACATTCGATTTTTCAATTATCAAAACTGAAATTTTTATCGATTACTCTGTTTCAATTAGAATTATTTTTTAATTTACAACACTTCAACACTCAAGTTTAAGCATTTAAAATTCTATTTTAAACATTGAGCTTTCAATTTTAACATTACAATTTCAACTTTTCAGCTTTCAATTTTGAATAATCAACATTCGATTTCATTACTTAGTTTTGGATTCAACTTTCAATCTTTTACCATCGATTTTAACAATTAATATTCGATTGTCAACATACAAATTTCAATAGTCACTAAGAAAATTCGAGGTTACAAAATTCGGCATTCAATTTCTAATTATAACGTTAAATCAAACATTTTTCAACAATTTTTAACAGTTACATTTGAAAAACTTTTGTCCGATTTTCAACGTGTAACAGTAAAATGTTTTGCGTTCAATTATAAATTTTAAACGTTTTAAGTTCAAATTTGTCAACATTCATCATTCGATTTTTTATTTTACATCGACTTTCTTTATTCAATAATTAATTGTCGACAATCAACATTTGATTGACAAGTTTTTATTTTCCTTATTCTACTTCCGAAAATTAGATTTGTGTCTTCTTAACCATTCGACATTCGATTTTTCAATTATCAAAACTGAAATTTATATAGATTATTGTTTGAACCTGAAAGAACTACATTGGCTTGTGATGCAATGACTTTTAGTAAAGGTGGACAGATATTTTGGACTTGTCAATGATCAGTTAGATAGTATTAGTATTTATTTTCAGTAACAAACGTCCATAAGAAAATATTTCAAAATTTTGAGTCAATTCTGGAATGGAATTGCATAAACTGTTAGAGTGAAAAAAAAGATTCGTTGATAAGAAATACCTGTACGAATTCTATTGTCAAAATTTCATA
The DNA here is from genome assembly GCA_037788925.1 of Mytilus galloprovincialis. Classification (NCBI taxonomy): domain Eukaryota; kingdom Metazoa; phylum Mollusca; class Bivalvia; order Mytilida; family Mytilidae; genus Mytilus; species Mytilus galloprovincialis. Next base: position 1,950,762 of record JAWDJN010000016.1, read on the forward strand.
TTTCCAACTTGATATTTCTCATTTTAATATTGACATTTCATTTTGGCATTTCATTGTTCAATAATTACATGCTTCCTTTCAAAACTGGCCTTTTTTCAATATCAACTTTATATTTTTCAATTCCAACTTGACATTTAAAATTTCAACTTTATATTTTTCACGCCAAACATAATTCTCAGTTTGAAGTTATCGTTTTCTTATTTCAAACCTGATATGTCTCAGTTCAAATTTGATTTTGTTAATTTATATTGACATGTCTCAGTTCCATGTTGATATGCTCAGCTCCAACTAACATGTCGTATTTCCTTGTTTATATTTTTATGTCCAATTTGACAGTTCTAAGGTCTAATTTGATATTTCTTATTTCCGAATTAACATATCTCAGTATAAAGAAGGAAGACGATGAAATATTACCAAGGAACATTATAAATCTTAAGTCAGAAATAAACTGACAACACTTTGGCAAAAATCTAAAGAAAAAACACGACAAACAACAATTCCAGTTGACATTTCTAAGTCCTAATTTGACTTTTTCATTTCCAATTTTAAAATTGATATTTCAAAGTTTCTAGTTTCTTCCTCGTATGTTGAAACTGAGATATGAACAATTTGAATTAAGAAATGCAGAAGTTTTTTTCTGTAATTCAGTGACTATTCTAAATTCATCTATATGCATGAGATATATGTAGTTCGTAAAATAAACAAAATACCAAACTCCTATGAAAACTGAAAGACCTTAATCAAATGTCAAAACAAAAATTTAAAACGCATCAAACGAATTGCAAACAATTGTCATATTCATGACTTCGAAAATCAGTTCCTTCCGTAGAAAATGATAGATTAAACCTAGTTTGATAGCTAGCAAAACCACTAAATTGTGTGACAGTCACATAGATTTCGATTATATTGACTGCAACATGTGAGCAAAACAAACATACTAGGGAAAGTACACATTTTAAATATGTTGAAAGTAACGTTTCTAAATGTATTCAATTCTTAGACCATTTTGTATTATTCCGTTTCATTTGATGACGAGAAACAGTGGTATTTCTGGGCGAGTAACTATTTGTAAGATGTGTAAGATATGCATTTTTCTCGAAAAGAAAATTATGCAGGATTTTGATATCAGTCTTTATGTTGCAGGTTCGCATTCGTCACATTTTAGTTGGATGTAAAATTCTACAAGATGCTAGTAATGATAAGAAGAACGAGCATCTACAGAGGGAGACATCACAAAGAATGAAACTGTAAGAAAAATATAGAGGCAAATTACATACTGAATATTTTAAAGATGTACAAGCCATCTCTCAAGTTTCCGTTTATTTTATTGCATTCATAAAAGTTTCAAAAATCGAATATCATAATGACTACATTCTCGGACAATACTTAAAACATCTAATACTAAGAGTAGTGTATTATAACATTTAGAAATTTGGGTCAATAGTATTTTAAAGAACTAACGTTTTTGGGGGTTTTTTTTCCTGAAAAAATGATTGATTTCTTTTGACTGGTTTTGTTTCAACTGGTGATTTGTGCATTTAAAGCGTAATTATAGAGGAGAGCAGATGCCTTGTATGTTTGTGATGGGATTGTTTCGAGTTGCCATGTTAGCTGTGATATAAACAATATTTTAAGATTTTCACTAACAAAAATGAAAGTTCAAGAGGTTCACTCGTCTGGTGTAATCCACAGAGCTTTATTTAATGAATGATTAAAAAAAAACAGTCTTTTTAATCTAAACCTCTTAAGTTCAACTTCGTAAAGCCTTCTAGTGTTTCAAATTGTAATGAATAAGGTTTTGAGCACATTTAGCAAGTAAATGTTGATGAAAGATATTTACGATGTTGATAATGTTGATCTAATCCGAACTGTGGTTCATAAAGGTCAATTACAATAAGAAAATATAAGATGATTGCCATTAAGATGAACTAGCAATAAGAGAGAATGGCGTTTATATCAAAGTTGATATGTTACTGTACGGCATTCAATGATGAAAAAATGCCCTACCAGATGGGGCAATATGCGCATTTGTTTCTTCACATTTGTTGCGGTAGTAGCAACGTTTTCCTCTACTGCTCAGTCCGTATCGTTAACTTGGATATGTTTGGTGGCTCGTTTCGAAGCTGAGACATTATTACATATGTGGTAAACTTTTCGAGGTACGAAGTGTGATTCATTTTTCCGTAAGTTAGCATACCCCGAAAATCCTTTCGTGATACGGCTCTTCATGGTAAAAAATCCCATTTTTCCCATAATAAATATTCTGAATACATTAAGTAACTCCATACTTTTTAAATATTTATTCTATGGTCCTCTACTTTCCGAATCAAAACAAATGGTTAAGCTTTGTCACTTGAAAAAAAGTGAAATTCATAGTTCTGATTTTTCCAAATATTCTGGTGTCATCTTCATCTGTATGGCTTTTTTTTTAAATCAGTGTAATTTTGTCCATTTAAAATAAAATTGTTTCAGCACTACATTGTAGAAGACAATGATCATTGTATTGTTATATTTTTTATTTCTAAATACAATGTGTAAGTATAATTGATATCTTCTAGTATACCTTCATAACTAACAATATGGATAAAACATAAGATGATAACCTTATTTATAAAAAATGTATGTGTCTAAAAGTGCATTTTGACTGAGAAATTATCCAAAAGAATTAATCTTAAAAAGCCATCAAAGTACTTAATTATTTTTACCAGTGTAAAAATGGTATTTTCAACTATATACACCAATCTAAACTACTGTGAAATTCATATCTATCATATAATTAAAGCGAAATGAAGTGTACATTTTCAAAATTTGTCCTTTTACGTTATTCTATTTAAAAAAAAATTTTGTTTAATGTTTTTCAATTAAACCCTTTTTCAGTAAAACAAATGCACTTCAGTTTTTATGTCAACATGATAATATCATATGTTTGATAAAGAACATTTGCCTCAGGGTTCAACTCGAAATCTCGAGTTGAAAAGATTAGTTACTAAGCATTTTTATTTAATATCAAGAACATAGCAACAGTTTATATATCAGCATCTTTTCAAAACTTTGACTGTAATTTCAATTGCATAAAAACCAAAATTAACAATCTAGCTAGAGATTGCCTAATAAAATAAAATGCTTAACAGTAATTCAGAACTTTTCAAAAGCTCTGATATGCCATCTCATAAATTAGAATAATGCATCTGAAACTTAAGCAAAGAAAATTACTCAAGTTGTATTATCAAATCATTTAATCCAAACTGTATTAATGAGGGAGAAAAAACAAACTCTTGAAAGTTTTATAAAAAAAAAACGGAAATTGCTTCTCAGTTGTGGCTTAACAATCTTTGTTTTAACCTTTTTAATGATGAACAATTCATAGTAGCTTAATAGTTGAAAAGGTGGAAAGGTTTGACCCTCCCCCTTTTTCTCGGAGAACAGAAACTATCTTGTAATTTGTTACTGTGCATAAAATGTAAAAACAAACCATGTTTTGCCTTCATATGCTTGTCTGTTCATTTGCATACTTTAATGACAAGCTGCTAATTACTGGTCAAATAATGGTTTAAAACACATGTGTCAAATTATACACACACGAAGTGTCTGTCCCTTGATTATCAGCTGTTTTTGTAAAACGTGTAAAATAACTCGAACGGTAATGACATGAAAATATCTTTAGTTCGTTATATTCACTTACGATTTAACGATATTAAATGTTTCCAGAAGAAGTTCCTTTTTCAAGTCAACAAACGGTTCAGCTTTCTCGGGTAGAGTTTTTATTGTGACTAATAGAAGTGCATGAGCCCCATGCCAGACATATATTTCAAAAACGAAAATTTTTGCTGATCTTTATAAATGATTTTAATCTAGAATCATCTGTGATATTTATAAAAGACAACTCACCTTTATTTTCACAATTTTCCCTGGTGTACAAGATTGAATCAGTCTGACAACTTCTTAAATTCATCTCTTTAATTGGGGCAATATGATCTATTGTTTCTCCATGGGCGGTAATGATAATATTTTCTTCTATAGCTCAGTCCGGATGGTAAACTTGGATATGTATGATGGTTGTTTTTAAGCTTTGACATTTGGACATATGTGATTAAATTTTCGAAGTACGAAGTGTGATTCATTTTTCCGTAAGTAAGCATACCTCGAAAATGCGACCTTTCATGGTAAATTAATCCCATTTTTCACACAATAAGTTCTTTGAACATTAAATACTTAAAATATATTTAGTAACTTCATTGTTTTTACAAATTTATTCTATGGTCCTCTACTTTCTAAATAAACACCAATTGTTAAGCTAAGTCACTTGTAAAAAAAAAACATTTCCAATATCAATATATAGAGATTTTTTGTTTACACACAAGCTTTGAGCGCCTTAATTGGAGGTGCATTAGGGATATTGACCAAGATATTCAAATATAAAAGAGCCCGACAAAAAAGCATTTAAACAAATCCAAATGATCCAACTAATAGTCTACATGTAGTTTATAATAATATTATTAAGAAAAATCAAATATAACCTACATGACCTACAAGAACTATCGACAACTACAAATTAGAGGCTTCTGACTTAGAACAAACATATAAGAAATGTTGCCGGGTTAAACATATTTGTGACCGCTCGATTCCCTCCTTTTTAAAGAAAGTACCATAACTGCACGACATAAGTATATACTTTACAATCAGTTATGCAAACATTTAATTATTCTATCGGTTTGGCACATTTCTTCTATGGGAATCCAAATCGGTACATGTATTAAAGCTTGTTGAAAATCGAAAACAGATGTAATATCGCTACACTGATAGTTTTTGTGTTTTCTCACCACTATTATCTTCTTCGTTTCAAGGTGCATTAGTGATATTGACCCAGTTGCAAATCATTTTTATGCCCCACCTACGATAGTAGAGGGGCATTATGTTTTCTGGTCTGTGCCTCCGTTCGTTCGTCCATGCGTCCGTTCGCCCCATTTCATGTTAAAGTTTTTGGTACAGGTAGTTTGTGATGAAGCTGAAGTCTAATCAACTTGAAACTTAGTACACTTGTTGCTTATGATACGATCTTTCTTATTGTAAAACCAAATTAGACTTTTGGCCTCAATTTCCCGGTCCACTGAACATAGAAAATGAAAGTGGGAGTTTCAGGTTAAAGTTTTTGGTCACAAATGTTTTTGATGAAGCTGAAGTCCAATAAACCTGATACTTAGTACACTTGTTGCTTATGATATGCTCTTTTTAATTTTAAAGCCAAATTAGACTTTTGACCCCAATTTCACGGTTTATTGAACATAGAAATACAAGTGGCCGTTTCGGGTTTAAGTTTTTGGTCAAGGTAGTCTTCAATTTTACATTGAGGTTCTGAAAAAGGAAATCACCAATTCACCAACATTCCAACTGACTCCATTTTCAGAAAACGAAATCTGTAACAAACATAAACTTTTAGCCACCGCTTTACAAGCAGAGCCAAATACAATGAAAGTCCCAACTATGTATTGGCTTCCGAAGCTACACAAAACCCCTTACAAATATAGATTTATTTCGTCTTCAAGCCATTGTTCAACTACTAAATTGTCTATTCTTCTTACCAGCACACTTGGTACAATTAAAAACCTGATAATAAATTGTTCAAATAAGGCCTTCGAAATTAGTGGAATAAATTACTTTTGGAGTGTCAAGAACTCGTTGGAAGTACTTGATAAATTGCATGCTTATATTGGTGATTTTGAATCTGTTCAAAGTTTTGATTTTTCTACCCTGTATACCACATTGCCTCACATTCTCATTAAGAAAAAATTCACACACCTAATTAAATGGGCATTCAAAAAATCAGAATGTGAATATATATGTTCAAACTCTTTTAGGTCATTTTTGAGTAGCAATAAACAAAAAAACTATGTTAATTGGACATACTTTGATACTATATATGCCCTTGAATATTTACTAGATAACATTTTTGTTCGCTTTGGGGATTCCGTATATCGTCAGATTATCGGAATTCCAATGGGGACTAACTGTGCCCCACTTATTGCGGACCTGTTTTTGTATTGTTATGAGTTACAATTTATGACAAAAATAAGCAAAGACCCATCGAAACAACATCTGATTAACAAATTTAATAATACTTTTAGATATTTGCATGATATTTTGGCTCTCAATAATGACGACTTCAGTATGTATATTAATGAAATTTATCCTGTTGAACTTACTTTAAATAAAGCTAATACTAACAATGACCACTGCCCTTTTCTCGATCTTGATATCTATATCACTAATGGACAGCTGAATACTAAAATTTATGATAAAAGGGATGATTTTTCATTTCCTATCGTTAATTATCCGTTTTTAGATGGTGACGTTCCCTTGTCACCATCTTACGGTGTTTATATATCTCAACTTGTACGATTCGCTCGTGTATGTAACAATGTTTTAGATTTTAACGAGAGAAATTTATGTATTACTGAAAAATTATTACACCAGGGTTTTCGATATCACAAACTAGTCAAAACATTTACTAAATTTTATCATCGGTATAAAGACATCATTCGTAAATATAGCTCAACATGCAGACTTCTAATACGTTCAGGTATTTCACATCCAATTTTTTATGGTAATATTCTTTATAAAGCACAAAGGTGTCAGTATTCACCTCAGAAACTTACAAAACCTTTGAATAGACTTATTAAGAAGGGATATAATTACGATACCGTTGTCAAGTCATTAAAGATTGCATATTTTGGCGTTAATATTGAGTCACTGATAAGGTCTTTGCATCGGAACTAAACACATTTTTTCTAAAAACAGTTGTTGGCATGACACGGGTTATGTTCTTCTCATATATGTTATGATGGTATGATACTAAACCCCTAACGGGAAGGATTGTGCCTGATGTTCATATGATGAAATCATAATCTTTCAGTCAGTTTAATTGAAGTCTGGAGCTGGCATGTCAGTTAACTGCTAGTAGTCTGTTGTTATTTATGTATTATTGTCATTTTGTTTATTTATTTTTTGGTTACATCTTCTGACATCAGACTCGGATTTCTCTTGAACTGAATCTTAATGTGCGTATTGTTATGCGTTTATTTTACTACATTGGTTAGAGGTATAGGGGCAGGGTTGAGATCTCACAAACATGTTTAACCCCGCCGCATTTTTGCGCCTGTCCCAAGTCAGGAGCCTCTGGCCTTTGTTAGTCTTGTATTATTTTAATTTTAGTTTCTTGTGTACAATTTGGAAATTAGTATGGCGTTCATTATCACTGGACTAGTATATCTTTGTTTAGGGGCCAGCTGAAGGACGCCTCCGGGTGCGGGAATTTCTCGCTACATTGAAGACCTTTTGGTGACCCTCTGCTGTTGTTTTTTATTTGGTCGGGTTGTTGTCTCTTTGACACATTCCCCATTTCCATTCTCAATTTTATTTGATGAAGTTGAAGACCAAACAACTTGAAACGTAGTACACATGTTCCCTATTGTATGATCTTTCTTATTTTAATTCAAAATTAGATTTTTTACCCAATTTCGTGGTCCATTGAACATGGAAAATGATAGTGCAAGTGGGGCATCCGTGTACTTAGGACACATTTTTGTTTTTCCATAGGTCGTTACAAATCACAGAAAGTCATAACCAGTTTTAGAAAAAGCTTACCCTTTGCTATGCAAAGATATCAGTAGCCAATATATGCTTATTTGTACTCAAGACTTTGATTTAATTTTTAGAACACAAAGTTTTTGCTCCGGGGTTGATTTAATAACATTGTTTAGATATTACAGGGCTCTATAAACACTACAGTTCAATTCAAATGTGTTTTCATGACCTGTATAAGAATTTAACAGGTACACACATTCTGTTTTCGAATCTTTTAATTGATGAAAATGTTTTGTAGAGTTTGGATAACGAAATAATTATTTACCAAAGATACATAAATTACGTTCATTGAAATTTAAAACGCGACAACAAACATGGGAAAAGCGAACAATTTGTAAAATATAAACCATAAAAAGGGGCAAAAAAAAGCATACCCGTCGAAAGAAAAGAAATTACTAACAGGGTGTGAACAATAGTCTCTTTGTTTTTGGTAAATTCTTATTTAAAATTAAACTGAAATATAGAAATCTAAAAAAGGACAACTATTGCTGGTGTATAAGATTCTTTTCTGGTACATTTCCGCAACAATTATTTATGTCATGTAGTTTATCAAAGTAACGGTAAGTGTTTTTAAATTTATTAATCAAATGCAGTTTATTCGGCATGTTACCAAAACGTTCTAGTGAATGTATTAACCCTTTTTCATTAATGAAATAGATCTCAGGATGCAATAAGATTTTACAGAAGACTTTTTAAATATCTTTGTTTCAAATAGATCTAACAAATATGCATTGAACAATTAAAGAGTGGCAGATCTAACAAAAGGACAATCAGACTCATTAGTCACATTGAAACTGACGATGTCATGGCAATAACATGAAATGTGAAAAAGACAAACAACAGTTTAAATAGACTCCTAGGACAGGCTAAAATTCTTGATAATCATAGATCTGTTTCATGTTCATTTTGGAATTTAAACCAAAGACGAAGAGCTGGATCTTCCTTCGCTGTAACTGAAATGTTTATTACAAACAACACTATATTGCTTGGTCTTCCAAATGCTCCATTTAATCTCTTTCTATATAAAAAAAAATGACAAAATCATTTCTTCAAACGTGATACGTGAAACAGACAAACAACTGTTGACATATATCATCAGGACATTTTTATAATTTACCAAGGAGAAATTCCTTGCTAAGCATATGTCAGTTCTATGTTTCATTGGAATTGCAACCAAAGATGAAGATCTGAATCTTTCTTCACTGTATTTGATATCTACATGTATGTTCTTACAAACAACGCTAAATTTATGGGTCTTCCAATTGATCACCCCTTCTATAATATTTACATCAAAGACGCGAGCATCAAAGTTTTTTAAAAAACTACATTTTCAAGATGAGGCGTAGATCAGATACGGATACCATTAAATAAAAAAACCGACTTTTTCATCCTGCAATAGTATCACAACATTAGACCTTTCTACATAATACCAATTTCAAACTAAAAGACAAATTGAAAGAGTTGGTCTTGCTTTGTTTTATTGATTGAAATGACCAATGTCGATAAAAAAAGTAGTGTCTAAGAAAGGGATACATCGTACTTTTTCACTGAGGTTCAAACAAAAACATCCTCTGAAACTGACAAATTCAAGAACCGTTTTGTATTAACATAAGCAACAGACATACAGACCACCTCATAATCAGGTCATCCCCTGTTTTTGTTTGTGTTGATAATATTTAATTTTTGTGTTTTGGATTCTGTTTTTATCTTTTGGTCTTCTTTACTTCCATGACTTGTCTGTTAAATTTTTTTTTAATTTTTTACCGTGTGTACTCAATTGTCTTCTATGATATAAAAAAAAAACATGACGTGGAATAATGATTTCCAATGAATTAAATCTCTACAGGAGACACATTGGCAAAATTTTAAACTATTCAAAACTGTACAAAATAATGAGTGAAAAACAATTTGATATACAACAATAAGGCCATCGCTGAATAATTTGCTCCTGATTTAGGACAGGAAGATACAAAAAGTGACGTTTTACAGCCAAATTGTTTCGCCAAAACTTCACCATAACTGCTACAGTGGTGTGAAGTCTCAATTATAGAACAAACTATGCAAAACAATACACGAACAACTAATGTGAGAAACAGCAAAACGGCACCACGTATTACATGCTCCTGACTTGGAATAGTTTGTTTCTCGCTATGACCAGTCTGATTGCTGATCCAACATTACAAATGAAATGAAAATAATCATGACTTACATTTACCTATTCCTCAAGGCAGACAAATCCATAAATTCCTTGGCCAACATTGACATAGGTTAATTGCCAATGACTATATTATTAACTAATGACACGTCATTTATACGTTTCGTGAATGTTCACTTTTTAGTAAATGTGTCTATTTTAACAGATATTTCACAGAGCGTGCAACCCTGATTACAGGATTCATCTCCGAGACTACTATAAACAACGATCTAGATGATAAGGAAATTCAGGAAACCGTTAATCATGCTGGTCGACTTTTGGTAAACCACGGGTACTTAGAAGATGCAATTAAGACCGAAAACAAGGCATTTTTGGAACACGAAACTGTCACCGTTATCTTGCATAAAATGTGGTACGGAGAGGAGAAATCTAGATGGCGTCAGGTATTTTTTAAAGATAGTGTAAATAACTAATAAATGGGGATATGGAATATTGTCAATATGACACCAAATTAAATGACAAGTATATATCTAGATAACAAACAGTCTACAATTATAAAATACGTACAATTTTTATAAAAAAATAGTTAAATAAACCTTGACCTTACAAAAACATCATAGTCTGCAAAAACTATATTATCCAAATGAACAAAAAACGTTCTCCTGACAATAACGACGTATGACATGCAAATGAACGTTAGGGGTTGTCACAACACTCGCTCGGAGATATCAACCAATTAATTCACCAATTGACCAAAAATAAAACACAAAACACAAAAACATGCAATAAAACACTATTATGTCGTTGGTTTTAGTTTTGATTTCATTCATGTATAGAGCATACATTTTAAGTACATTCCTACAAAACGTCGAGAAAACGCATTTCAGAATGCAAATGCCCAAAATAATATTAAAGGAACACTTTGATCTCGCTTCAATCCGTAATAACACGATTTAATGTTCATTTCTAACATCAAAAGTATGTTGTTATGTAAAGAATTTTTTTGGAGGGGTTAGCATCGTAACTAATATATTCAAAACCAGTGATGAAGAAAGCTGGATATAGTTTGATTATTAATTTCTTATTTATATACTCTTTGTATTTACTTTTGCCTACTTTTTCCTTTTATAGCTTTGAATATTTAAATCAACCCAATAAAAATGAAAGACTAATTAGAGTAATTCTGTTTTGATTTTGGGGTTTAGAAAAAGCCCACCATTATTTTATGACATCGAAACTTTAATGATAGATTGAGTTTTGAATTTAACCTATGTCAAATATTCATATTTTGAACCTTAAACCTTATTTCCTGACAAGAAATCCTACATTCGTCACTCTTATATCAGTATATATACCTCAGATGTAATCAAATAGAATGTAATGAACAAGGTAGAAAGGCAATACATCACTTATACACAATGCGTGAAAGAAACAACCAATAATTACAAAGCATACAAATATCACTACTTATTCATTTCCTTTTGGTGAATTTATACTTAAAAAATGAATCTTTATTTGTAATTAAATGTTGGTAATGTTTTGATTAATTTCTATTTTAAATGTACCTTAAATATATTTCAAACAATTCTATTGGGTGAAACGTTATCACGTGACATGGAATAATTCAGTTAATTTTAATTCAATTGCCAGAAAGGACAAATAACCCTAAAAATTTACACCACCGGTGAATAATCTTTTTAGTTTGTTTATTTATACTTGAGTTCACGTTACATTGGAAACCCATCGAGAGACGAGGAAATAAGACATTGGACATGAATATAGCTGAGAGTGCCAGAAGCCGATGAAATAACGGTCCTTTTCCTTTCCATAAATATTTTACAAAAAGATTCTACTTTTGTTGTAAATTCGAAAAATTTGAAAACAAATGTATTTTCAAACGTCAGTCTGTGTGTTATGTTAATAATATAAACTACAGTGTAAGTGTTTGAAATGCCCTTCCACTGTTAGTTCGGTACAATAAAACAATTGTGGCCCGTTGAAAAGGTGAATATCCAAAATTGTCAACCCTCATTGAAATAACCTTCTCGTGTTGAAAATATTTGATATTCACCTTTTCAACGGGCCATAATTGTATTTATTCCTGCCTTTAATATTTGTATGGTTTATAAACATATATCAATACCACCACGAAACGCATGTTTGTTTTCAATATTGAAAACCAAGTTGAAAATGTAGTTTAGTAAATGACATTACTAATTTTCAGACTTTACTCAAAATGAATGACGAAGAAAGCTTAAAAAAATAGGTAGATTGTTCTTTTGGAACCAAACATCGGTTTAATTGTTACTACAATAGAGTGTAGTGCCAGTTCAAAGTTTTATTTACTACACTATTTTATTTTTCAACGCTTTCACTACTAAGGTGTAACAATCAAGTAAACCTGTTCCTCGAATTTAAAGTAGTGTATGTTCTTGTATGAGGAAGACTGCGGTTGCCATATTTTGAGCAAAATCTGCGAAGCATTCAATTAATTCTGAAATCAATCCTGGCTTGGTGAAGTTAATGTTTCTCAGTTTTCTAAATTGATCTGTCAAATTAATTACCACGATAATAATATTTAAAAAGAACACAATTATTTAATGATTTCAATACACATTTATATCAAATCTATTAAAATTGGAAAAGTCCGGTTAACCAGTAAGTGTTTTTGGTATTCGATATGCTGTCCTTCTGACGGTTAACCGGTTAACCGTTGACAGTACTACTAATTAACTATATGGCTATATAGTTTTACAGAGGAAATGTGGTTAGTTTTAGTTCATGCGATCAAATAATTTTGTTTAACGAGGCATCCTGCGGTATAAAAACTACTAAGATTTGTTCATGATTCAATAGTTTGTATTAAAAGAGAGCATGTTGGTACTCTAGATTGATGCAGAATAATTTTTTGTAGTCATTGTGTTCCAATATTGCTCTCATAATTATTATACAATCTGTCCTTACATACAAACATTATTGATTTACTATGCGAATATAAGATTTACATAATAAAGTGCAAGTATGGTCAGTTTTGGTTGATGCGGACTAATTATTTTGTTGTATGAGCCAGCCTCAGGTATACAAACTACTGATATCTGTTTACGATTCAATATTTTGAATGAAAAGAGGACATGCTGGCACTCTTAATTGATGCGAACAAAATTTTGTAGTCATTGTGTGCCAATATTGCTGTCATTTGTATTATACAATCCATCCTTACATGAAAATATTACTGATTACTATGCGCCTATAAGATTTACATAATAAAGTTCAAATATTGTCTGTTTAGGTTGATGCGGGCTAACACTTTTGGTATACAAGTCAGTCTGAGGTATGAAAACTATTGAAAGTTGTTAAAGAATCAAAATACTGATTAAAAGGTGGACACGATTGCACACTAAATTGATGCGAACAAAATCCTGAAATCATTGTCTTCCAAAATTGACATCATTTGTATAATACAATCCATCCTTACAAAATATATAACTCATTTACTATGTGGCTTTATAGATTTGCATGATAAAGTGCAAAGATGATCAGTTTTGGTTAATCCGGACTAATGATTGTGTTATACGAGTCAGTTCGAGATATCAAAATCTACTGAAATTTGTTTACGATGCAATATTTTGAATAAAAAGAGGACATGCTGGCACTCCAAATTGATGCGAACAAAATTCTGTAGTCATTGTGTTCCAAAATTGCCGTTAATTGTATAATACAATCCATCCTGACATTACAAAATATCTGATTTACTATGCGGCTATATAGATTTACATTATAAAGTGCAAATATGGTCAGTGTTGGTTAATGAAATCAAATAATTTTGTATTACGAGTCATCCTGACTTAGCCAGACTGAGATGTGAAACTCTTAGATTTTGGTTAATTAAGATAAGATAAGAACATGCTTGAACTGTTAACTTGTGAAGAAAAAAAACATTACTATAATTTTCGATTAATTAAAGAGATGTAATAACATTATCAATTAACTGTAATCGTCAATATGTCAATCGAAAATGATTAGTTTGTCATTTAAATTTGATGCACCTTATCATTTTATATTTAAGTTCAGTGTATCCAGGATACGATGACAATCTGCGTTTACTAGCGTTTACTACAAACAGTAGACGTGCGTTTACTTTTGACGAAATAGAAGACACACTTTATTTTATTAACGCGGAAGTAAATGCTAAAGTAAACGGCCGTTTATTTCTTCACAAATTTAAAAGACGGGCCCTTTTGCTTTAACGCAGCAGTAAACGCAAAAGTAAACGCCCGTTTACATTTTATGTCGACTGAAATTTCGAAGTTAACGCACAGTTAACCCGAAGTTTATATGAAGTGCACGCCAGTAAACGCCGCGTTAACATTTTCCGCCCGTGTACATTTAATGCTTGTCTGCACCCAACTGTACATATAATATACACTCTATTGATATAAAAAAAAAACTTTCTTGCTGTACATTTGTACATTTAACCTATTAAACATGATAAAGTTTAAAAAAAAACTGCAAGAAAAACTGAATATCAATAATGATATTCTAACTTTGAAATAATTAGTATGGAGTTATAAAATAAATGATGAGTAATATTATAAAAAAACATTTTTTGATAACTATAATGTTTTGTATATATTCCGGACCATATGAGTATTTGGATATTACGCGTTTGGCATGACCATATGGCTATATACTCATATGGTCCGGCCGTATGCGTATGGATTCGGAAATTAACAAGTGTACCCTTAATAATAAATTGCTCATAAGGTATCAATTTGCTGGTTGTCACGTCATTAAAAACACGGTATCAAAGGTAATTTTATTAGATATCATAATAATAAAAAGATTGACTTCATAAAAATAAACAGTTTAATTCATTTATTTAAAGCCACAAGTCACAACTATAGTAATCACATTTATACCTATGGCCATTATCGATTTGTTATTACAAGTAATGGTAATATGTCGACTTCAGAAGATAAATTCCAAACATATCTTAATGATACACAAGAATTAAACTGTTTTAATAATTGACGAAAAATTCGACAGGTCAAAGAGTTTAATAATTGATACCAAAGAAGGACAGAAAACAACAGTTTAGACAATATGTGAAAGACAGAGAATTTCAACATATAAGTCATGCTACGATATTTGAGATCTACAGCTTCTTAAAATAGATACAGCTTATTGTATAATTGAAACGTTTCTTATGCATTTAAAAAAATATCTATGTGGTCCAAATACTTATATGGTCCGGCCCGTTGATAATCAAACGAGTATGTACCCGCATGGTCGGACCATATGTGTATACGCATATGGTCATGAACACAATCGTATGGTCCAAATACTCATATGGTCCGGAACATATATACAAGGCAAATTATATGTTTGAACAGAATAAATCTTTAGTGATTAATCTGTACTTAAAACAGAATTCATGTACAATTAAAAAATACAGAGAACTAGTTAAAATATGAAGTATAAATGTCTACTTGATAAAGTAGTGAAATTCTTGTACTAGTTTTTATGTTTTAAAATGTATAAGCAATCCAACAAAAAAAGAAAAAAGTTTATAAAATATGGAATTATTGATCTGAAGCTAATTTAGAAAAATAGCTTTACCTATCACCAATAAGTGTGGATTGATAACGGTCAGTATTTTATCGTTATAAAAGAAAAACATATTTACATACTCTATTTGTTAAAGATTCGAAATTACTCTATTCAAACTCTTAATATTCAGACATATCTGTGAAAAGGTCATATTTTAATTTACTAATCGAACTGGTAATTTCGAAACCAGGGAGAGATTTCAATACGATACTAGTAAATTGCCAACGGGAAGTTAGAACTATTTCCGGAAATTGTTTTAACCGCATGAAACAAACCAGGATGCGGTATTCAGTACGAAGACTAAACTGGACAATATTTATCTACACGCACCCAATAACACCTTTATCGTCTTAAAGATCCCATAAATTCAAAAGTATCATTTATCAATATCTCTAGAAGTACACTCATCCTTTTAAATGTTTAACAGTTCAACCTTTTGAAATAGTTAATATGCAGCCTGGGGAATCTCATTTTAAAATTTGAACGGTCACGAAAAATAACTGAATTAAATTGAATTATAAAATTTCAGACAGTCTCACCTAATATCTATAAAAACAACGGTCGACATAATCTATTGACTAGGCTCTGTTTTTAGCCTGTTGATAAATTTTATTAAATTTTGGAGGAATGTAACACAATTTCATATTGCAATCTTATGTATTTAATCGTCCAAATTATAATTGCATATTATTATTTAGATTGTTTCCCAAAATCGATCGCCCTTAAGGTTGATCCCTACCCAATGATTTTTTTTAATTTTTATACATATACTTTGAAATGGCCTCTATAGAAATTTGAGTTAAAAATATCATGTCACCAGATTTGTTTCCATGGTAGCTATAGCGGTCACCAAGATTGATACAGCACATGTATGGATAAATACATACCTAAAGTACAAATTCTGGATTTTCTTCAAGCCTTTGAAAGTATTTTGAAAGTTTTGTTTTTCATTTATTACAGAAATAATGTTGAAAATGTAAATAAACACAAATAATAGCAGTTACATACATATTTATTAAATCTCGCCCCCAATTTCGTAAACACTGATGCAAATGAAAAACAATCTCCACAGTGAAAGAGTATCTTACTCTTCAATTGCAGATTCAGGCTTAAGCAACCTTTCACATATGCATGTAGTAAACAAACAATTTAGTAACATCTACTTCTTAAAGGATCAAGTCTGTTTCAACATAAAACAAGTAAAATTCACATTAAACATGCTGAATATGAAAAGCTTGTGTTTTACAAAAAATTTCAATAATCAATAACATCCTTTTTAGATGGTGATAAGGAATTGGTTCTCTTTGAACACACCAAATAATGAAATTTCTCAAAAAATATTGATAATGCTTGATCATAGATGCATGATCTCCAAGATGAAGTGTAAATATATTTTACAAATGATTTTGAAATCTCCTGTTTATATTAAAGTGATTTCTGAATATAATACACACGTTTTTACCCTACCGCACAATCAACCCTTCAGGTGTTGGTTCACTTATATTTTTTACAATACACAGTTAAATCAAATCTCTTCCTAACGGAAAGGCATTTTTCAGTATGTAACATTGTTACTAACTTTTATGTTTAGCAGAACTTTTAACTGTCAAATAAATTAAAATTGGTCTTAGCAAAGAAAACCAACTCTGAGCAGACCAAAAGGAATAAACAAAAGAGCCTTCTGAACTTTATCACTAATAATTTTCTTTATAATTATCCCCAACAATGAAAAAGATTGGAAAGTATAAGGTCTTAAATCTGACCATGAAAAGTACAAACATCTCTGAAAGGAGCTTGTTGGTCAAAAGACAACGAATCAAATATCTACAGATTTGAAAATGAAAACGTGATAACAACAAAACAAATATATCTTCTTTCAATTGCCATCCTGTTGAATCTGTAAATTTTTTAGACATATGATAAGCATCAAAATTTTCTTACCAGGAATATAAAGAGCTGTGATAAAAATGTTCTTTCTTGAACACCAAGCCCAAATAATGAAATATTTGTAGTAAGCATGTTTTAAAAGTGACAAAGAGGTTATACCTCCTATTGCATAATAAATGCTACTGAAATTGTATTTTCTGATTGTATAACTCTCTGTGCTAAAAATTTCTCTCCAAAAGAAAAATATAGCCAACAATTCTAAGAAATCTATATGAAATGAGCGCATGTTCTTAAAGAAGCTCCATCTACCAACAGAAAAATTTTCTTCAAATTTGGATCCCAAATCCTTCTAATGAGGCATCTGGTCCAATCCAAAAACTTATTTGGATGGGTCTAAAAATCAATTCTTAATTTCTGATTTAAATTGTTAAAAATTTCACCTATAGATTGATGAAAATAAACACTGTAACAACTATACAGTGTTTCAACATTATTTCTCGCCATGTTTCTGCAACATTCCCACAGATACTGCATTAAAAGCATGTGCCACAAGACCAATATATGATGCAAATCATCTATAATACAGTTACACAATTCTATTTAAGAAGAATTTCCCAAGGGAGATAATTTTACCATTTCTCATCTGTCATAAAAAACTTAAATAGCTCAGTATCAATAATGAGACAAAGGAAAACAATGTGATTCCAAGAAATGAGTACCAACTTCTCAAAATTTATTCTGAAGCACAGCTTATCAAGCATTTGCACCACTTCTTCTGTATTCATAATACAACCATCTAAATTCTGATCCATAATAAAAGAATCATCAATGTATAAACTATAGCATGTATATACTTCAAGTGACATTATTTCATAAAAATACATAGACAGGTTTTAAAACCTTAGTAAAAACTCTTGATGCAGAAGCCAATCCAAAACAAAGAACATAAATATCATATCAATGTCCTTTCCACATGAATCAGGAAATTGTGATATAATCATAAATGATACTTAAATATGCATCTGTGAGATCTATAGATGTTAGCTCTCTCTCTCTATATATATATAGATAACCATCCCTAAGAATTACATCTAAACAAAAGATAAATGGTTCTGCTCCAAATGCTGATTAGCCACAAGCTAAGCTTGTTTTAATTATTCAAATAGGTAACAGGCCTTGAAGACCCATCTTTCTTAGAAACTAAGAAAATATATAGGAAATAAACTGATTTTCCAATGATCGATCAACCTCTTAAATAGCTCCCTTAGCTATCAATTTTTGGACTTCTGAAATTATTTCATCCTTATGAAAGGTGAAATGTATTATATTCAAATATGTGGTATATCACTAAAAATAATTTTATAACCATTTCTTATTAAATCTAATATCAATAGATCATTAGTAACATTTTCCAAATCATAGTATTTAAGTTATCTACTGTATAAAGCAACTGGTTGAGAAATGTGACCTCTTTGAGATTCTCTGTTCCCTTTTTGGAAACCTCTCCCTCTCAATGAAGGGAATTGCCTACTAGTATTCGCCCTGTTGACCAACAGAGCCTCCACAGTTAAAAGACTGATATTGCCTTTCCCATAACAGCTGGGAGTAAAATAATTGCTAGTACTGGAACCTCTTCCAAGGAATCTAGAATTTGCTTTAGAATCTTTGTATAATCACCAAGTTTGCTTCATGCAATCATAACTAAAAACGTAATAAATCAACTATCACATCAGAATTACAAATAAGTTTTATCATCTAGATATTTCTGAGCATCTCCTATGCGTTTAAATAGAAACCCATGGTCAAACAAACAAATAGAATTTTACAATAAAATCCTCAACAAAAGGGGTGATGATCAACCCCTTCATAAAGTATCTCTGGGTTTCCTGCATCTTTGAAACCACATAGTGGGCCTGTCTAGGCAGTGCCATTTCAATCCTGTTATTTATCCTAGACACACTAGGATTCTCACAGTTCTCAGGGTGATAGTATTACTCCTCTATGAACTTGATATTTTCCTGATTTGATATTTACTGACATGGTAGTATTATTAACAGTCACAGAAAGTCCAGAAGAAAACTTAGACACAGTTTTCTACCTTTTTAAACAATTTTGGGATTTTCCAAGCAAAATCATGATTAAACTGTTCAACAAACAGGATGAGATAATGGACCATTAATCTCACTAAGAGAAGCCTTAAAGGCTTCTGAAAACCTTAATGCAGGATCAAAAGACGTATCAAAATTCAGTTCCGGCTGGACTATCATCAGCCATGGCACAAACTCCAAAAGGAGGTACATGAACAGTATCATTATAGTAGTTCAGATCAAAATTAGAACTAAATCTTCATAAAAGTAAGCCTCTAATGGCAAAATTCGAATAAAGCAGCAGGTTTCTCTACAAACTCTGCTTGAGTTGAAGGCAGAGAAACTGTCTCAAACCTCATGATTCATACATGTTCTTTACTACATTAATAAAAATGAGTCAATGCATCAATATGTATTGTACATGCCTATCTTCAATCTCAACAGCACTATCTTGAGAAAAATTCACAAATGAAGGAGATTTTGAAGCTATACAAGTAGCACTAGATTTTAAAAACTTACTTTTGACTCGTTCTGTTGCTTTGTCAATTATTTCCAATTGCAATGCCATTATGATCTTTTATAAAACTACTAGATTTTATAACTGTTTAAGAAGAGGATTTATTCAAAATACCTCGTTTTCCTATTAAATTTATCATCTTTAATTTCTAAAACAACTCAGAGGTGATGAAAATCATAGCCATCACCCTTGTAAGTGTAAACATAATTCTAAACATCTTGCAAAAGCAATACATTTGCATAATCAAATTCAGCCATTGTAATAAAATAATGTGTACCTGTGCAGGTAAAACACGTGTAAATTCTGAAGAGTACTCACAATCTTCAGGTGAATAGAAATACTTTTAAATATCTACCTGTTTAACAAACAGGAGCAAATGTGCTGTACATCGTACTAAGGCAAATACTTATTAATGAATATATAAAATTGTCATACATCGTAGACAATAAAAATTTTAATTAATTTCCAACGACACTTGTTATACATCGTAGACAAGAATTTTTTAAATTCATTTCCATCAACACTTGTCATACATCGTAGACAATTAAGGAATTATTATTTCTAATTAACAAAATAACATTAGAACTTGTCGTACATCGTACATCGTAGACAAGTTAAATGTAACTTTAGTAACTTTCCCCTAAATCTTAGATAAAAATAAAATAACTTAAAAGAATTCAAGTGAAGTGTTCACTTCACACCCTCTAGAAAAATAAATGACAAGTTATTATGGAACAGGTGCTTATATACTAGGGTCAAGGTCACTGGCCAGCTATTATAGTTATAGTTTGTTTCTTTAAACAGAGATATTACATGTAAGCTTCACCCCTCATAGAGAAGTTAAGCTAATTTATTACTTGAGACCGAAGGCGAAATATGAATAAGAACATCCTTTTTAGATGGTGATAAGGAATTGGTTCTCTTTGAACACACCAAATAATGAAATTTCTCAAAAAATATTGATAATGCTTGATCATAGATGCATGATCTCCAAGATGAAGTGTAAATATATTTTACAAATGATTCTGAAATCTCCTGTTTATATTAAAGTGATTTCTGAATATAATACACACGTTTTTACCCTACCGCACAATCAACCCTTCAGGTGTTGGTTCACTTATATTTTTTACAATACACAGTTAAATCAAATCTCTTCCTGACGGAAAGGCATTCTTCAGTATGTAACATTGTTACTAACTTTTATGTTTAGCAGAACTTTTAACTGTCAAATAAATTAAAATTGGTCTTAGCAAAGAAAACCAACTCTGAGCAGACAAAAAGGAATAATCAAAAGAGCCTTCTGAACTTTATCACTAATAATTTCCTTTATAATTATCCCCAACAATGAAAAAGATGGGAAAATATAAGGTCTTAAATCTGACCATGAAAAGTACAAACATCTCTGAAAGGAGCTTGTTGGTCAAAAGACAACGAATCAATTATCTACAGATTTGAAAATGAAAACGTGATAACAACAAAACAAATATATCTTCTTTCAATTGCCATCCTGTTGAATCTGTAAATTTTTTAGACATATGATAAGCATCAAAATTTTCTTACCAGGAATATAAAGAGCTGTGATAAAAATGTTCTTTCTTGAACACCAAGCCCAAATAATGAAATATTTGTAGTAAGCATGTTTTAAAAGTGACAAAGAGGTTATACCTCCTATTGCATAATAAATGCTACTGAAATTGTATTTGTATAACTCTCTGTGACTAAAAATGTTTCTCCAAAAGAAAAATATAGCCAACAATTCTAAGAAATTTATATGAAATGAGCGCATGTTCTTAAAGAAGCTCCATCTACCAACAGAAAAATTTTCTTCAAATTTGGATCCCAAATCCTTCTAATGAGGCATCTGGTCCAATCCAAAAACTTATTTGGATGGGTCTAAAAATCAATTCTTAATTTCTGATTTAAATTGTTAAAAATTTCACCTATAGATTGATGATAATAAACACTGTAACAACTATACAGTGTTTCAACATTATTTCTCGCCATGTTTCTGCAACATTCCCACAGATACTGCATTAAAAGCATGTGCCACAAGACCAATATATGATGCAAATCATCTATAATACAGTTACACAATTCTATTTAAGAAGAATTTCCCAAGGGAGATAATTTTACCATTTCTCATCTGTCAGAAAAAACTTAAATAGCTCAGTATCAATAATGAGACAAAGGAAAACAATGTGCTTCCAAGGAATGAGTACCAACTTCTCAAAATTTATTCCGAAGCACAGCTTATCAAGCATTTGCAACACTTCTTCTGTATTCACAATACAACCATTTAAATTCTGATCCATAATAAAAGAATCATCAATGTATAAACTATAGCATGTATATACTTCAAGTGACATTATTTCATAAAAATACATAGACAGGTTTTAAAACCTTAGTAAAAACTCTTGATGCAGAAGCCAATCCAAAACAAAGAACATAAATATCATACCAATGTCCTTTCCACATGAATCAGAAAATTGTGATATAATCATAAATGATACTTAAATATGCATCTGTGAGATCTATAGATGTTAGCTCTCTCTCTCTCTTTATATATATAGATAATCATCCCTAAGAATTACATCTAAACAAAAGATAAATGGTCCTGCTCCAAATGCTAATTAGCCACAAGCTAAGTTTGTTTGAATTTTTCAAATAGGTAACAGGCCTTGAAGACCCATCTTTCTTAGGAACTAAAAAAATATAGGAAATAAACTGATTTTCCAATGATCGATCAACCTCTTAAATAGCTCCCTTAGCTATCAATTTTTGGACTTCTGAAATTATTTCATCCTTATGAAAGGTGGAATGTATTTTATTCAAATATGTGGTACATCATTAAAAATAATTTTATAACCATTTCTTATTAAATCTTCCAAATCATAATATTTAAGTTATCTACTGTATATAGCAACTGGTTGAGAAATGTGACCTCTTTGAGATTCTCTGTTCCCTTTTGGGAAACCTCTCCCTCTCAATGAAGGGAATTGCCTACTAGTATACGCCCTGTTGACCAACAGAGCCTCCGCAGTTAAAAGACGGATATTGCCTTTCCCATAACAGCTGGGAGTAAAATAATTGCTAGACCTGGAACCTCTTTCAAGGAATCTAGAATTTGCTTTAGAATCTTTGTATAATCACCAAGTTTGCTTCATGCAATCATAACTAAAAACGTAATAAATCAACTATCACATCAGAATTACAAATAAGTTTTATCATCTAGATCTATATTTCTGAGCATCTCCTACATGTCCTATGCGTTTAAATAGAAACCCATGGTCAAACAAACAAATAGAATTTTACAATAAAATCCTCAACAATAGGGGTGATGATCAATCCCTTAATAAAGTATCTCTGGGTTTCCTGCATCTTTGAAACCACATAGTGGGCCTGTCTAGGCAGTGCCATTTCAATCTTGTTATTTATCCTAGACACACTAGGATTCTCACAGTTCTCAGGGTGATAGTATTACTCCTCTATGAACTTGATATTTTCCTGATTTGATATTTACTGACATGGTAGTATTATTAACAGTCACAGAAAGTCCAGAAGAAAACTTAGACACAGTTTTCTGCCTTTTTAAACAATTTTGGGATTTTCCAAGCAAAATCATGATTAAACTGTTCAACAAACAGGCTGAGATAATGGACCATTAATCTCACTAAGAGAAGCCTTAAAGGCATCAGAACACCTTAATGCAGGGTCAAAAGACGTATCAAAATTCAGTTCCGGCTGGACTATCATCAGCCATGGCACAAACTCCAAAAGGAGGTACATGAACAGTATCATTACAGTAGTTCAGATCAAAATTAGAACTAAATCTTCATTAAAGTAAGCCTCTAATGGCAAAATTAAAATAAAGCAGCAGGTTTCTCTACAAACTCTGCTTGAGTTGAAGGCAGAGAAACTGTCTCAAACCTCATGATTCATACATGTTCTTTACTACATTAATAATAATGAGTCAATGCATCAATATGTAAACATGCCTATCTTAAGTCTCAACAGCACTATCTTGAGAAAAATTCACAAATGAAGGAGATTTTGAAGCTATACAAGTAGCACTAGATTTTAAAAACTTACTTTTGACTCGTTCTGTTGCTTTGTCAATTATTTCCAATTGCAATGCCATTATGATCTTTTATAAAACTACTAGGTTTTATAACTGTTTAAGAAGAGGATTTATTCAAAATGCATCTTGTTTTCCTATTAAATTTATCATCTTTAATTTCTAAAAAAACTCAGAGGTGATGAAAATCATAGCCATCACCCTTGTAAGTGTAAACATAATTCTAAACATCTTGCAAAAGCAATACATTTGCATAATCAAATTCAGCCATTGTTATAAAATAATGTGTACCTGTGCAGGTAAAACACGTGTAAATTCTGAAGAGTACTCACGACCTTCAGGTGAATAGATATACTTTTAAAATATCTACCTGTTTAACAAACAGGAGTATGAATTAAGTAACAAATGTGCTGTACATCGTACTAAGCCAAAAACTTAATGAATATATAAAATTGTCATACATCGTAGACAATAAAAATTTTAATTAATTTCCATCGACCCTTGTCATACATCGTAGACAAGAAATTTTTAAATTCATTTACATCAACACTTGTCATACATCGTAGACAATTGGAGAATTATTATTTCTAATTAACAAAATAACATTTGAACTTGTCGTACATCGTAGACAAGTTAAATGTAACTTTAGTAACTTTCCCCTAAATCTTAGATAAAAATGAAATAACTAAAAAGAATTCAAGTGAAGTGTTCACTTCAAACCCTCTAGAAAAATAATGACAAGTTATTATGGAACAGGTGCTTATATACTAGGGTCAAGGTCACTGGCCAGCTATGGTCTGGTGGTTATAGTTTTTTTCTTTAAACAGAGATATTACATGTAAGCGTCACCCCTCATAGAGAAGTTAAGCTAATTCATTACTTGAGGCCAAAGGCGAAATATGAATAAGAATACCATCATTTCAGGCTACAACACATGGCGTATAAAATTATAATCCTGGTACTTTTGATAACTATTATTTGTAAATGAAAACGAATGTCATCATATTGCAGTTTTTGGAAGCATTACTATGGTATAAAATGAGCAAAATTTAGTTACTCAGCAGTAAGCAAAAAAATCACCAAATATTTTATTCATTCTATTAGATTGACTGTCCCGCTGGTATCTTTCGTCCCTCTTTTAAGTAACAATATATACTCTTATATTAAATGTTTGAATAGTTTACTCATCTGTTTCGGTCAAATACTGATTGATAGTAATTTTTCTGACCATATAAAAAGTTCACTGTGTTCCCTGTGAACATTGTCAACCCTTCCAAGTCGAATAGTACAGATTTCAACTGATCTTCCATTTAGATATATTAATGACATGACAAAAAGAAAATATCAATTTTTTTTTTGCTCGCTTCATTTGAAATGTCATATCTTGGCATGATTCATCTCTGGAATATATTTGATCCACTGACAACTACCAACTGAGGGTTGTCACTATTTCTTGAGAGAAGTCTTATTTCCAAATCAAAATCAACACATTGATCTATATATATTTTAAAAGGAATAAGAGAAAGAATTTGCTGAAAGTCACAAGTTGTGATGTATACCTCAGTTTCTGTTTTATATGTTGTTCTTTCTTTAACATTTAAACTGTGTTGGGCCTTCTTTCTATTCTTTTTATTATCAATTCTTTGTTTTCTGGTGGTCTCTTGCCTCGCCAATTTTTTATTAACACTTTCCCAAACTTTCATTGAAAATTGGCCAGGGGAACATACTGATTCTGGATTTATCTGAAAGTTTAATTCATCGTATTGAATATATGATATGTTGTAATAGATTATAGGGCAACATTAATCTAGTCATACATTAAAAGAACAACTAAAAAAGCTTACAAAGCACTCTGCATCATATGCATTAAAAGTTTAACCTAATGTTACATATGGCCAGGTTTTTGAAGTGATTATAATAAGTAGGTAAACTGATGAGTATAAAATTGTATATTGCTTCTGCATATAATATACATCCTTTAAATTGTTTTTCTTTATGTGCGGTGGAAATTTAGAATGAAATATAAGTGCCAATATCTATAGGGGCATCCTAGTGTCCAATACAAGTAAAAATTCAAAGTATATATTTAATAGCTGTGACATTGACTATTTATCTTAAATCTATACAGTTGAACTGTTCTTTTTTGGGTATACATGTACAGCATGTGAGAAACTGTGTGTGAAAAACATGGATTACATCATCTACATTACATAGTTAGCCTCGTTATGTCATAACGGAACCAGTGGCAGTCTTGATAATAAACTTAATATTAAAATAAAGTACAAATCAAAAGCATAAACTGTGGATTACAGATACCTTTGTTTGCCAGGAAGCTGAGTTACTGACAGAAGGGCATCTGTGTATAAATTTGCATGTTCTTGCCACTTATAGTTGCTGAGATATAAACTTGGACGTTTCAACTAACCATGAAGCAAACTAGAACCTACTAAATCTATTGTCCAAAAACAAAACTTTATGACAGCAAAAACATCCATTTCAGATTCACAAGTCTCTCAAATGAAGACTTATTTTTTTGTCAAAGATAACTGATTATCTTAACATGTAACTACTATTGAAATCCATTTATATCCTTCATGTTTCTGAAAAACTGGCTATTAAAGGATGACGATTCACCATAAGACTTACAATTGATACAAAATATAATAAAAATAGTATTGAGAGTAAAATTGTATGATTATACGTTTCATAATGAGTGATTCATTTATATTACTTGTTATAATATTTGGTTATGCAATAGCAATTAAATGATAAATGAGCCATTAAAGTTTTCATTTTATAAATTAACTATAAATTAACTCACAAACTGAAAAAAAATCATATTCATTTTATATAATAACAATATCAATGCGAAGTATGGCATCCGCTCACCATAGAAAGCTGTTGCTTTAAAGTATTCACATGGGTGTAGAAAATCTACTATGTCCACTGTGACCTTGACATATCGGAATATCTATTATATTAATCAAGTTAAAGCCTAAATACTTAATAATTTACCAGTATTACATTTATAGTTCCAACCACTACCACATATTTGCCACAAAACTGGCATCAACGTAATGAAAAAAAGTAGTACAAAATGAAAGTGCATGCTTTGTTCAAATAGATTCATTTTTTAATTCGGTAATAATTTATGATTGGTTGAAATATAATTTCAGGTATATGCATATTTGTGCCAGACACCTTACAATCTATAAAAAATATATTATCAAGAAAAACGAGTTCGGTAAACAAGTGGATGGGTCCCTTGCCAAACAAAATGCCTAAAGTTAAAAAGTTGCAAATATAACAGTATGTGCAATTCAAATAAATGTTCATTAAGTCAATAAGATTTCTGTTGCAGGTTATCACCAATTAAAGTTTATATCCATCTGCAGTTGACTTATTTCTTCTGTTGGCATGGTAAATTCCAGATTGTAAAAATTATTAAATGTTATATTTGATCCAGTTATTACACTATCCCCTCCTTAGAAACGGAAATTCTCCTGAATTGTATATATAATACAGTTAATGTATGACGCATTATTTATAAACGCAAAAATATATATGACTTCCACTGCGATTTAAGGTTTTCTCCAGTGACAAGATGATTTAATGTCTATCTTCTATGGTAAAGTTAGTACATTATTTTCACAATAGGCGTAACGGAATTTTGCTACGGTGGCAAATATCAATAACTTTGTCCGTTGAAGTGTCCCTAAGATCCCATGTGGTGTACTACTGGTTTACTATGATTTGGAAGTCAGGGTTGCCTTTTTTGATGATGGTTCTGAGGATTTCGTAGTTATGATACCGATATTTCCTTACTAGGTTTTCTTTGCCTTTTATTTTCTGTTCTGTGGTGACAGGAAGGGCCAGGAAATTGTATTTGTCCAACAAATCAGTTTTGTCCAGTTTCGAAATTTCCCAGTGGAGTGATACTCTAACTGGGAAGCGGCAAATACCCAGGCCAACAGCTTACTGTCTGGTGTTAGGGTTTCCCAATCCCTAGGTGGCCACTCCAAAAATGTTGTTCCAGTTGGTATATGAATTGATTTTGTCTTCTGGCAGTTGCACGTGGTATGGCCGGCATGGAACCAAGGATTAGGATCTCCCGGGCCTTCTTCTGGATAGGGTTTTCCTCTGCGACTGTCAAATCTGTTGATCTTGAAGGTGGTAGAACCACTGGAAGGCTGGCTGTCAAAGAGGATGGAGGCTTGGATGCAGATGATGGAGGCTTTGGTGCAGACGATGGAGGCTTTGGTGCAGATGATTGAGGCTTGGAAGCAGATGATGGATGCCTGGGTGCAGATGATGTTGAAGATGGATTGTGCGAGTGGAGATTTGGTTGGAGCCATGATGGGTTTGGGCTTGGAGACTGAGGATCTTGGTTTGGAGGAGAAGATGTCTGGTCGTCTTTCTATCCTGGTTATTAAGGCAGGAGAGATGTTAAGGGTGTCATCACACATCTGTTGTTTATGATAGAATTCCGCCCCGTAAACTGGTGATGCGTTGTGAGACATGATGGAGATGAATGTTAGCCTAATGGTTTTGGCTTTCCTCTCTAATGCTGCATTAAACTTCTCCACCATACTTATCACTGGGTCAATCTAAATCCTGTACCAGATCATCTCCTTAGATCTTATGGTAAATAGGGCAATCAGGGGTCCATCTGTGTTCATCTGAATGCTGTGGAGTGTGAGCACTGATGGCAACAAGGGGTCATACTCCTCCATTGTTGCGTCCTCTTCCAAGGTGATGGTGGGCACGTCTTGCTCCCACTCACTCACTGCCGACTCCACATGTGGTTCCCTGATCCCTTGTCTAGGTGTTCCAACCACCTATGTATCTCTTGGATGGTTTGTCCAATCCTCTACCCAGCTTTGTCTTAATCTGCGTATTGACTTGCATTTCCCCAACCAACTGGTGACATTGCTCCGTCCCTTTGGTGTTACTTTGGTGACCAATCTCCTATAGTCCTCTGGAAAAACGCTTAACCAGTATCTATTTGCCTCCGATATGAAGGTTTTTTCTAATTTTGGTGCTATATCTGGGTGTTTCTCGTCCAGGTGACACCTCAGGTCACTGATCCTGGAGAACCTCTTCTCGTGGAAACACCACAGACAAACAACAGATAGGCGGCCTCTATGTGTTCCTTTACTGGGTCTCATTCTGAAAGATATCAATTTTAACCGGATGGTACGTTAGGGTGTTAACATCGTATTTTTTTAAGCATTGAACAGTGTATCTATTTCTTGGTTATAGGTATATACATAAATATCTTCATATTCGGTCTCTCTTATGGCTACATATAGATCTGGTTATTTTTCTTAAGGTTTGTTTTTTATTTTGGAACTGGTCCCTCTTAGTAATTTCTGTGGCTTGTTTCTAAGCCGTAGCAATTAAATAATATTTTCTTTTCAATTATCTCCCCTTAACTGTATACTTTTTATTCTGGAATACTCATTATAAACATGAAATTTTAAAAATGGCTGGAACAACAGGAATCCTGGTAATAGGATGTCTTAGCATCTGGTTTTGATTTTGTTTGTTTATTTGTTGTTGTTGTTTTAATTTATGTATAATGTAGCTACTTCTCATGGGGAACTTGCTGTATGGTAAATGATACAGGTGTATATTATACATCTAAATATTCGTCCACTAAGGTATTACTATTGTAAAAAATACTGGCAGTATATCACACTGAGTACCTGGTTACAAGGAAGGCTTGGAGAGGACAGGACTTTTATACACACAAATCTAATTCAATTACAAGTGAAATAACTTTATTTCTTTTGTCGCATTTCAACACTGGTACAAGGATTACAATATGGCTATCTGTACATATGGCATGGTAAACTGATTATATACATCATCAGCAGTCTCTTCGCTGACTGTACAGGACTTCTCTTCTTCATCTCTCCCCTACCTTCAGAAGTATAAAATTTAACATTAAATATTTAGCGGAATTCCTAGGATGGCCAATCCCATAATTCCACTCTAAAAATAAAGGATTATCTTCATGCATCCAATAAATCTAGACGTCACAGGATCTTTAACAAAAACATTTACTGGCAAGTGCGCAATGTCACCAGTATTACTCTTCCTGTCTCTCTTCATAATACAAAATTAACAATAAACAGTATATACATATGTGTCAAATCTTCTGCCAATCATTGCAACTTTTATTTCTCATTATTTTTTTCTATTCTATCCTTGTAACAGTTGTTGGGTTTCTGCTTTTGTATGGTATTAGCCGGTCTATGTTGAAAACTTTTGCTGGTTGCCGTGGTGACTTCTTCACCATATATAAGATCATAAATTAGTATTATAAATTAGGCGTAGGCGTAGGCGAGTAATTGTGGAAGGGTCTGTTGACAAGTTTTGGGGCTGTCGTCAGGAATATTCTGCATCTTGAGGTTTCTTCTTTTTCTACCTCTGAAGACGAATGGATGCCAGGCAATGCACTCATATTACTCCATAAAATATAAGTTCGAACGTATATGTATTTATCATTACATGTTCATATATATATATATTACAGGGAATTTGTAAAATCAGTGGTTTTGTAAAATCCCTGAAATTGTTAGGGATTTTACAAAATTACTGAAAATAGAGCTAGGGATTTGTTTAAATCCCTGATTACAATTTAAAAGTATAACTTGCTATTAGCATGATTAGAAATGTGTTTTTTTAATATAAAAATAGACTAATGATCACATACCCTAACCCACTCAATTTCTTATACCTTACATATGTGTTTTTCTTCTCTAATGACAGCAATCAACCTACATGTAATGTTCCGTTTTTATATTTGATTTTGAACATTTGATATATTTAGCTATATTTTATACGGTAATTACAAAAAAACTATAATATGCAATTATAGCCTTTGCATGGGGTCGATAAGAGGTTATATCGACCTAAGAGAAGCATATTGACTGAGGACGAAGTCCGGGGTCGATATGCTTCTCTTGGTCGATATATATAGCATCGCATTGACCTCAATTAAAGGCTACAATTGTTATATTATTAATCAACAACTATTCGCATGAATGATGTAAAAATTGGAGATTTCTAGAATGTAATTTTAGTAACATGCTGTATGCCCTGTGCAATATGTTGTGGTTTTTTTTACCTACGAAAAGCTAAACACAACAGTATTGGAGTGCAAACTGAGTATATACAAATGTACGTGTGATCAAGTTTTATCAAATCACAAATCCTTACAAATATTCGATTAATAATATTAAACTGTAACTTTCTTTCTGACAAGGTAGTGATAAGAGCTTGTTTAATATGTTCCAAAATCTCATCATATTTTCCGTGGTACCTTATGTTGCACTTTAATTTCCCCTCAATTATTTGAAGTAACTTTTGTGTGTATGTTTGTCTTTAATTTAAAGACAGCTGTGCCTGAGCTATTGCTCCAAAGTATATCAGTTGTATAGTGCATGAAAACTGCTCACTTCGTATTAAAATAAGGGCTATATTAACCTCAAACTTATTTAGTGTTACTGTAGTAGGCTTTTTTCACAGAAATTTTTAATAAAAAAGAATGAATTTATTTTAAAAATTCCCTGAATTTAATCAGTGAATCCGTAAAAAAGATCTTAATTATTTCAGGGATTTTGTAAAATCACAAGTCAAAATCAGGGATTTCATAGTATCACTCATTAGTTCAGTGATTTTACAAATTCCCTAAAATTTCAGTGATTTTACAAAATCCCTGATTTCACAAATTCCCTGTAACATATACACGAGCAAATGCAGACATGCAAACGCTTATTCAGTAATCAATTTTCGAGACATTTAGGTCACTCAGTGTGGTGGGGGATAACTGCCGCTATATTTACGTTTTCTTAAAAATACTTCATCTTATATTAAATTAAAGCATATTAACCTGCTTGGTTTTTCTGTTGGACTAGGTCTGGTAAAGATAAACTTTTAAACTATTATGTTGTTAAGCTATTAGTTAGCCTTGAGCTAACAAGTTATC
The DNA here is from genome assembly GCA_037788925.1 of Mytilus galloprovincialis. NCBI lineage: Eukaryota > Metazoa > Mollusca > Bivalvia > Mytilida > Mytilidae > Mytilus > Mytilus galloprovincialis. Next base: position 1,982,730 of record JAWDJN010000016.1, read on the forward strand.
CGCCATTTCACTGAGTGAAACCTTATTTATATACTTTTAAGATCCATGAAAGCCAATCGAAAAAAAGGGATCTAGCCAGGGATCCCTGAGGGCCAATGAGAACCCTGTCAAGACTGACATGAAAATGTCCGACCAAATAGGGGCTTGACAGGAAAACCTTCACATTTGAAAATCACACGTAAAATGGACAGTAAAATGCCTGTTCTTTAATTATTATACAAAGGGGCCAAAGTCTTAACTGTTCCTTTATTCAAATTTATCAAGAGAAGCTTAAAACTTCGCTACTAGACTTGATTCCAATTTCTAGCCGTGCGTAGAACTAGCAGACGCCGGGAGTACTGTTATTAAATTCCAGCGGTAAACTGGTTACAATATAATTCCTATAAATTAATCTTTAACAGATATAATTGATGAAGCCTTAATAAAACTATAAATGTAATGACTTATTTCTTACTCTTATAGAATACTTAAGAGATTTAAGATATATAATGACAACGTCAAAAATATTTCCTACTGTGGTCACATGTCCAGTAAAATGGCTCTTCATGGAGAAACAACAAAAAATGGTTTTGACCGATAGTAAAACTTAAATATTTCCTTACTGAGACACATTTCTAGGGCTTATAATGCGTTGAAATATAATTTCAGGTATATGCATATTTGTGCCAGACACCTTACAATCTATAAACAAGTGGAGGGGACACTTGTCAAACAAAATGGCTAGGGTTAAAAAGTTGCAAATATAACAGTATGTGCAATTCAAATACATGTTCATAAAGTAAATAATATTTCTGTTGCAGGTTATCACCAATTAAAGTTTATATGCATCTGTAGTTGACTTATTTCTTCTGTTGGCATGGTAAATTCCAGGTTTTGAAAATTATTAAATGGTATATTTGTTCCAGTTATTACAATATGATGCAGACATAATATTTCAATCAGTGTAATTGAGGTCTGGAGCAGGCATGTCAGTCACTGCTAGTAGTCTGTTGTTAATTATGCATTATTGTCATTTTGTTTATTTTCTTTTGTTTCATATTCTGACGTCGGACTCGGACTTCTCTTAAACTGAATTTTACTGTGCGTATTGTTGTGCGTTTGTTTTATCTACATTGGCTAGAGGTATAGGTGGAGGATTGAGATCTCTAAAAATATAATTCCCTACCACAATTTTGCGCCTGTCCCAAGGCAGGAGCTTCTGGCTTTTGTTAGTCTTGAATGATTTTTAATTTTAGTTTCTTGTGTATAATTTAGAGTTCAGTATGACGTCCGTTTTCACTGAACTAGTATACATATTTGTTTAGGGGCCAGCTGAAGGCCGCCTCCGGGTGCGAGAGTTTCTCGCTACATTGTAGACCCATTGGTGACCGTTCGGCTGTTGTCTGCTCTATTGTCGGGTTGTTGTCGCTTTGACACATTCCCATTCCTATTCTCAATTTTTTTTATAGTTAAGATACGTATTCAACAGTTTTAAGAACATTTCACTTCTAACAACAACCATAACGGCCCAATTTCTCAAACATGAGCTAAAAGAACTCGTCAAGGAAAATATTGTTTGTCCCGGCTGATAATGCTGCTTACAATGTCATTATTGTTTGACGTCAATTTTACATTGAGGTTCTACAAAAAATAAAATCCCGAATTCACCAACATTCTAACTGACTCTATTTTCCGGAAATAACATATGTAGCAAACATAAACTTTCAGCTACCCATAGTAAACAGATATTTGCCACTAGACGTTAAGCAATCAACGATCGGTCAATCAATCTTCACAAGCAGAACAGAATTCAATGAAAGTTAGGACTTGCTAAACTGCATGCTTATATTAGTGATTTCGAATCTGTTTAAAGTTTTGATTTTTCTACCCTATATACCACTTTGCCTCATAACCTTCTTTCGAAAAATCTGATTAAATGGGCATTTAAAAAGTCGGATTACACTTATTGTAATTCCGTATATTGTCAGGCTATCGAAATTCTTATGGAAACTAACTGGGCACCACTTATTGCGGACTTGTTTCTGTGTTGTAATGAGTTATATTAATGACTAAAATTATCAATTTATAATAAAACTTGTCAAATAAAATTAGCATTAAAAAAAAATCAAAATCTGTCAGACTATATTTGGATGTCATATTCCAAAAGCAACAGACGAATATATCTTTATTAAAATTATATTAATCAATACAATGATTCACCTGAAACACGATTTAAAAACTACTTTCAGAAAAGATCAAAAATGGTCAATAATTTGCTTAAATGTCGATCTAAAACACTACTATGGAATATGTTTGTAGAAATGAAAATTAAAGATATCAAATTCAAATTGTCAAAGATCATAAAACTAGAAAAAAAGAATGTAAAATAAAATTAATGCATAATAAGAATACCGAAGACACTTTAAACTAAAAATTGAATAGAAACCTACAATACAATAGGTAAAACGAAAGTCAATAGTTGTTAACACTATAAAACTTTAATTTGAATATGACGCATTTCTTCGAAAAGTTTGTATAGCTCACCCACTTGTGCCATATCTTTTTAATCCTGAACCCGTGATGACTTTTGTTACAGAAAGCCAAATCTATCTAAGGCCAACTTTGTATGTGGGAGTAAAAACCATAGATTCTTAATTTTTCTAAATTGATCAACGGTGAATTGATATAAAAAAAAACATATAAGATAACGTACCGATTACTTAACTAAGGTTTCACTCTGGAACTAGACCGAATTATAGCTATTTCATATCCAAACCATTTGTACCCCCCATTTTGTACCCAGAAAAAATCTATTCGTATGACCATTTCGAATATCAGCAGTGGAAACGATCTATTGTTTGAAAATGGTAATAACACTTTAGAAATGCTGAAGGTACCAATTATCATTCACATCTTATTCGAATAGGTATTTGATATCAAAAAAACAATTTATTGAAGCTTACAATCCAATATTTCTCAACGGTTTCTGCACATGTTTATATCGCTGTTCTATATATATATTTTGTTATCCACCAGCTACAGCTAAAAACATTGAAATTTTTGTATTTACATTAAGTAACATTTGATGTCCAAAATGTCTATTTAGATAATAAGGAATATTCTACAGCTATAGATAGTATATCTGACCTATTTTATTGCACTTAAGTAAAAATATAGGGAAAATGTTCCCATATTAAAGGAACAATTAAACAAATATATTAACATTTAGCACCTGGTATTGCTTTTTTGTAGAAAACCTAAAATATAAAATCTTACAATACCTTTTATATGTCTATGTTTGGCAATATCTATATCACGTTGCTCAGTACTTATACATCATGTCATTGTCTTAATGTGATATGGTAATCTTTGGTATGTTTTGTCTTTCGTTTTAGCCAACGTGCTTTGTCTTTATTCCTTATTGTTTAATTTTGGTGACATATTCGCATGTTTTTATAGTTATTCAGATTAAGACACAATGTTTCTATTGTACCCCGATTTTTTTACATTTTTACCTACTTTAAAGTCGTTTTCAATACAATTAATTTTTATATTCGACTGTCATACAAGTGAGAGGTGTAGCTAGCTATTAAACCAGGTTAAATCCGCCATTTTCTACATAACAAAATGCTTGTACCATGTCATAAATATGACAGTTTTTATATATTCGGTTGGTGTGTTTAAGTCTTCGTGTTGCCGTTTGCCTAGTATAGGGACTTTCCGTTTTTAATTGTCATCGAATATCCGTAATTTTGTTATTTTACTTCTCAACAACAATCTCGTTGACATTCTTTCTCCATATGTTTGATGTGTAAGTGATTTTGATCTTGCAATTTGCTAAAGGATTTCCCGTTAATAATTTCCTTGAAGTTCGGTATTTTTGTCTTTTTTACTTTTTTATAGCCACTTAAATGTTATCTATAAATTAAAGGTAAATATTGTTGCTGTAAGAAACGAAACTTTTTGTCGTCAAATCATTCCGATAATTCTCAAGCATAGGATAATCCTTTAATTTCTCATTCATAACCATAATTTTAGCTAGATTGAAATAAACAATGTTGCTTGTTTTCGGCTTCTTAAGTATTATCGTTTTGAACCTGATTTAAATGATTGATTTTAGAAATTGCAAACCTGGTTGAGGGTTCTCTTTTTTTATTTTTTTTAGGGTTGGGATAAGACACATTCAAAACTAGACCTCGCTAACAGTTTGTAGAAATCTAACGTATTGTTATGAAGGCAAACGAATAAAGTGGGCTGACCCCGCCACATTATTTATGTATGTGCCTGTCCCAAGTCAGGAGCCTGTAATTCAGTGGTTGTCGTTTGTTTATGTGTTACATATTTGTTTTTCGTTTTATACAAATAACGTCGTTGTTTTACATTGTAATATCGGGGCCTTTTATAGCTGACTATGCGGTATGGGCTTTGCTGAAGGCCGTACGGTGACCTATAGCTGTTACTGTCTGTGTCATTTTGGTCTCTTGTGGACAACTGTCACACTGGCAATCATACCACATCTTCTTTTTTATATTGAAACAATATAAGCTGAGGAAATCCATGATATACATGCTAACCTATTCTCAGGATTTACATAATATATACATTTAATACCGTTACCTAAACTAGATACTGTCTGACAGTGGCGAAATCTCATTCTGTTAATTGAATATGCTTTGAAAGATTATATATATTACTACTTTAGCCTAGTTATAAAAAAAAAGCGTTTGAAAATGTTATTTTCTCTTTTCAATATCGGAAAACGCCTTAATGATAAATATAAGTTTCCTAGCTTGGTTGGGATCCAAAAGTTGAACAATTATTAACTAAATAAAAATTATGGGATGGATGAACTCAAATGTTACTCAAAGTTATTCACCAACTGTTTGAGGTTCTTTGAAAAGCCTGAATGTCCTGATTGGAATTTTAAGATATTCGACATAGTATTTATAATCTTTGATCTGGTTTTATATCTAGGTTGTATATATGGCTATCAAGATCTTATCTCTATTTGATTTGGTTTTCACAACCTTCATACATGTTCGCTTGTGATTCAAAGCCATAACGTGTTTTTTTCCCAAATAGTACTCTTAAATTTGTAGATAGATATATAGGAAGAGCTGGTGTGAGTTCCAATGATACAACTCTACATCCAAATAACAATTTATAAAAGTAAACCATTATAGGTCAATGTAAGGCCTTCAAATATGCCGTGTAAAAAAGCGACTTGATTTAGTGGGATTAAACACAACTTAGATACCAGAATTAACATTTTGTATTTGCGCTAGACGTACGTTACATGAACAAAAGACTCATCAGTGACGCTCAAATAAAGAAAAAAGGTCAAAAAGGACAAATACAGTACGGATTCAAAGTGCTGACTACTGGGCTGGTGATACCTTTGGGGAATAAAAACTCTACCAGCAGTAGCATCGACCCAGTGGTTATGAATAAACTCATAATAAGAACCAGGATTTAAACTTTCGTATTTGCTCTAGACGGGCAATTGGTCTACAACAGACTCATCGGAGACGCTTGCATCAAAACAGTAAATAAGACAAAATAAAGAACGAAGTTGAAGAGCATTGAGGACCAAAAATTCATAAAAGTTTAAATTGTTAATTAGGTCCGATAAACGGAAGTTTGTTGTTTTGTTTTTGGTTGTTTTGTTTTTTTTTTTGTTTTTTTAGGGGGGTTGAAAGCGGTGTTCTGATTAATGGCTATCATATTTATTTAAGTATTGATAAATATAACAAAGAAGATTTGGTATGATTGTTAATGTGACAGTTCTCCACAAGAGACCAAATGACACAGAAATTTACAACTTTAGGTCACCGTACGTCCTTAAACAATGATCACAGACCATACCGTATAGTCAGCTATACAAGGCCCCGAAATGACAATGTAAAACATTTCAAGGTCTTGTTTAATATGTATAAAAATGAAAGGAAAATAAATATGTAATACATAAACAAACGACAACCACTGAATCTGACTTGGGACAGGCACATACATACATAATTGGTGGGGTTAAACATGTAAGCAGGATCCCTACCCTTCGCCTGACCGTGTTTTAACAGAACAACATAATAACGAACTATAAAAATCAATTGAAAAAGACATAACTCATGAGATAAGTATATAAGTATATGTACGCGTTGCAAACCCTTACAGTTTTACAGTTTGGAAAGATAATCGCGCATAAAACGCGTTCAGTATAAAAAAAAATCATCTTAGCTGAAGAATAAGGGTTAGAATTTGAACAAAATAACTATGTACATGCTCATTTTAGATTTTTAGATTGTGTTATTGTTTTTTGAAAGACAGTTGACACCAACAAGGCTCTATATTTTTGTTTTATTATAAATTTAGCCAAACAATACAAGATAATTATTCAAATTTACGTTGATAAATGTTTGTCCTTCCCACATCTGGAGTCGAACCTTAACTTCTGTAACATCATAGCAACACCGCATACAATGTGTCCAGTGCCGTAGACTAAGCATCCAACTAGGCTATATAACCAATGAACGTTTGTTAATCCTTAGTCGAGTAATGCCGTTATTCAGTTTCATATAAATGTTGCCTTGTATATTATGTATAGAGGCAACTAGATTGTGTACCTTTTATATCAGCTATGTTTTGTCTGTCGTAAATGATGATGATATTACTTACCATGCCACAGCATCTTTGTTAATTTTTTTATATACTTAGATGTAACATATTATAGTTGCTCAAAGCTAACAGGATCAAACACAAGTAAATCATATCTATGACAAAGTCTTCTCCACAATACAACATACATTATATATAAATGCGTTCGTAAATTAACAGAACTAACTTATTTGGGCTGTTATTTAGACGAATGATATATATGTTGTGTACAAGTTATAATTTTGTACAAATTATAATTTGTACAAAGATATTGTACAAATTATAATTTGTATTTTGACTTTGTACGAATTACAATTTGTACAAAAAGTGCCTGTACAAATTACAATTTGTACAAAATTTGACCAAAATTCACTTATAACTTGTACAACAGTTTTAAATATGAATTTTGGTGAAAAATGCGTTGATTCACACGATAGAATTGGAATGATATGACCACAAATCAAACCTTATTGACAAAATAAACCATTTTTTTCTTCAAATTTTTAATACCGGTACATAAACTATTTTTCTTAAAAAATATCAATCAACAGTACTGCTTGATTAGTTCTTATCGTTATTTTGATGATTTTTTTTATTCAGAAACTTTGCAAAAACTGTAATATTTGTATAAAATTGATATTTTGGATCGTGAAAGATCGTGTACAGCATTTTGATGATCGTGAAAATGATCTCGAAAGATTTGTTGCCACTTATTCATTATTTCAAAAAGTCCATAAAAAACAATCAAATCTTTCTTTAAACAAGTGATGATTTATTATTGTAATTGGTGCATCAAAAGATTGGATTTACATGACTTATTACTTTTGTTTGTGAAAAGAGTCAAAAGATGTTGTGCAATACCTGATTCCATAAATCACTAGATCGCCTGCTCAAACGAATGATAAAGAATACTTTTGAATTTTGTAACTAAGGTGTACTGTGTGGTCATTTAATATCAATTCAATTATGTGTATCAATGCTTTTTTCACCAAAATCCATATGATAATTTATTGTACAAGTTATAAGGGATTTTTTGTCCATTTTTGTACAAATTGTAATTTGTACATGCACTTTTTGTACAAATTATAATTTGTACAAAGTCAAAATACAAATTATAATTTGTACAATATTTTTGTACAAATTATAATTTGTACAAAATGATAACTTGTACACAACATATATATATAGATGTATCTTATGTCTAACTCTTGATTCGCCTTCCGTAACAAGGTAACACTACGACCATTAAAGTTATATTTTTATACAGCAGATGTGGTCGAGGGGTGTAGAGTGTGGACATAAGGCATTAATATTCATAAAATAAATAGTAAAATAAGTAAACATTTATGTAAACAGTTCAATCGATTTCATCCTTCCATTGGGACTCTTCGGGATAAATAAATTAGCGTCGTTCTTGGCGACATCGTTAAGAAGGCTTGCGACGTTCCGGCACTGTTTGTAATTAAAGGTTTTCGGGATTTAATCTGGATCGGAACGTTGTATGAAATAACGATACAGTGTTTGTACTAACGTTTGTGTTTGTTTTTGGTTTTTTTTTCAATAAAAAAGGCTATATTCTAAAAGATATGATCTGAACATCAATCCTAGTACAAGCTTATGCTAATAGATAATCAGCATTAGCACAAATATAGTTCTTAGATAGTGACAGACTGTCAAAATAAGATTTCTGATAGCGTCTGCTATTGATGACAGGGGCATTTTTAGTCTGGGGAGTGAAACCAATAAATAGTTGTGATAAAAAAATATGTCAACTCGCCCCAAAAATACTTGTCCCATACTGAATATAAGTGTTTTTCCTTATAAATTAATTACAATTATTATTGGGACAGTACTCCTTTGTCATTTTACACATTAAAAGAATGCAAAGACAGTCTGTAGGAGGTTTTGTTAAAGGAAATGAATTTTGTCCCAAAATTCTACTTTTTTCGTGTGCCTTGGCCAACTTGTTCAAAAATTTAGAAAACAATTTTTTGCAGGATTATACGACAAATTTTTTTATGGCTAAATTTGAAAAAAATGTGTTATTTGAGCTGGCCAGACTTTTCGCCGTATCATTTATTAAAACCCTTTTTTTTAAGTTCAGGCTATTTGTAATACCATGATGTTTCAGATTTACTCTGAGACATGTTTCTTCAATGCAAGATACCAGTGTTTCTAATGACAACATATGCAAAAACACTCAATGATTTTTACCTACTAGTGTATTCGCCCAAAAGAAAAATAACTTTTAAGGGTTGACAATTTTGGATATTCATCGATTCTAAGGGGCCACAATTGTTTTATTATACCGAACTAACAATGGAAGGGCCTTTTGAACACTTACTTTATTGTTTACATATCAAGCACAAGCTGACGTTTGAAAATACCTCAGGAAAATACAATTTCTCGAATGTACAACAAAGGTAGAATCTTTTGGTAAAATATTGATGGCTCTGAAAAGGGCCGTAACTTTATAAGAGATATCATCGAGTGCTGGCACTCTATTTATGTTCAAAGCCTTATTTCCTCGTCTCTCGATAGGCTGTCTGTGTAACATAAACGCAGCCATTTTCTTTATTTTATGTCTGTGACGTCATTTTAATGGGAGATAACTCGAGTGCAAATCTAGACACTTAAAAGGGTTTTTCGTCTGTGAATAATAGGGTTATTCACCGCTGGTGTAAATTGAAAGGGTTATTCGTCCTCCCTTGCAATTAAATGAAAATTATCTGAATTATTCCATGTCACGTGATAACGTGTTATCCAATAGAATTGTTTGTTATATATGTAAGGTATAATAATATTTTATTTGCAGATTGAATCATATGAAATCGACACTTGTTTCAAAATTTTAGAAAAAGCAAACCAATGATAAAAATACTGTCTTCTGCTTTGGTCGGGTTGTTGTCTCTCAGACACAGTCACTTTTTCCATTCTTAAGTTAACAAATTATCAACTCCTTCGATAAAATTATACAACACTGTTTATACACATTGATGTTTAAGGCTTTGTAGTAAACGGTAAACGTTTAATACATTGAAATAATAAAATGGTCTAAGACTCGTGCAGAGGTTGATACACTGGTAGATGTAAAATGGGCATATTTTGGATTCATGTGTTCAAATTTGATTGAAAATTCATAAAAAGAAACACATGTGTTAAATATTTGGTTGCATGGTTAAAATATTTCTTAAACTCGTTAAGGATATGAAGCTTATTTTTTTTATACGCCGGAGGTTTGTCGACACAATATGCATCATTAAAGCTCTAATAAGAACAAATAACGGCTAAATAAAGATAAAGTTGAAAAGCAATTAGGAACCACAATTCCGAACGATTTTGCCAAGTTAGTTAAGAAATAATTCATGAGGGCTTGAATATATCGTGATTTTACCACGGCTTGGCCCTTTATGACAATTATTTTACCCTGAGCGATAGCGAGGGGTAAACTATCGGTATAAATGGACAACCCGAGGTAAAATCTAGATATGTTCAAGCCCCCATGAATTATTTCGATTCTAATAGGACAAATACGACAATTCTTTTGGATCGAAGCGCTCTAGGTGGAGGCATATATTCGCCGTTCCCATAAATAAACGCACTATAAAGTTGGCGTAAAAGAACGAAGCCAAATGAATTAGTGACATGCTTAATCTATTTACAATAACGTATTTAGATCGTTTTTGATGAATTCATTTACTTATATGTCTTATATGTTTTTTTAAAAACAGGCTTTTCCACATTTTAACATTGTTTGTTTACGTTTCCATGTTGTGATGATTTTCGGTTTCAGAAGCGTGTATTTTCCCGTAAAATGCTTATATTCTTACGTCATCGTTCTATGACGTCGGGAAGCTCATTCATCAAAAAAAAACATATGACGTCGGAGTACGATAGGATCAGCCCATGAAATATATTCATATTTTAACACGGGTGTGTACTCAAAGTGTTTGAAGGACGTCATGTTAGAATCCGAGATAACCTTTTTTAATAAATAACAATCTTTATTGTTATGATGTATAGTTAATGGAAATATTTTATGCAATAATAAATTGATCAATACGATTAAATTGCATTTTATTAAAAGACTGGTATCTTTAACATGTTCATAAATATTCCGTATCAACTTCACAAATAATACATGACGGCCTTGATGTATAGATTCTGCGTACGGAAGTTGTTCATCATCTTAAGGATGTACTTAGGTGAGGTTAGGTAAAAATTAAGAAATTAAGAAATTAAGAAATTAAAATTGATACTATAAGTTGGTAGAGCATCAATTAAGGATAAAGATAAGCTAAAAATATTGATAGGCCATGGACCTCCTTTTCGAGATATTTTGAGATTTAAAAAATTACGGGAAAAGGACTTTTACCTTTTATTTGCATTGGTATTATTTGGGTCTCAGAACAAAAGAAAGAAAATCAAAAATCTTCTAAAATTTTGGTAAATGACCTTTCATGAACTATTAAGTCTTATATGAACAAATAAATGGGTGTTATTGGGCAAAATATTTTATATTGATTTGTATGGAAAAACACCAAGGAGTCCGAACATTTGACACAAATTCCAAAATTTCACTTAAGTACATCCTTAACAACGTGTTATATTGTTCTTTCATTTGTCTTTGTTCTATTATTAATATTACTTTTACTGTTGAATTGTTTTATGTTATATGCATTTAACGTGGTTCGGTACTTAAACAACCCGTCAATATCTTTGTATTATCTTTCATTTTTTGGTGGTGTGTTTTGTATATGCGACTTTGTGTGTTTCTTTGGTTCTTATAACGTGACTCTGTACTTTAAAAGATCCCGTCAGTATGATATTGTTCTTTTATATGTCATTATGATGTATTTCTATTATGAATTGAAAAATACGTTGAACCACAAACGTCAAAATTATTCAATCGCGTAGTGGAATGAACTATTTGTGGATTCTTATAAATTCTATATAATTTTTGGACTGTTTTAAATCTCGGTCTATTTCTGAAATTGATTATTACATACTTTGATTTTTGTACCCTGTATGGTAACATTGCCCATGTGAATCTTTTAAATTGTATGCATGGAAATTGAAGGACAAATTTATGTGACGTCTAAAATATTCTGACGTCAGACACGCGAATCATGAATGTGTTTGCAGATAGATGTTTTTTGTGTTTTGTAAAATGTTCATTTTAAAATTGTTACACGATGATAACTTATGTACCCATATTTTGACTATTTTATTTATTATGTCTGTTTAGTTCACGCATCATTGCAAATATAACGGAATTTGATGAGCCTGTCACTAACTAAAGTGAGAGGTTTAGCGCTTTGAACCTAGGTTTAATCCACCATTTTCTACATTTAAAAATGCCTGTACCAAGTCAGGAATATGACAGTTCTTGTCCATTCGTTTTTTATGTGTTTTGTCGTTTGATTTTGCCATGTAATTATGGACTTTCCGATTGAATTTTCTTCTGAGTTCAGTATTTGTGTGATTTTACTTTTTGTTTAGTTTCTTTTGTTACCTAATCCGACATTTGACTGGGACTTTTACTAGGCGTATTGTTGTGCGTTTGTTTTTCTACATTAACTAGAGGAAAAGGGGGAGGGTTGAGATTTCAAAAAGTATGTTTAACCCCGCCGCATTTTTAGGCCTGTCCCAAGTAAGGGGCCTTTGGCCTTTTGTTAGTCGTGTATGATTTTTAATTTTAGTATCTTATGTATACTTTGGAGCTTAGTATGACGTCCATTATACCTGAACTAGTAACATATTTGTTTAGGGGTCAGCTGAAGGAGTTCTCCGGGTGCGGGAGTTTCTCGCAGCATTGAAAACCCATTGGTAGCCTTCGGATGTTGTCTGTTCTATGGTCTGGTTGTTGTCTCTTTGACACATTACCCATTTCCATTCTCAATTTTATTAATGAATTAATAAAAAAAAAGCAGCATTTAATACTGCAACTAATTGTGCTTATTTACTTAATATAGTAACTCAGCTATACTTTGTGTAATTTCATCAGGGATCACCTTTCCAACAATCAGGGGTTCCTTGAAGGATGAAAATAAGTTTAAAATTTGTTTTACATTTAAATAGCTATCAATGTATTTATTTAAGTTTCATTATAAAAACAATATTAGGTCAATGTCAGAAACATATAAACAGTTTTGTTTTCGGCGCAAAACTGGAGAAGGGCTAGGTAGAACCTCGCCCTTCCCAAGTTAATCAGCCTCGTACAGTTTTTTATATTTGACCTTATTTATCGATTCGATGATGAAAAAAATAAGTTTATAGTATAACTTATACAAAGAGTTTATATCGAAAAATTGTTTTGTGATCATAGCAAATAATAACACTGAATACTCATTTAAAAAATACTATAAAACTACAATTATTTTATAAATTAAATCTTCAAACTACAGTTTATCATTACAATAAAACTGTGTGCCCTCCAATTAACACAGAATGTATTTAAGCAATTCTTTCCCATTCGTTTATTTTGATTTTGCCCTTTGACAAGGGACTTTCCGTTTTTAAATTTCGTTAATTATGTTAATTTACTTTTTACCACCGAATAGGTTGGATTGTTTATCCTTTTCGCCTTACTACACTTACTTGTGATGCCGCTATTGATGGTCAACATAAACGCTCCTCTTCTTAAATGGTAAGTACCCTGACTATGTAGTTATTCATATAGAAAATTAATAAATAGAAGATAGTTATACTACCTCAGAAAAATTACAGATGTGGCCCTACTAAACTGTATTTTTGGTTCATTCTGCTTGAAATGCTCTTCCTCGGTTTTGATTATCATTTTAATTGTCCTATATTTATTTTGAGCCTTATTTAAGAGATATGGTTCGAAATGTGCATCTAGATCTGTTGCAGTAATATTAATTTTATTATGTAAAGATACTATTTTGTTGGAAATAAAATGCATCTGATACCCATGGTTATCTATCTTATTTTATTTTGATTAACAGTTTTTCACTTTAAAGGTTTGAACAACCTACGTCATTGTCATTCACTCATGAAACTCTTTCTTATCTGGTATTGACAAGTACAATTGTAAACCTAGATAAAGATTATATCTGCAATTTTTTTAAATAGGTTCTACAAGAAATACAATCTTCCTTTGATGAAAGCCTTTATACAAATGGTAAGACAATTATTCATATTGCCAAATTTACTATCTTATAATACAGACTGAAAATTGCGTGTATGTAAAAATGTAAAAGCTAGGGATCAAACAGTGTCTTTACATCATTATTTCCATACCTTATCTTTCTCGTTTTCTCAGAGACATGTGTGTTCAATTAGAACAATGGCATCAGTAACTAGAAATTATATTTGCTGTAACCTGAATAAAAATGATAAATAGAAAAGTAGCAAATAAGATTGATTTATATGGTATGGGAAGCTTGAATAGTTTTGGTGTATTAAATATGAAATTGATGATATTTCACTAATAAATACAAATAAAAAAATTGTTTTAAATATGAATTCAAAGATGTTTTTTTTAATAAAAGAAAAAAGATCAAAATTGTTTTATAAATGAATTGGCTGAAATTTTGTTAAATAACGGAATATTTTAATTGTACAAACATAAACTAGAGAGCATATTTGCTTTTTGTTCACGTAAATGATATTCCATTCACATTTTAGCTTGGATACCTGGCTTTGCTGGTTGCATATGCATACATGTTGCTATTCAACTTGAGTGAAGATATATCTTACACAGACATTTTGATAATAGGATGGATGTTGAGTTTTTGCATTCATGAAATAAAACAGGTATCAAATATAAAATATAGACGCATGGCGTTATGATTTCATTTGATAGTTGCAATAGAGTATATATCTGCCAGTTTATAGATATATTAGAAGTTGTATTTCCTATCATGATTTCCTTGATAGAGGGTTGTTGCAAGTGGTGAATTTGACAACATCTCTTCGTAAATTTAAGTACACCACCACAAAATGGTTGACCATACAGATATATATGTTTTACAGATGGCAACGGATATGTTCCAATTGTCGATTGTCGTAATTACAATCACATCTCCTTTTCTGCCAATGTGACCTATCGAACTCGACTTGGTTTGTACTAGCACAAGTTACTCGACGGGTAAAAGATGAAGAGCAGGATCTGCTTACCCTTCTGTATTATATAAGATCATCCCTACTTTGTGTAGGGTTCTTGTCGTTCAGTCTATGAATTTCTATGCTGTTGTTTGTACAGCTATTTGTCCGTTTGTCTTTTTTTTTTTTGTTAAGTCATGGCGTTATCAGTATATATTTAAATTTGAATTTGAATATTCTTTATTCTTTATTTTCTGAAAGCTGAATAAAATGATAACTAGAAAAGTAACAACTTGGCTTGATTATTATGGTGTGCAAAGTTTTAATAGTTTTGGTATCTTAAATATGAGTTTGATGATATTTTATTTGACTTCAAGGTTCTTGCTGTTCAGTCTATGGTTTCCTGTGTTGCGTTTTCCGTAATGGAGTTTGTCTGTTTGTCTCTTTCATTTTTAGTCATGTCGTTATCAGTATATTTTTTACTTAGAATTTGAATAGACCCTTGGTAAATTTCTTTTTTCCTATTTGATGTCTGCTTAAACTTAACTACACATTTGGATATCTTTGTTAGCTTTTGTGTTTTTTAATTTCAAAATTTACATTATTTACCTAGTATATTTTTTTATTTATGATCGAAAACAAATGGGCAAAAAACAATTTATGTACCAAACTGTTGAACACTTATACACATCATTCCTGCAGGTGTTCCATAAATAACACCTATTTAATAGATAAGCTCGCCGAGATGCAGCAAACGTTATAAAATCAAAAATAATAAGGTAATGATAATCATTCGCAATTTAGCCGCTGCAATTGTACAGTCCATAACAAAGTACAATTTAGCTCATAGTCTTATATTTTACAACAAAGATTATATTTATTTGTTACGGGTTGAAGGGTTATACTACTTTCTGAACTGTTTTACTGTAGAAATCACATGACAAATATAAGAAAAACAAATTAAACAAATACTGCCTTTATGCGAATTCGAAGTTTGTGTTATTGCTATAACAATATTATATTAATACATGTGTGATATTACTGTACTGCATTGAAGTGACATTATATCATCAGCAAATCAAAACATTAACAAACACATCTACATTTATTATTACAATTTGTAATAAAACACGTTTTTGGTTTTCTTAAATGAATGTATTTATTTGAGAAGAAACAAATGATGATGCATCCTCAAAAATTGCTCAGAATACATTTTTTTCTCTCAAGTTGATCAAAGCATCTTTTTGCATCCCTACTGGCGATGTTAATCATTAAATTTTATAAATGTGAAACTATGTAATGTACAAAAAAGAGGTATATTTCATTCAGGTCTAACTTTGCCTACAGCTCTGTTAAACAAATCTGATGAAAAATTGACGGGAAAGGAACGGAAATTTTGTTTTTATGTTCTTGTTATAAATAAAAAATTACTGATAAGAAATCATTTATTTGTAAGCATTTTTTTACAAACAAAGTTCTTTCGTATCATTCTTTTTGCGAATTATAACCCAATAATATTCCTTGTTCGATCACGATTTTAATGACCAACAGCAGAACAATCATTTGAAGGACAATCCCTTTACCACTTACTTTAAACTCCCCTATATCTGTTAAATATCTGTTTTGATAAAAATGGCAAATCGATGTTTCAGAATAATCGTGTAGCACAGGAGTATATTTTTTCGTCTAAACATTTTTGGTATTTCGATAGATACATGTACTCAGAATGACATATAGTAAAAATCATTTAACGAAATATTAATAAATATTAAAGACGCCAAAAGCATAGACGTAACAAAAACACTTTCTCAATTCCAAACAAATACGTATACCCCTAGAACACTTTGTAATTATTTGTTTGACTAGCCGGTGGTTTATTTTTTCTGTTACATAATAGACTGCAACCTATCATATCATATTATTGAATGTGTATTTGATTGCTTCTGTTTATGAAATAAACCAATATTTTAGTATATAAAAATGTTAGAATACTGTCTTTTTGTAAAAACTACGCATTTTAAATTTCTTTTTAAAATGTGTGAATGGGACCCACATAAACTTTTTTAAAAGGCAACTTTGCTTTTAAGTGAGTTCGCTTCTCAGTTTCAGAGTAATTAACTTTTCAAAACATTAGTTTATATTGATAGGGAATTAATAAAGGAATTAATTCAAAGAGCAAAAAAAATATATAGGTCACCGTGCCTGTTTTCGAGATATAAGCAATTGAAATTTTGGCGGGAAAATATTCTCTCTTGACTTTTCATAGCTTTATCATTGACAGGTTGAAGTTCTTAAAAACTGTTAAAAAGTAATTAAAATTTTATAAGACTTTTACAGATGGCTTATCATTATACATGTAAAAGATTTACAAAAAGAAAAACGGGGGTCACCGGACAAATTTTTTCAAGGCATTCAAATAGATAAAACCAGAGGATTACGAAAATCTGACGAAAAATCCAAAACATGACAAGCCAGCTTCCTTAATATTACGGTCATCGATATCTATAATGTTATAAATCTATATTTTTTTCATGTGAAAATGAATTTTCTTTTGTATTTTGTCTTTACAATTTTCTGTTTAAAGGCAATTGTTTCAGCTTTAAGAAATAGATTTCAAAGATATATGTGTAATCAGTGGAATCACCTAGATTGGGCATTGATGTCAGCTTACGTAAGCGGAATGGGCTTAAAATTTGGAGACAGTACGAAACACCAAGATGCATCCAAAATATTATTGGTCGTAACTTTTATTCTACTCAGTATTCGGATATTGAATATGTTTAGTATATCTGAATTTCTTGGGCCAAAACTCGTTATCATTAGAAAAATGGTAAGAATAATTAAATAATTGACCATAAGAAACAATTGGACCGCATGCATCATAAAAGTTCTTTCAGCTTGATGTATTATCTATACCTAAAAGAGTAAGAAATCAGAGTACATGAACGTGAAATAAAATCACAAAAAAATATTGTTATCACGCATGGGAGATGTTGTGTTTATCGTTGATCCTTTCAAATATAATATGTACGTCTTTCAAAGAGCCGTGTTATACTCAAATGCGATTCATAAATTTATCATTTTTCAACCAAAATTATTCTGTATTATTCTGTGTTATTGCACCGCTGTCTAATCATCTTGAGAATACATTAAACAGTGATACTGTTATTACATTAAAAGCTTGATATCGAATCCCTAAAAAGAGAACACAAAAAAAATATGAAGGCGCAAAATGTATTATTCACATTGTTGTCCTTATGTGAACACAGTAATAGATATAAGTCAACTGAGTTTAAGAATATCAATTACCAAAATTTGTTTTATCTTGACGAGGTTCAGTTTGATAAAGGGAAAACGCTATAGACAGTATTTGTTTTTAATCCTGGTGCGAATGTTATTTAAGTCGAAAAGATTTGACATTTTTTCGTTTGAGGCTAAATAAGAAACGAACTAAAAAAATATTATACCTAAGAGAAGGATTAACGAAAAAAAAATCGCTATTTTTGTAAAAAGTCGATTTGTTTATTTACCTTTCCTTTTTTCAGTTCAAGGACACGTTTGTTTTTCTTGTCATCTTAACAGTGAGCATGATGAGCTACAATGTCTCATTTCATTCCTTGCTATATCCGAACCCTGAACTTAGCTGGTCAGAAATAGAGAAAATAATGCAAAATGGTTATTTGATGCTTTTTGGAGAACTAAATCTAGAAGCAGATACACGTGGGTTTAATTATTAACTAAGGTCATCAATTAAGTTTGTGGTTTTGTGTTTGTTTTTTTTTTTTTTGTTATTTTTGTTTTTTTTTTTGCCATTAAAGCATTTCACATCATTCAAATTTCAATGACTACCTAGGTAACAATTTGATTAATTCCATTTTACCTAGTCAAATCATGTTTTAGTAGATTAGATATCTTACTATGTTCTAGATTCAGAAGTTTTTACAACAATAACTATGCATCAGAAATTGTAGTATAAATTAGTTATAAATCTTATTATTTCACATCGGTTGAGAATAAGATTCTGTTATTGGACAAAAAGGGGTAACATGACATTCATTATTCTTCAGTATATATTCCATCGGTCATTAACAGAACAAAACGGACCAGAAAACCGGTCGTTAAAGAACTTTTACATAATAATGACTGGTGGGTCGTGTTTTCCGTGTGATAATGACCGCTGGGGCGTGGTTTCCGTCTGATAATGACTGTTGGGGTGTGGTTTCTCTGTTTAGAGAGATGTACCTTTTATAAAACATTTTCCTGTTTTTAATATTATATCTAAGTTGTTGAATTGTTTATTATATATTTTCGTTAACTATAAAATTAATAGAACTTGATTAAGTATTTATATACTGAAAAATTGCACAAAAAAAATGAAGTGCAGTATTACTACGACTGGTCTCCATAGAAATTGTACTACTACTCGAGTTTGCTTTAGGCATTTTAAATTTATGAGAAATTTCCAAAACATGGTTTCTCAATGAAATAAACATAATAATTCTTGAAAAAACTGGTCATTATCGTGATACAGGGACATACCGTAGGATAGTGGTATTGACTGCGACAGCTATAATGACCTCGCCTTCAATACCACTGTCCTATGGGCAGTCAATATATCACGATAATGACCAGTTTTTCAAGAACTATTATATAATTCATATATAAACTGATTCTGTTTAATGATCATTTAACTTTTATCTAACTAACACACACATCTTCATTCTTAATGACGTGACATATCTAGAATCGAATTAAAACATCATGACTTAAAAGGTATAAAGTAAAATCGAAAAATTCTGAACTCCAAGGAAAATTTACAACGGAAAGTCCCTAATCAAATACGATATAAAGACTTTAAATCAGTCCCAATTAAAAGATCACGTCTTTATAGGTACAGAGATAAAAGCTAGAAAATGCAAGATTATTGCATAAAGGCTGAGCTGATATTGAAAGGGGAATCGTTTTTAATTCAGTAAGTTTTTAAAGACTTTTATGCATCAGCAGTCATGTTAGCCAAACACCTAATCAATAAGCCCAAGGTTATTGTGATACATTTGGGTAGTTTAATGAATACATGTAACACACATTACGGGATAGATTAGGTCAAGAATCAAAC
This sequence comes from Mytilus galloprovincialis, assembly GCA_037788925.1. NCBI lineage: Eukaryota > Metazoa > Mollusca > Bivalvia > Mytilida > Mytilidae > Mytilus > Mytilus galloprovincialis. The sequence continues at coordinate 2,002,543 of JAWDJN010000016.1, forward strand.
CAATTTATGATCTATGATACATACGGATTGTCAACAGAGTAAATATCTTTAGAAAATGTAGTACTACATAAAAAAAAAATACAACATTGCAAGATGTATGTGATGGCTTCACAAAGTTTTAAAGTGATGATAATAACCTTTTTGCACTTTTGATTTAATAGGATCCTCATAAGCAGCAACCCATTATCTAGGAAATCATAATACCAAATACAAGCTCTATAATACTCATTGGAAGATTTTGAAAACATGTACTATATAACATTTTATTTAGGCAAATATTATAATGTTTTATATCCCAGTAATCATCGACAGGCGTTGTCAAATAAACGGACCAATAATAAGCGTTACTATTACATGCAATATTCCATGATTCGCATACCTGGGGTTGTGAATACAACTCTTGTAAAGTTATTTGAAGTCATTTGTTCATTTTAACAAAGGTTATTGAAACAGTGATCATGCTTAAATGTTATTTACATTTGGTTATGAGAATGATGAATAAACATTTTACTAGAAAATTGGATTATGTTCACACCATCAGATATTTAAGTAAAGAATTACATTTGTTATTTAAATATTCCAAATTTCAAATGATGATAAAGGTAGAATAACATTCAACATTCAACATTTCAAAATACTCGTGACATCAACTAAATAAAATCTTGGAAGTTTGGGAAAATTTTAATAAGAAAAATTGTGTTAAATTATTAATAATAATACACTCATCATAGATACCAGGACTAAGTTTTGTATATACGCCAGACGCGCGTTTCGTCTAAAAAAAGACTCGCTTTTAAAAAACATACAGCAATAGGATCTGAACATCCATCCTAGTACAAACTAATGTTAACTGGTAATGATTATTAGTAAAACGATAGTTTTTTGATAGTGATTGTCAACAAAACTGTTTTTTCCACTTCAAGATTGGTTTTCTCACGGTAAACACTGAGTTCTTTTTTATACTATGTATCTGTTTTCGAGCTGCAGCGTCGATCAACAATTTCGATAGATTTGAGAGAAAAAATTTCAACCACTCATCCGTTCTTTAAATATAATAGTGTGTTATTTTGTGATTTATAAGTTCAGGGTTAATATTGTGCAATTACATATTTAGAATTTCTAGCTTGATACTTCTTAAAATTATTAATTGAATAGAACAATTGTGTTGTGTGATACCATATCATAAGCCTAATAACGCGTTTTTTCATTATTTCGAAAGTAATTGAAATTAATACAATATACCATCCATATATATTCAGATACATATTGATTACCTTATGCACCAAATATACCGCCTGCTAAATACATAATCTTCGAATTAAATCGGTTCAAACATTATTACAAAATATGTGCTGTTTATGTTAGGCGCCATAAAAAGTATTGCTTATAACTTCAATTGTTTTAATTCATTTCAGTTACTGATTGTACTTTCAATAAAACCATTTACACTAGTGGTGTACTGCGTAGATGTCCCACGTCTTTGGGATTACATATTGCACCATATTTGAAAGCACTGTATGGATTAATTGCAGTAATTTTACTATTGAACTTGCTCATAGCAATCTACAGGTAATATATAAAACAGTTTTTATTTAAGTATTGGGTCTTTTGGTGTTATTTCTTTTTTATCATTTCATTTCAACAGGTTAATAATCTTTTATCTTAATCACTTAGCCTAAGTTTCAAATACTTATTATTTCAACATATTTGAAAGTTATATAAAAAAAGAATAAAATGAAGTTTCTTTCTTTTAGTTTGAAATGAATTCATGTAAACAGCATGTTCTAAATAAAATTATATTTTTTTAAGCAGGTTTATGCAGTTTAATATCTATACTTAACCAATTGTTTTAGTGATACATATCAAAAAGTGAATGATGAATGTAAGTTCCATTGGGCGCAACTTCAGACTGATTCCCTTGAGGAGTATAGCGTACAGACAATTTTCCCGATACATTTACAGCTTCTCGTGTTACCTGCTTTTCTTGTCCACTTCATCATATGGTGTGTACATGTAACACGTGGCTGCATAAGACAAAAACGACGAACTGGTCCTGACGTCGAAGATGTCAGTAATAAGCTGAAGTGGAATAAAATTCCCATGTTTATTAGAGGTAAATTGTAAAGCAAATTTGTACATATAACGTTAAAGATTTATAATTCTGAATGTTTAGAAAACAAAACGTAGTTTAATGATTTTGACCGTGCCAAACTTTAATGATTTACAACGTAGAAAGTAGTTTTCAAGAGAATTATTTCTTCCGAAATTCACCTCTAGCCAATATGGTTCACCGACCATTAACAATTTTAAAAAATCGTAATTCAATCAGACTAATAAATAGGGATTTAATGCAATTATAAAGAATTTTTTTTTTTAACTTTCAGTTGACAAGTGTGGTCACAAGCAGTCATATATATCAACTTATCATCTTGTTAATATATCTGTAATATATCATTAAACATACCATAAAATAAATAATGATAGCCAATGATACAACTATCCACCAGTTTCTAAAAGAGGGGCAGTATTACCATAGTGACATTCAAACTCATGGATCGAAAATAAATTATCAACGCCATGGCTATCAAAGAAAAAGACAAACAGTTCAATTATTGGTTACCACAATGCCTTTAACAATAAACAATCACAATACTACATTTAAAGCTATGGCTGAATCTGAAATATCAAATGTAAATCAATTCAAACGTGAAAACAAATGGCTCGAAACTTAGGAACAACCTTTAATTTCCACAGAAGTTTAAGGGTTTCATCGGTGATTGCTATGAGACAGACGGACATTTCACAGCGGACTTGTTGTGTCTTGGATGAAAAGTAGTTAACTTGTCTTACAAAAAGCACAAGGTATTGATGTTTTCATCCTGGTACCTTTGATAACTATTTACACCACTGGGTCAATGCCACTGCTGGTGGACGTTTCGTCCCCGAGGTTATCACCAGCTCAGTAGTCAACACTTCGGTGTTGACATGAATATCAACAATGTGGTCATTTTTATAAATTTCCTGTTTACAAACCTTTTAATAATTAGAAAAACTAAGGATTTTCTTATCCCAGGCATAGATTACCTTAGCCGTATTTGGCACAACTTTTTGGAATTTTGGAACCTCAATGCTCTACAACTTTGTACTTGTTTGGCTTTATAAATATTTTAATATGAGCGTCACTGATGAGTCTTATGGAGACGAAACGCGCGTCTGGCATACTAAATTATAATCCTTGTACCTTCGATAACTATTTTTAACAAAGATATCATAAATTAAACGATAGCTGTTTCTAAACCATTATCCTGATCATTCGAATAGTAGCGATTGCCCAAATAATATCAATGGATAGTGTTAAGGAACAAATTTGACTATATATTAACTAATAACGGTATTTCAATCATCAATGATCATAAGTACTGAATAATTTAATTTTAAGATCAGCATTGACGCATCTTTTGCATCGGTTAAGTTAATCTATGGGATTTGAACATCAGTAAACTAATTAATTCTGGATGCATGTCAATTAGTTTTCAACTTGTTCCCTTCTGTGTAACATTGTTTATCCTCAGATCAAGCTAAATTTAAAGAGAGTTGAGCTTACTGCTGTTACTTAAATACTGGGGTTTGGTGTTTGTTTCATTTCAATGAACCACAACTATATTTAATTGGTATTTTCTTAATGTAAGGCACGTTTGGTGGACATACAGTCGAACCTCGAACACAAACAAAAGTACGTACAACAATTATATTATGAACGTTATTTTTGCATTTTCATTTTTCCCTAGTATTTTTGTACAACGCAAACTTTGATCTGAGACTGAAATCAACAGAAGATGCAGAGAGAAATGGAGCAATAAAGTCAAAGGGGTAAACAACTCTTAGTTTTTAATATAATGTTTCTCTGTGGTAAAAAACAATAAAGATCTCTTATTGAACATTCAAATTGATCTAATGTAAATTCCAACTTTGAACATTTTTGTTTTTCATTTTTCTCAGCAGTAACTGATCATATGCCTCATCGTGTGCCTGGTGTTTACTTATCTTCACTGATGCGTTACGCTCGTGTATAATCACAATATACAAACTTCCTTTTCATAATGACAATTTGTGAATGGACACTTCATTAGTGTTTCGGTAACCTTTAAATATGATTTACTGAGACGATAAGTTCTGGTTTCCACTCACTAGTAAAGTGAATTCGATCTTCAGGAGCCGTGGCAGTCCTTTTATTTGTAATTTTTACGTCTTGTCCTTGTAGTCTGTAAGAACCTGAGGAAAAACCTCCCGAAAATCTCAATATCAAATAAAGGCAACATTAGTATATCGTTGTTCAAAACGCATAAATCAATTAAGAGAAAACAAATCCGGGTTACAAATTGAAACCTAAGGAAACACATCAAATACCAGAGGAAACTAACGAAACAATTAGAACACTGAAGTGCAACAACAACAAAAAAAACGACAACGACAAGGTTTAAAAGTAATTAGATTTATAAGTACGTCTGGGCCAGTGACAACCCTACAACAGATTTTGTATAGTTGTCACTGGCTCAGACGTACTTATAAATATAATTATTTTCTGTGACTGTATCTAACATTAATTTGTAGGATCCTTTACAATAGATAATTTAGCTGATCTGTAAGAATAACATCTTCATGCCTTATATATCATGAACTGTAGTACGACGCTAGATTAAAACTGACGTGGAAAGGTAACACCCGACCACCGAAAGCTTCATTTTTATGAATCCCAGGTGGTCGTGTGATCTAGCAGGACGGTTACGGTGCAGGCGATTTGATGTATATTTCAGTAGCATGGGTTCGAATCCCGGCGAGGGAAGAACAAAACATTTGCGAAAGCAAATTTACAGATCTAACATAGTTGGGTTGATGTTTAGACGAGTTGTATATACATAATGTACACAGCCATGTATCACCATCACTACTGGTGATCTGATGGATAAATCTGTTGTAGAGTTGTCACTGTCTCATACGTACTTATTGACTTAATCATCTAAAGCTGAAAAACCTACGTACCGGGTATATTTTAAAAAAAAGGACTGCATAATGTGCTGATAGAGTTATTATATTCGGAAAACATGAGATATTCGAAATATTGTTGATTGAAGAGCTATTTTGGTACTAAATATAACCTTATCCTTGCCATATTTTCCTAAGTTTATTTGAACAGACGTCATCATGGACACATGGTAGGCATGATAATTACCTTGAGTATGACACATTCAGATCATCATCATACTAATGACAGTAGTAAAAGTCTTCGTACGCGGTTGTGTTTTGTTCTTCTATAAAACAAGATGGACTAGAATTACTCTTGAGATCAATGTCTGGAGATATTTTTTTTATTTTAATGTAAATCCTAAACTACAAAACGTGTAAAACAGTTTACTGGCAAACATTTCAGAAAATATTACGTTACAAGAACTATTGATCTGAATTGTAAGTCAACAAAGTTCGACTACGAGTTAGAGTTACATTCCAGCTCCTTTGTTCTAACAGGGGTGATCTGAGCCGGATCGTCCCTACCAGTTCACCCCAGTTAGAGTTTCTTTGTTGTGCATGCTTTCCTTTATTCTGTAACATTTAGGCGGGAATTTCAAATCCACTATAAAACTATTAATAATTAGTTATACGGAACTATCTATCAAAATTCACGTAGAAAAAATCCAGTGTATATGCTGGGATTCGAACTCAAGACCTTTGGCATATCAAGCCACGACACATTCCACTACACCAGGATGACTGGATACGAACTCAGAGTAATTTAACATACTAAAAGGAAGCAAGATCTTTTTATAAGTGGGGCGAGTTGGCAGACCTTTATTCAGTGGGGTTTAAACCTTTTTCGTTAATAAGTGAGTTGTCAGATTGATTGTTCAATTTGATTTTTACACTATTTCAAAAGTGGGGCGAGTCAGTAAACAAGAGTGGGGCGATCTTTTTTTAAGTGCCGATATAGTGTGGTCCGATAGGCAAGTGGGTCGAGTTGACATTGTTTTATATCTACTCATCGTGTTCGGGGGTCATATAGTAATTAATAAAGTATATTATAATGATTGTTTGGCGTTCTAAACTAGATTTTATGAATTGTAAATGTTTTTTCTTCCAATCTTAAAGAGCTGGGATGTAAAATAGTTATCCCACTCGGACTGGGTGTGTCAGTGTAGGATAACTGTTAATTTAACCTTAACAAAATATAGTTTGTATGTGTATACGGCTTAATGAACGTATGTGTGGACATTAACATGAACACAAGCGACAATGATTAACAACATTTAAATCTGCATTATTATTTTCAATGTTTTCTGTGCAGTTTTGCATCACAAAAATGAATATACCACAAGACTGGCAATTCTCATCTTCCAATAAAAAATTATTGTCGTGTTAATAATGTGACAGATGAATTGTCCAAACTTTTGATTTCTATTGTTAATAAAAATAAAATCAAGTTAATTAGAACTCAGTTAGACAACTTGTATATCTCCTCAGGGCCAGATCTTCATTAAACATAATTACATGTAGTGTACATGATTTCTTTTAAATCAGTAACTTTGAATCAGTAATTCGATTTAGTCAAATTAAAATTCTCCACATTATTTTTTAATCAAGAGAAAATGAAAAAATCATCGGTTTCAGGCGTTTTCAAGAAAGTTGTTCATCTTTTCAATCTGAAGTTATGACAAACGCCATAGTAGATACGGTAGTATTAGATTATCATTTAAAGTCAAACTCCGCCAGGAATATTCACATGCAAGTCTTACATTTCTGTACAATGCCAAAGGACAATCTTCAATTTATCGATTTATTAAAAACGTACATATATAAGGTCTTCAAACATCAACTTCAACTATCGGTTAACTGGTAAATCGGTCAAACGATTATCCGAGTAACTGGTTAGTCAAACGATTATCCGAGTAACTGGTTAGTCAAAACTGTTCGAAATTTTTTTTTTTATCTTTACGAGCCCAAATTATGTAAATTTAACTCAAAGTGTATCCTTCTGCGATGACAAATATGTTGTTGTTCCAAAAGATAAAGCCCAAAACAACATAATTTTCGTGTGTAAAGCACATTTTATAATGTGGCTTATGTATTTGGGTATTGACAATTCACTTGAAAACTCAACAAATACCCAACCGACACTTACCAAGTAGAACATCATGGATAATCATAGGTTCCTTTTAAAATTTAACCAAACATGGAGAACTAGTGATTTCTTCAATGAATGGGATATACGTAACAAGATTCATGTTCTTATAAACAACGTTATATTGCTATGTCACAAAAGTGCTCTGCCTTATTACTTTAGCAATGATAGAAATTAATTGCTATCAGCATGCAAAAGCGATACAAAAGCTGACGTAAATCAGATGTCGATATTAAATGAAATCCAGAGACTTTAAATAATAAATACAATCTAAAATTTATTAATCTCTCAATGATATTAAAACATTTGACTTTAATACGATATACACAAGTATTTTCCATTCTAAGTTAAAACAAAAAATTACATAGTTCGTTTTTTTCATCAAACAATCGGCTTTATAACGTTATCAAACTATGCTCCTCTTTTTGCCGATTTGTTCCACCACTCATATGAATCTTATTTCATACGGGAGCTTTTTAGGAAGACAATATGTGAGCATTATCTTTTAATTCAGTATCCACTATAAAATTTGATGTTATCTCTCTTAATAATTTAAGTTTGGAGACTACTTGGAATGCAACTATGATCTGGTTTATCATTTATTTCATATTGGACTGCCAAAAAATATTTAACAGATAAAGTTAATTATGCCAAATATTTCGATATACATCAAGATATTGACAAAGCATACAAGATCGGTTGAACACGAAGCTTTTCGACATAAGGATTGACTTCAGATTCCCGATTATGAACTTTCCATTTGAGAAAACTCGAAGTGGCCATTTTTGCTATTTTTTTTATAGAAAAGAACTTAGAATCCATATGTTTTGTAATTTTAATACATTAAGTTAACATGTTAACACGATCTAGAATTGACTTTTAATAACCCGGTAATGGCGAATTAACTCCTGGTTTGCAGGCAAAATTATATAAAAACAATATATTTTTGGAATCAGTGTGAAAGAAGCGTTCATATGACACCGGAAATGACATTTACTTTGTCGGAAGAAGCACATTATCATCCTTATTTTACTCAAAAGTATATCTCATCCATTTTCTTTATTGCATCAGTATGAAGAAACTTATGATTGGATGCAAACTTACATTTGAGTAAACCAGAACTTACTTCTTACAATAAATTTTAATTGATGTGGAAAGACTTTAAATTTGAAAAATTGGTTGTTTATTATTATTTTTTTTTTATATGTTTTCTCCCGCCAAATTTGTTCTTGCGTTGAATTTTAGTTTCGCAACATGTTTGTAACAAAACAAATATCCACAAAAATCTTTAACTAAATCGTTTGTTACATCCTTAGCATTGTTTTGCAAATTTGGATCGAAGCAATTCGATCACATTTTTTAAACGTTATCTACATTTATTAAAAATATTTGTCAGGATGTTTTTTTCAACTATTAAACCGTTAACCGTATAACCATAGAATCTTGTTATTTTATGTCAAAGATCAAGGTAAAGTTTTTAATATTGAACCTTCCTTGTTTTTGCATTTTCTCCGACACTTTTAACGATATATATATAAAAGAACAAGTGCAAAATGTTTGCTTTATTGTAATAAAGATATCTTACATTTGGTCTGTAAAAATCTATGAACATCTTAAAGGAGTGATTACGTCTGAAATGTCATAATATAAGGTTAACTGATTATAACTTCAACTTGGTTCACTATTAAGCCATACGACCTTTTACATAAGATTATGTGGCATATGACCTTGAAGAACGACAACCCGAAGTGACCTTGAGAAATTCGGAGGAAGTCATTTTGGCTTTTTTTCATGGAAAAGTACTTGGATTCTATATATTTTGCAATTTGAATACATAAACTAATCAATGAAGATTATAAATGACTCTTGATAAAATGGAAGTGACCAATTATCTCATGGTTGGCTGACAAAAATATATAGAAACTGTATATATTGAACTCACTGTAAAAAAAGCTATCAAATGAGACCAGCAGCGATATTTTCATTTCCGGAAGTAGCACATCATATCCCTCGTTTCACACAAAAGTATATAGAAACCATTAATGTATTGCATCAGTATAACGAAACTTATGATTCGATGCCCATTTAACTTTTGAATAAACCAACTAGTTTCTTTTCAAAATTTTGAAAAACTGATGATGAAAGACCTTTGAACAATTAGCTTTTAATTATCATTATCATCATTTTTATTTTATTATCATTTTTTTTTTTCATTATCATTTTTATTTTAAGGTCTTTCCACTTTTTTGTTGACAGACCTATGCTATTTGTTCTGATTATTAGGTCTTCCAACTTTTCTATGGACATTTTATTGTATTTGTTCTGATTATTATAGAAAAAAAAATTTGCTCTTGTGATAAATTTTTGTTTCGCAGTATGTAGCTTTGATAATTTTTATATGATATCAATCAGTTACTGCGCTTTAGGACTGTCACTGTTTAATTGAAGACTATTTATTGTAAGAGTTATCTCCCCAAACACTGTTTTTATTGTGTGTGCATTGCCTTTGAAACAGTAAAAGATTTCGACAAAATTAGTTCACCAATTTGCTCGTTGTATCCTTACAATTTTAACTCATATGAGAGTTATTTTCCCTTCTGTATTTGAAATAAGAAAACGAATTTTGGGTAAAATAATAGTGATCGGACCTAGTGTCTTTGATTTGATGTCCTTTATCTAAAAAAAAAATAAGGTCAAGGTCGTAATTTGAAATTTGATTTTGGCTTGTTTCACCTCTTTTATAAACCCGTATAAGATATATCTACAAAAAAATGTTTACTAAATTTTTAGTTGCAACATGTCGTAACACATACATATTGGTCGAATGGGTTAAATTAGTTATATTCAAAATTGCACATATGGTGAAAAACTCATTAACTATATGTAAATAATACCTAAGGTCTTTTGATTTGAGGTCTTTGGTTTATGACCTTGAAATTGAGCTCAATGTCATAGGTTTATTTGACGTTCTAAATTTTCAACTTTGCTTTGTATACATGATAAAGCCATGGTACTTTTTGCATTAGTTGCAAGCCATTTTACATAAAGAAAATAAATCATCCGTTTTTCGATACTTAATTAATATAAAAGTATATAGAAGCATTTTTTTTTTAAATCAGTGTCAAGTAAACGTTTAAATAACGCCGGGAGTAACATATTTCAAACCAGAATTAACAAATTACAATGTATTATTATTTTTTTTATATAAACCATTTTTTTTAATCAGCGTACAATAAGCTATCATTTGACGCTGGATATGACATTTTAAACCGATATTTGATATTTATATATATAATCAGTTTGTACGTGTGAAAAGTCCTTCAAATGTCTACTGCAATTATTTTTTTTAAGAATTATTATTATTATTGTTAGTATTATCATGATTGTTTTCCCGTTTTTTATCAGTCGATGATCTTTCATGATTATTGCTTGTTATACTGCTAATATCATTGAATGGTTTACAATATCTTTATCTTTATTTCTGTTTGATCATGATAGGAAAATTGAAATCACAGAAGAAAATAAAATAACGGTAAGTATCCTATAATTATGAAAATGAAAACATAAAAGTTTGTTAAATTTAACAAATCATTGCTTATCGAGAGACATATTTGAACACACACAATTTAAGAAACGAAAAAACAAATGAAAAAGAATATCTAGAAAAAAACAAATTAAACACAGTGATGATTAGAAAATTGTGCATTATCCAATCCCTTCGGTCAACCAACAAGTGATTCCGATTATCACAAAAAAAATGAAATTTAAACAAATCATGACTTAAGATATGAATATATATGTTTATATATATTTTTAGAGCATCAATGTTAATACGTTCAGGAAAATATTAATAGCAAAATCATTTATTGCAAGGAAAGACATTCATTTGGATTGTTCTAAATTGGTTTGCTCACATCATAGTTTTGGAAGTCACGTTATCAAATCTTTGTTGGACTTAAAATAAAACTTATCGACAAAATGGTCTTAGGTCAATGTTGCCTTAAAAATACCGTCTAACTCGAAGCTGTTCTGAATAAAACTAAGTTATTGCTACTTGACGTTACATTAATAATTACAAAAAAATTCGAAATTCATAAATCGATTGAGAAAAAACAAATCCGGGTTACAAATTAAAACTTGGGGAAACTCATTAAGATATAAGAGGAGAACAACGACACAACAGAAACACTAGAATGCAACACACTGAAACGACTTATAAGATAGCAACTGACATTGTCCTGACGTGGTACAGGACATTTTACAAAACAAAATGGTGGCTTGAACCTGGTTTCGCGGCTAGCCAAACCTCGCGCATTAACGGCAATGTTAAATATAACACTAAAATAACAACATGACCGGACTACAGTACAAATGAATGCAAGAACATTCAGGACAGAGCAATACACAAATAAACTTTACAATAGGACATTTCGACATGCCAATAGTTATCAAAAGTACCAGGCTTATAATTTGATACGGCAAATGTGCGTTTAGTTAACATAAAACTCACCAGTGACACTCAGATCAAAATAGTAAAGAAAGTCAAACAAATATTAAGTTGAAGAGCATTGATGACCAAAAATTCTAAAAAGTTGTTTGCATTTTCGTGCAAGACATCGTTCAAGTCCTCATACAAATATATTCGACACAATTAAAAATAAAGTTCTTTTGTGTGCATGACAGACTATATTGTAAAGTCGACATCTGGGCAAACTATTGAATATATAAATAATAAGATCAATAGACGGGCATTCATCTTTATTCTGTCTGCAATAAGGTGGTTTTTATATGTTGTTGTTGTATCATATTTTTCTTTGTAGACTTTTTTGTCACTTAATATGAAAAATGTCAAAAAAAGGGGTACAGCTTCAACATTGTGTTATAATCTGAATCACTATAAAAACAAACAAATATGTAACAAACAAGCACAAAAAGGTATATAGACACATACATATTAAAAGATGTGGTATCAATGTCAATGAGACAACTTTCCATCCATGTCTCAATCTGTAAACAGAAGATCATCATAGGTCAAAGTACGGTCTTCAACACATTTGCAAAAACGAAAGACAGGAATAAAAACTAGAGGCTCTCAAGAGCCTGTGTCGCTCACCTTGGTCTATTGGCATATTAAACAATGGACACAGATAAATTCATGACAAAATTGTTTTTTGGTGATGGTAATGTGTTTGTAGATCTTTCTATACTGACCATTCTTGTTGCTACAATTATCTCTTATCTATAATGAACTTGGCCTAGTAATAACAGTTGAAAATATTTTCTTAAAAAATTTACAAACATTTACAAAAATTTATGAAAATTGTTGAAAATTGGCATAAAAGGGCAATAACTCCTTAAAGGGTCAATTGACAATTTTGGTCATGTTGACTTATTTGTAGATCTTATTTTGTTGAACATTATTGCTGTTTACAGTTTATCTCTATCTATAATACCATTCAAAATAATAACCAAAATCTGCAAAATTACTAATTTGGGGCAGCATCCCAACAACTGGTTGTCAGATTTGTTTGACAATGTCAGGTCAGATAGATCTTGACCTAATAAACAATTCTACCTCATGTCAAATTTGCTCTAAATGCTTTGGTTTCAGAGATATAAGCCAAAATCTACATTTCATCCCATGTACTATTTTTAGCAATGGGGCCATCTTGGTTGGTTGGACAGATCACGCCACACATTTTTTAAACTAAATATCCCACTGATGATTGTGGCCAAGTTTGTTTAATTTGGCCCAGTAGTTTCAGAGGAGAAGATTTTTTAAAAAGAATAATTAAATTTTTGAAAATTGGTTAAAAATTTACTATAAAGGGCAATAACTCCTTGAGAGGTCAACTGACAATTTAAGTCTGATAACTTATTTGTAGATCTTACTTTGCTGAACATTATTGCTGTTTACAATTTATCTCTATCTATAATAACATTCAAGATAATAACCAAAATCTGCAAAATTTCCTTAAAATTACTAATTTTGGGACAGCAACCCAACAACTGGTTGTCCGATTCGTCTGAAAATTTCAGGGCAGATAGATCTTTACCTGATAAACAATTGTACATCGGGTCAGATTTGCTCTAACTGCTCTGGTTTCAGAGTTATAAGCCAAAATCTACATTTTACCCCTATGTTCTATTTTTAGCCATGGCGGCCATCTTGGTTGGTTGAAAGGGTCACACCACACATTTCAATCTAGATATCCCAATGATGATTGTGGCCAAGTTTGGTTTACTTTGGCCGAGTAGTTTCAGAGGAGAAGATTTTTGTAAAAGCTAACGACGGACGACGACGACGACGGACGACGGACGCCAAGTGACGAGAAAAGCTCACTTGGCCCTTTGGACCTGGTGAGCTAAAAATTACCAAAGTGCAATTGCATATATCGGGATGCAAAAGTAAAGAGTCGCGTCATTTGTAAAAAAGAAACACAAAAAGGCAGTAAGATAAAGCACATAAGTTTGAATAAAAGTCAATAATACAAAATTATTTCACCAAAGACCAATAACACAATGAGGTGTTGTATACGTACAAAGCCACGTCAAATGGCCATGGGTGTCTCATAAGGGAGACCAAATAGATAAAGTAATATTCAACTCAACCCAATTCACAATTGGTTAAAAAAAAATAGCTTAAAGTTAGGTCTTTAACACGGAGCTTTGGCTCACATTGAATAACAAGCTATAAAGTAGTCCAAAAATAACTAGTATGAAACCATTAAAACAGGAGAAACAATGGTATTATCTATATAAAAACACGTTTGAACCACATCAACAAACGGCATCAATTGAACATTAGGTTCCTAAATATATTTTTGAAAACTATCCATCGAAAATCTAAAAATACTTGGTATAGTTGTACCATCTTGGGTAATTTAAACAGTTACATTAAAAAAAAATAAACGGAATGGTTTTTATTGTAACCACATATTATGAAACTTTTTTTTATGTCTCTCACATAGAAACTTCAAAATCAGATGAACCTTGTCAACAGAAAATTTGAAAAATATCTACTAAGAAATGAAGAGGTAACAGCTTGTGTGAATTACAAATTTAAACGACTTTTTATGTGTAAGAATAAAGAAAATTGTAATTAAATGTTAATATGGCAAAATAATTTCAAATCAAATTTTCTTATATATGAAATTGAATTTAAACAATTTCCTGATGCAATAAATTGCATGCATACATTATAAAGTCAATCATATTTATTTCGATTTTGAATTATAAATTTCCTCCAAATCTACTTTTGGTGGTGAGCTACAAACTGGTAAATCATTTATATAAACATACCTCAAACTCAAATTTATATCTAGTCTCAAATATATGTCTTTTCCTAAAATATGTGTCCCCTGAGTTCATGAAACACTAATTTGTGGTGTTTTCTATTATCCAAATACGCATGCTGTCTATTGCTATGATAGTTACTTTGATACACAACAATATAGATATGTATTTTATTTTATTCGTTTTTTATATATATATAAATAAATAAGCACCATTAAAAACCGAAAATGTCATCGCAAAATTGGAAATACTCATAAATACAAATTACAGTCTACAATACACAACTCGTTCCACCACACCTTCGGATGATCTCTGACAGCTCCATCCTCAATTCTATCAATAACTATTTTTAGACTGTAACACTTTTGATGAGTAAGAACTGCAATAGATCATCCTGGTTTGTCATATGTTTTAACCTCTTCATTTGATCTAAGTTTTTCTCGCTGATAATCTTTAGATTTGTTGTGTTTTAGTTCCTGTATTCAAGTTTAGTCCCAATTCCACATTCATATATAGTTTAGAAAAGAAAGAAGATTTTAACATGTTTAAGTAATTGTGTATTAAAAACATTATTACTAACCTACAAAAAAATACAAATATCACCTAGCCTTTGTACAGTACCCTAACAATCTAACGTTCCACCCTTAAAATTTACTAATACAGTTTTATTATTTGTGAGAGAATTATTCCCTTTACTTAGTTCTCCTTTGAATTCAAATTTATTATGTAACCGTATGCTAAATCAAACATACCATCAATTGCCAATGTCATGGGACATTTCACACACAATCCCTTGCTATATGTTTAACACGATAAAGGGTATTTGAATAAACACAAACAGATGTAAGTACACTTTCTAAAGTCAGGAATGTGATAATATTTTTCTATTCGTTTGAAGTGTTTGATATTTTGGTTTTGCAATTTGATAATGAGCTTTCCGTTTGGATATCCATAGAATTTGGTATTTTTGTTATTTTACTTTTTTTTCATGTAAAAGTGGATGAAGGTAATCAACAATAATGTGCTGAAGATTAACAACGAAAATGTGAGAAAATATCAGGTTTGTACTAATATTCGCTCATGATGAACAGAAATACAAACATTATCATTATAGAGTCATGTGTTATTTGTGTTACTAAACAATTATGAATTTCAAACCCAATGTTCCAAACTACCAATTTCAAATGTATGTTAAATATAATGAAGTAGTTCGTTCAGTTGGTTCAATTTATGATGTGCAGAACCTTGAAACTTAAATCGTGCTTGGGTTTCTTTAACATCAAGTTGAACATTAACTTAACGTTAATGAGACTACCTGACTTTTTAACTGTATAAAACACGATGTTTCAATTTCGAGTTCGATAACTTACGTTGGGAAAATGTGTATATTCATATATTTTCGAATAATTGTCTTCCATAAACTTGAACGACACACATACTCTACGCTGTCTTATAAATTTATAAATACATTGAACTTTTTACTGACTATATTTCAATTTAAACTTGTCACAAAAACATTTACTCTATAGTTTTGTATTTGCTTTTAACTACCTTTTGATTCAAGCGTCAATGATAATATAAAAATAGGGCGATGTGGTATGATTCCAATGAGACAACTATCCACAAAGATAAAATGAATACGCTGTCTGATAAAGACGAGGCACATGTATGGTGTACAATAATAAAAGCCTGGTATCTTTTTTGAGTTTATTTTAGTAAATTTCTTTTTGGTTGCGTTAGAGACACGAGGGCTTTGGAATTATTAAATGGCTTTTAAAAATTGGTTTCTTTTCGTTTTCCTTTTTTTCATTTTCTGAAAATTGCCATCTCGTTGGTTTCTTTCCTTGATTATGGTTATTTTGCCGAAAAATTATCACAATCATCTACTTTTGTTTTTTACTAAATTTGGATTTTTTTATCCAAATCTTTATGTACTTTATGTATTTCAATGGTACCACGAAAATTGAGGGAAACAATCTTTCAACTTTAATGACGCCAAAAAAGAAAATTGCCTACTATGTAAAATAAAACAATGTGCCTCGCAATGTGCCTATTTGATATTGTTCAAAAGAAAAGTTTCGCAGAAAATACTGTTCGCAGACTATACTTTCTAATGAGAAATACTGTTCGGGACAATGTTTCATAATAAAAAGTGTTCCTTATGAAATTTTAACAGGTCCTTTATGTGAATCTTTTACAGTGAAAAATTCTCAATGATAATATTTCGAAGTTAAATACTATCCCCGTTTTGCAGTGAAATATTATACCTGACAATATTTTAAAGTGAAATAATATCCCTGATAATATTTCACAGTGAAACACTGTCCATGACAATATTTTAAATTAAATATGTCTTCCCTGAAGATTCACATTTTTTTTTGTTTTTATTTTTTTATTATATAGTTAGAATATTTTTCTTGAAAGGTATATATAGAACAGTGACAAATATATCATATTAGGAACTAACATATATTTTAGCATAAGCTAATTAACAAAAAACTGGTTTCACTTAATATAAACTATGTTAATTCTACCATAATGTACTATTATGTGTACATGGTGGAATAACTTTTCATTTCTATAAAAAGAAATATTATAAGTCCATCAAACGTCTTGAAAACATTAGAAATATCATTAAATCTACTATAATATGGGGAAGAAGTCCCCCAATACAGTAGAAAAATCAATAAAAGAAAATAATAAAAAAAATCGGAAAAATTTCCAAAATTTTTTATTGTACTAATGAACTCAAAATCGTTAACTTTTTTTTTTGTCACTTTTTTTAATTCCCGCATTTGCGCAGAACGCAGAAATCTACTTTCTTCTTTTGGTCTCGTTGTCATGAGACTTTGAGTAGTCTAGTAAAATGTAGGAACTCAAGGAACACAATACCAATTTTATTTTTAATAATTCTTTGTCTTTTATATTGTTGTGAATTAGTTATAGTTTCAGTTTAGTATTTTATACTCTTTTATTTGCTTAACGTTGTACCGCCATTTTGACGTAACAATAGGCCCACAACGTCGTCTCTTACCGACGTCTCTTTGTATATCTTAGACTCTAGTAAAGCATACGAAACATTGAAGACGCTTTTGTGTTCACTCGCCTTTATTATCAATACGTCCAAAACATTGGTGCCGTGACAAAAACAGAAGAATGCGAAAGATGAGTACCGCGACAACGAAGATGAAGACCAGACGAGCTAGACATCGGGGAGTTCTTACAAAGTTGCTGAAGAGAGTGGAACCGAGTTCCGAGGAACTTTTGCAGGAATATGACGTTAGCGAACTTTCTACTATTTCTAACGATCGATCAACTGAACGAGAAGATTGTGGATGAACTATCAGAAGAGGAAGTGAGCGAAGAAATAGAGGAAGCCGACAGATACACGTATGACATAGAAATGGCAGTAACCAAACTTTCAAAAATCATTAAGGACTCAGAAATTACAGACAAACAGTCAAGTAAGTCATTGCTAAACCCAAATGCACACGAGTTTATTAATTACACGAATCATCAAGAAAGTCAGCCACAGCCCAGTTTCATGCACGCAAATACATCAGCGTCCGTTTTTTCAAACTCCAGCATGTACCACAAACTTCCCAAATTAAATTTACCAACGTTCGGCGGGAATATGTTAGAATGGCAACCTTTTTGGGATTCGTTTAGTGCTGCCGTACACGATAAATCTCAACTGTTCGGAGAATCTACCCAATGCATAGCAGGTCTACAAATAACTAAGTTTAACACAAATTACGGACAAGCATTACATGTACTGAAACAAAGATTCGGTCAACCACACAAGATAGTACAAACATACATGCAGAGTTTAATCAGCCTTCCTAGTCCAACGTCAAGTATTACACATTTGAAAAAATTCTACGACAGCATGGAAAACTACATCCGTGGCCTTGAAAGTATAGGGGAGTCTCACGAGTCGTTCGGAAGCCTTTTAGTGCCCATAATATTAAATAAACTACCTGGGAATATACGAGAAAACATGGTACGTGCCCACGGAGGCGACCACTGGCTCTTGCCGTCGTTACGGCAAGCTATTCAACATGAAATAACGATTAAGGAAGCGGGTCAGTCGGTAAACGGTGATGATATAGAGCCAAATTACACACCCACATCAGCATTCCTTACGGGTACAAATCGCAACTACGCTAATCAAAAAGGGAAAAGAGACATAAACAAGTAACCGTGCATCTTTTGTCAAGGAGTTCACGCCGCATTAGCTTGTAAAAATGTCATGGAAATTGAAGATCGAAAACGAATTGTTAAGGAAAAACAGGCATGTTTCAATTGCTGAGGAAATCACAGAGTTGCCGATTGCAAATCCGACAAAACATGTAAAAACTGTAATAAACGACACCACACTAGTATTTGTTCAAAGAATGAAACACACTTGTATACCAAGTCTAAAGATAGCAGTACATCAAAACCAGATACCGATGCCGCAGTCGCAAGCATGCATTCATCCACATCATCATTTCAGCTTTCCAATTGTAAACTTTCCATTTCTAAGTAGCAACATTCCAGCAGCACCTGCATACGGGGTATATATCTCCCAATTGATACGATATTCCCGTGCTTGCATTTCCTATCATGATTTTCTTGATAGAGGTTTGCTGCTCACAAGGAAGCTATTAAACCAAGAGTTCCAAATAGTGAAGTTGAAATCATCCCTTCGTAAATTTTACGGACGCCATCACGAGTTGGTTGACCGTTATGGAATAACCGTTTCACAAATGATATCGGATATGTTCCTTACGTCGTAACTACAATCCCCTTCCCTTTCATGAATATGACCTACCGAATTAGACTATTTACCGGATTTGTAATCACATAAGCAACACGACGGGTGCCACATGTGGAGCAGGATCTGCTTACCCTTCCGGAGCACCTGAGATCACCCCTAGTTTTTGGTGGGGTTCGTGTTGTTTATTCTTTAGTTTTCTATGTTGTGTCGTGTGTACTATTGTTTTTCTGTTTGTCTTTTTCATTTTTAGCCATGGAGTTGTCAGTTTGTTTTAGATTTATGAGTTTGACTGTCCCTTTGGTATCTTTCGTCCCCCTTTTAGATCGCAGGTATTGTTGAAAACCGCGATAGCACCTATCACGAATGACAAGTCACATTTTAACACCGCCAATATACTATTCGACGAAGGAGCCCAGCGAAGCTTCATCACTCAAGAGATGGCCGATTTATTGAACCTGAGACCACATAGGAAAGAAGCGATAACGATACATTGTATCCGGTTTCGGTGAATCCAACAAGAAGGTTAGAAATTTACTAATTGCTACTATCTATATAAAAGGTCTGACGAATACGGTTATCCCTATGGAAGTTCTTATAGCACCACAGATTGCTTATCCGATACATACTTACGCAAGGAACCAGTCGAGTTTTACGCATTTAAATGGATTGAAGTTAGCTCACCCAGCTTTACAGGACGAGGATTTTGAGATATCAATCTTAGTTGGCGCCGATTATTATTGGGATATAGTTGGAGACAGAGTAATTAGAGGTTCCGGACCAACCGCTGTACAGTCCAAAGTTGAATACTTGCTATCAGGACCTATACAATTACACTAACAGTAATAATCAATCAACGTCATCTATTATGAATATGTTGACCCCACACAGACTAGAAGAATGTAAAATACATAAATTTTGGGAAATCGAATACATAGGAACAGAAAAAGACAGCGAAGTGAAAGCGAAAACAGACTTACAAGAAATGACCACTTACCAAGAGAATAATATTCATTTGAAAGACAATAGGTACATCGCCAAGTTTCCATGGAAACCAGAACATCCGGAGTTGCCTAGCAACGAGATGATCGACAGAAAGAAAGCACACAACGTAATAAACCGACTTGCTAAAGAACCAGAGATGCTTAAGATATACAGTAAGATTATCAACGACCAAGAAAATCGAGGTTTTATAGAGAAGGTTGAAACCCCGGGTTTGACTTCTAATCGAGTACATTATATTCCACACTCATCGACTACACCGATACGTATAGTATATGATTGCAGTTGTCGTCAAGATTCAGAATCACCCAGCTTAAATGATTGCCTTTCTTCTACACCGCCGCAGCTTAATAAGTTAACAGATATTCTTACAAGATTCCGCTACGGGAAATACGCCTTAACAACTGATATTGAGAAAGCATTCCTCCAGATTGGACTAGACGAAGAAGACCGTGATTCTACACGATTTTTCTGGTTTAGAGATCCAAGCAACCCCAAGAGAGAACTTGAGACTTACAGATTCAAGGTAATTGTATTCGGAGCGACATGTTCGCCATTTATTCTTAACGCTACATTATTGAAACATTTATCAACGGTTACAAGTGCTACTGCTGAAATACTCAAGCGTGATTTGTATGTAGTCAACGTACTTACGAGTGTTAATACGGAAGAAGCCGCATTAAATTTTTTGAAGAATCTAGAGAACTCATGACAAATGCAGGATTCAATTTGAAAAAATGGAAGTCAAATAGCAATCAACTTAGCAACGAAGCGACAAAGGCAAACGTACTTGATAAGGATAGCGAGACGAAAATTCTTGGAATGCGTAAAGATGCGAAGTCAGACATATTGACATTTACGAACTAAATGAAGATCGCATAGATATTGATAATTCACAAGCGACAAAGAGAGAAGTATTGCGTAAATCATCGTCAATTTACGACCCACTCGGAATTATTGGACCAGTGACTATAAGAGCTAAGCTACTAATACAAACATTATGGAAAGAGGGATACGATTGGGACCAGGTGTTACCTAGCAACATAGTCTAATCATGGTGTGAAATTTTAGATGACATCCGAGATGTAACTGTTAATACAAAAATTGCACGACATTATTTTAACGATCAAAATGAGAACGAAAGCAACGAGAAAATAACATTACATGTCTTTGTTGGTACCAGCCAACGCGCTTATGGATCTAGTGCCTACTTATGTAAAGGTAACACTTCTTCTCTAGTAATTGCAAAAAAACCGGATCGCTCCGCTCGCCAAAATATCATTACCAAAGCTAGAATTGATGGCTGCAGTAATAGGAGCTCGAATGGCTAAAAACCTCACGAAAACCCTAAAACCACAACGCACAGTACTATGGAGTGACAGTCAGATCGTTCTGCACTGGATTTCGTCTTTAAAATCATTTGGAAGATTTGTTCAGGTTCGTGTGCTAGAAATTAAAGAAACGACACAAAATTACGACTGGAAATACGTACCAACAGACTCAAATCCAGCCGACCTTCAAACTCGAGGAATATCATCAACGCAATTCAAGGAGTCGACTTTGTGGATGCAAGGACCGTCATGGATATCGGATGAAAACAGTTGGCCTACATGGACCCCCCAAGTTAAACAAGAGACTCTTTTGTTAACGACAACAGATGACAGCGAAAAGATAAAACCGTGTGTATTAAATGGAATTTCGAAAATAATCGATCTATCAAGATTCTCGTCATTGAAGAAATGACTACGAGTTACATGCTACGTGTTTAAATTTGTGAATATATGTAAAAGTAAGCGACCGTTTAACTTGAGGAAATATGCTAGACACGGAAAAGATATTACGAAAGATGAAATCGACCGCGCAACTCGTACATGGATTACAGATATTCAAAATGAAAAATTCAGTAGTGAAAAGGAGCAACTCGCAAACCCGTCACATGACAAGAATCTACCGTTAGTAAGACAATTGCGCTTGTTCATAGACAGAGAAGGTGTCATTCGATGCGCCGGGCGCATAAACAATTCACAGTTAGACGACTCGGCGAAGTTTCCAGTGTTACTACGGAAGAAAAATCAATTTACAGACTTAATTATATTGAACTCGAACCTGCAGATGTTTCATTCTGGTGCTGGACAGACATTTACGCAAATCCGCCAATCATATTTGATACCTTCCATTAGACAAAGCGTTAACCACATCGGTCAGAAATGTGTAAAGTGCCGAAAAGTGACCGGAAAAGCATTTCCACAGCAAATTTCGCCTCTGCAACCAAAGGATAGAGTCACAGATATGATTCCGTTTACGACAACTGGTGTTGATTTCGCTGGACCACTATTCGTTAAAGATAATGGACTTGTTACAAAATCTTATATTTGTCTATTCACATGTGCTTGTATTCGTGCCGTACACCTAGAACTTGTTACAGATATGACAATCGAATCATTCAAATTAGCGTTTAAACGATTCATTAGTAGGAGAGGAATTCATTGAAAAATGGCTGTTTCAATATACTTCCCACGTAAATCCACATGTATTGAAACCTATTTGTAAACCCTTTGCCGATCATAATGGTTTAAAAATTGCAATAAAAAAAAGACAAAGTCACTTTTATTCTTATTCGGATGCATAATAAAAAGAAGTAATGCACAAGAACTCGGAGAAACCAACAAAATAAAAATAAAATAAAATTCCGCGAAAGTCTATTAATGTTTTTGGCGCATTTAAGTCATTTCAAAACATGACGTCATACAAATGAAAACGCTACAATTGAAAGTTTTCTGTTACGTGAACCATTGAAATGTTGTTTACTATTGTATTAAAATTGATTATAAAGGTAGGTTTTGTTTGATTTTCTATTATATTGCATTATTCGCATATTTACTGATTTCAGCAAGTCAACATGGCGGCTCCTTAGTGACGAAATGTCAACTTTGGATTTGACGGTAGCTTACGAGAAAAACATGTAAATCAAAATGGCAATTGTTGGTTTTGAGAATGAAACAGATTTTTATTTTAGCGGTTGTTCACGAAATAATCCATGTAAGCTACGGATTTATTAGATTGTTTGAGCTTTATCTAACAGGGAGTAAAAAAAAAAACAGCCGCACATACAGCTTTACCCACCTTCGCTTCAGTTTTTTTAATGATCATATTTGTCCTATTAGAATCGAAATAATTGAACACTTTGCAAAACGATGGAGAATGGAATACCTCACCGGCTTAATAGAATTTCATCGCGTCACCGGAGACCAAAGCGCACATGTGAAAATCGGTTCCGTCGTACAAATCATGGACAATTCACCGAGAATGATGTGGAAACTAGCAGTTATAGAAGATTTGATCACCGGGAAAGATGGAGAAGTGAGAGCAGTCAAACTTTGTACATCAAATGGACTGATTACAACAAGACCAATTGTGAAACTGGTACCATTGGAAATATGAACTGTAATTGTTAAAAGTGTTTTTTCAATACCCTTTTTATGAACAATACATGAACAGTAATTGCATTTTGCGGCCCCAAGAATGTTGTGAATTAGTTATAGTTTCAGTTTAGTATTTTATACTCTTTTATTTGCTTAACGTTTTACCGCCATTTTGACGTAACAGTAGGCCCGCAACGTCGTCACTATCCGACGTCTCTTAGTATATCTTAGACTCTAGTAAAGCATACGAAACATTGAAGACGCTTTTGTGTTTACTCGCCTTTATTATCGATACGTCCAAAACATATATAAATAAACATTACCTGATGATCGCGTTGTTTTGTTTACATTGAACATGACGTCGTAACTTAAATAACGTCACAAGTTAAATCCCTAACAGCAGAACCAAAATAGGAAACGTTACGATATTTTCGTTTCTTTTTTGACAGATTTTGAAGTTACAAAAAAAATAGTTCATACAGACTTCGTCCCCTATCACAGGTAAAATGAACAGAAAACTTTTGAAATGTTTAACCAGACTCTGGACGACAATATCTTATTCCCTGCTTAAATTCATTTTTAGTGATGTTAAATCTCTTCAATTTACATGTCTTAAAACATCGTAATCTAGCGCTTGATTTGAAAGGAACAAACGGTACATTTTTTACACAATAACTTTCAAATGAGTGACCCACATTGATTTGAATTTTTGCAATATTGCCTACATTTTATAACGACGCAAATATGCATCCATTTCAACAAAACCTTCTTCAGGAAGAAGTAATTTGAAACCTTTCAAGAATCCAAATTATCTTGTTATTTTTCTTCATTTTGTTTTTCAGTTTCAAATATACAGGTGTTCTCTTGATTTTTTAGGTCTAAATCATGCTCTAATCTTACATTTTTCCGTTTTGCATTCTTCTTTCTCTCCTTTTGCATATCCTGTGACAAATGTTGTTGTATATCATGTACATGTTAATTTCACTTTTTTTTTAAATGAAAAATAAATTCAAAACAAACTATCCAAGTAACCTCATTTTTAGAATAAAGTATGAAAACTCCCATACTAATTCACATGTGTTACAACAAAGTTTATTTGAATAAAATACTGTTTAAACTAAACAAAAAAAATGTTGTTCACAGGGTAGATCAGATTGGCATATCTTCTATGTGTAGTTTTTTTATATTTTATTTCACCAAAGTAAATATGTCACCTAAGCTACATCTTATGATATTACACTGATATAAGCAATATCTTTTCTGTACGCATGTGAATAAACGCTATCAATATATTTACTAATAAAAAAATCTATGAAATTATTGACGAATTGTTCAAGGATTTTAAACACACACGTTATTATGTTTAATATTAGAATTAAAGAGAGTTATGAAGTTTTTGTTACTTGAATAAATATAAATAACCTCACATTTATTGCAATAGATCATGCAGCAACAACTGGAGATTAGAAAGGGAAGACGCCGGACTGAATCAATTTAATTTCAAAAGTAAGATATTGTTATAAATGTAAAAAGTTATCAAAGTTATAAAATTTACCATATAATTGATTTCATGTCAACACCAAAGTGCTGACTACTGAGCTAGTGATACCCTCGTCAACCAGCAGTGGCAATAGTATGAGCAAGGAGTTCTAAGAAAGAGAAACATTCCGTAGACGATGTTGGAGTCGATGTTAAAACAACTGGCAGTTAATCATTTAAGTGTTCATTCAAATAATGATTGAATTGTTCAGATTCGATTTTTATAACTTATTCGAGATTCGAAATTTATTAATTCATTTTCTGCATTTGCAGCTAGGGATTTTTTCGATACAATATTTGATACAACTAATCTGAAGAAAGCGGTTAATTATATGAGCGTTTGATTTTGCCATTTGATTGGTGATTTCCGTCCGGGCTTTCCGTGCGGGCTTTCCGTTTTGAATTTTCCTCGGAGTTCAGTTTTTTTTTCGATTTTACTTTTGGATGCATAATTGTACTGTGATCAATCAGGCTTGTAAAACATGGTTTAAAGAATAAGATAATTTCAAATCAAAGTATAACACAAATAAATCATTTTAAGGATGTTTCAGGGTTTACAATATAGGATTGTGACTGCTACGTAAAAATCAAATAATATTGGTCAATGTTGATTCGTTTCAAATTCATCACTCAAATATATTTTCACAAAAGTCCTTCATGGTACCTTTGATAACCGTTGACACAAACTTATTCTTGAATCGGTAGGTAAAATCTGAATTATCATTCAGGAAATATTTATATATATACAAATCTGTATACATTGTACTTACAAAAATAATTAACAAAATTAACAAGGTGAATAAGGTGAACACATGAAAGGGAAATGAATTACACTCTACAAAATCAAACGTTACAATATACTGGTATCAACCAACGATTCCACTGAAAAACAAATGTCATCTTTCTGACTTGGTAACGTCCTTTTCCGAAGAATATTGTGGATTAAAACTTGTTTTATTGCTTGTTTCGTTTAAAGATTTCGTTTAAAATAAATTCGAAGTTCTACTACAGTCCTAAATGGCTAGGCCAAAATAAAACTTATATTTGGTAGCCAGTCAGTCTGAATAGATATTGCATTAATTTACTGGACTAGTGGTTCAAATGGTGAAAAGGACTAATTTTATCGAACTATGTTAGGTCATCTTTAAGTTAATTAATATAAAAAAGAAGATGTGATACGATTGCCAATGTCCACAAGAGACCAAAATGACACAGAAATTAACAACTATAGGTCACTGTACGGCCTGTAACAATGAGCAAAGCCCATACTATTTGACCATTTTGGAATAATTTTGTTACCAATCGCCACGAATATGTACCATTTGTCGTCCTTTTGCTCATCCTTTAAAGTGACACCACTCAATACGATTCAACGCATAACTTATTTTACATGGAGAAGACGAACTTATCACTAATTAAGCTGGATCTTCCCAACCTTCTTAATTCCAAGGTCCTACCCCGCTTGTGATGGGGTAAGATTTGGTTAATTTTTAGTCTTATTTCTATTGTGTTTTTTTATGTGTTTGTTTTTCGTAGTTTTTGTTTAGGATCATTGAATGGTCTGTTTGTTACTAATGATTTCCCCATTATTATCTTCTTTCTGTTTTATAAGCATTATAACATATTTAATTCAATTTCAAAATATATATGATCGTCAACGCAAACAATTAGTTGAAAAGTGTGGTCTTTTAAAGTACTG
This sequence comes from Mytilus galloprovincialis, assembly GCA_037788925.1. Lineage (NCBI taxonomy): Eukaryota > Metazoa > Mollusca > Bivalvia > Mytilida > Mytilidae > Mytilus > Mytilus galloprovincialis. The sequence continues at coordinate 2,029,431 of JAWDJN010000016.1, forward strand.
ATGAACAACGTTTACTTTCCATGTTTTGTGGCCCTTTATAGCTTGCTGTTCGGTGTTAGCCAAGGCTCCGTGTTTAAGGCCGTACATTGACCTATAATGGTTTACTTTTTTAAGTTGTTATTTGGATGGAGAGTTGTCTTATTTGCAATCACACCACATCTTCCTATATCTATTATAGAAATGAAGCAAATTGTTTAATGGTTAAACCATTAATGACAGTAATGATACTACTGATAATGAAAATAATTGCAAACTCGTTTGTCTGTAGAATATGAAGTTGTATGACAGTGGATTACAGAGAAGAAGAAAAAACAGAATTATATTAGACATTTTTTCAATTATTTTGTGTGTATATTATGCATCTATATATGGTTGTTGGTTTTTTTTTTTTATTTATTTTAGAGTAAAATATTTAACCATGTGTTTAATCGTTCATGTTCCTAACACTTCGTTTGCTGTGATTTGAGCACTTGATTTTGCCATTTTGACATTTGATTATGGACTTTTCGTTTTGAGTTCGTTTTTTAGGTTGGTTTTTTTTTTTATTGTACGAATAACACATTTTTAGCACCGGTGTTAAATTACCTACACCCCTGATTACACCAAGTTCACGACTTTATTTCCCAAGAACAATTTCTTTACTCATTTTTAAACCGGGATGTAAAATTGATAATGTAAAATTTTGATCTTTTTAATTATCGGAGGGGGGGGGGGTCATGTTATTTTGAAGGTTTTTTTTATTTTGTTGTTCTCAAATTGTTTATATTTTTTTTTATTTTTTTTTTTACATCTTTAATTTGGCAATATTTTTTTCGGGGAATATTTAGTGATATTTTACTATCTCGGGATGAACAGGGACGGTTCCGGGTAATGAGTCAATCAGATTACAGGATTTTTGCTGCATAAGAAACAATATTTCATATTGTATTATTTATTTTTTTTCTGAGAGGGAATTTCTATTTTGTATTCTTTCTTCGGGGATAGTAGTTTATGTGAATAGTTGATTTCATTGTATCATTTTTATTTTCTATTTTGCTAAATTTTTCAAATACCCTTGAATCAATTGTTTGATTCTTCACTATATTATTCATAAATAAGTTTTTATCAATTTATAGATTTATAGATATGTCATTATGTGATGTTTTATAACATGATTGTTTAAAGCTTGTGGTAAAACTTGTGAGTAAACCTTAATTTATTGATTAACATATATTTTCGAAAATATTTCGTGTCTGCTCAGATGGTAAAGATAAACAATTGGCTTGTTCAGAAACACTTTGATATTGATTTATTTTGTCTGTTCAAATAGATCGCTTTATAATGTTGTCGCTGCAAGGCTTTTCAATTTTTTTATGTATCGAGATTATATGAAAACCACATGCAGTAAGCTCAGAACACTGTATTTTAAAACCCTCTTCATATATTTAAATGAACTATAACAAAGCGAGCTGTAGTTTTACATTGATTTATTTCAAAAGAACACTTTCCGCATTTTTCCTCAATATAAGTCCTTGTATTATAATTTGAGGAAATTTTTCTCTCATATAAACATAAATGCTAAAAAAACATTTGACAAATTAGGTGTTGTCCCCAAAGATAAAGCCACAATCAAGATATCATTTTTGTGTTGTGTTGTGCTCTCCATAAACTGCTTGATAAATGAAATAGGCATTGACAATTAACTTGAAAACTTAACATATACTAGTACCCCCATAACAATAACCATCCTGTATAACTATGTTTCTTTGAAAATTCAAAGAATTCGTTACGACAAAAAAGATGATACCAGCTTCCCAATTGTGAACTTTCCATTTCTATGTAGATTCTTTTCAGCATATCTACTATTTGAAACGAAAGTGTATTTTCTATCAAAATTTCCTAGATAGAGGGTTGCTGCTAACAAGGAATCTTCCAAACCAAGATTTCCAAGTAGTGAAGTTAAAAGTCATCACTTCATGTATTTTAAGGACGCTATCACGAGTTGTTTAACCGTTATGGAATATTCGTTTTACAAATGATAGCGGATACGTTCCAAATTTCGTCACTACAATCCCATCTCCTTTTCCCCTGAATGTGACCTACCATATGAGACTTATTACTGGGTTTGTACTAACATGAGCAACACGAAGAGTGTTGAATGTGGAGCAGAATCTATTTTCCCTTCAAGAGCACCTGGCATCAGTCTCATTTTTGTGAAGTTTGTGTTTCCCAGTCTTTTGTATTCTATGTTGTGTTTTGAGTGCTTTTTTTTTTTTTTTTACTGTTGATCATTTTCTTTTTCTTTTTCAACCATGACGTTGTCAGTTATTTTCAGAAGCAGTAAATTATATAAACATGATTTATAACAGAATGTGTAGTTAAAGGATTAAATGGGTAGTGCTAGCTTCTAAGCATTCACCTCCCTCTTTTTTAAAAACTGCTTAAATTATATGAATGAGAAATCATTTCAATAAACTCATCATAGATATCAGGATTAAAATTTTAGGTAATGGATGCCAACTGTGGGTTATGAATCACTTCAATGAAATAGATTAAGTACTTTGTCAATAAAACAATCAAGCATTCTTAAAATTGATAACTCTTACTGACAATATGTGAGTTTTTTTAAAGACCAATTTGTCCACTGAATGAAAAAAACATACTTGTAGTTGAATCCAGGGTTGTATTTATTTAAAGGGAATAAACTAAAACTGGTTTTTGATAGTCTGGTTTTGTTTTTAAATCACGAATACTGAAGGGAGGTGAAGTAAACTGTTTTCAAAATACTATACGTGAAGGAAAAGAAATTACGTTGTGTACTTTAAAAAATCCGTGTACCTTTTCAAAAGTGGCATGTAGCTTAAAGTTGCTGATAGTGTAGATTATTGGGTTTTTTTTTGTATATTTTTTATAAGCCAAACAATGTAACCTTTATTTGAAATAAAGAAAGATCAAATGTAGTTTCATTCGGTTGAATTCCAAAAGAAATATCAAATAAACAACCAATCTCTATGTTTTCATTTTTAGTAAGATTGGTTATAAAATAAATTACTATAAAGAAACAATTTTAATTTCCCTCATCAGATAACTAATAAAATGTCATTAACACACACAACACTTAAATGATTGGTACTTTGTCTGCAGGAACAACAGTCTATGCGTAAAAAACAGGTGAGACGAGTGTATTGGTTGATATTTGAAAAAATGTGGTATTTTATTTAGAGATGATTTTACAAATTCTCAAAAAGATATTATTGGCAAGTGTGTTTTAATGCGTCGTTCAAAAATTTCACAACATTGAGGTGACAAATTTAGGATTTGATCGAACACTTCTTATCATTATAATTTTGAAACTAGAATATCTTCACTTGAACGAAACTTCATACTTCGATAATTCGTTGTAAGGATGTCAGATTGTACCAATAACACATCTGGTCCATAAAGTGTCGTGGTGATTATACATATTGTGGTATCAAATTCCTAGAACTTCAATCTCTTTAATTAATTTTTTGTTATGATTTGTTGATTGGTGAATACAAAGAGGTGTAGAGAATAATTATATGTTGTATCAAGAATCTTTGTTTTCCATTATTTAAGTGTTAAATGATGAACCTTATGTGTTTATTTTTACATCTAGATGTGAATTTATCTTAAGTTTTTTTTTCCTTTAACTATTTTTGATCAATTTGTCTAATACTTCAACGGATTCATTTGCAGTACATTAATCCCTTATTAATAGGTTTAGAAAATATCTATTTTTTTAAATAAATGAATCAAACAAATATAAAATTTTCGATTTTTAAGTTGGTTTATTATGATTGTTTGGGGTTGTTGGATTGCCATTTTGGTTGGGCTTCTTTTTTTCTATTTTGTGGTGGTATTTCATATGTGTTTGTTATGTGTGTTTGTAATTGATGTGAACAATCTGCAGGGTAATATTCATAATATGATAGGGACAAAATAAAGCTGTGCAATATGTTACCAACACACATCTCCAAGAGTTCCCGAAAGAGTTGCTTATATATCACTCACACGCGGATAGAAAATCAACCTCTCATTACGTTGCATTGTTCAAATATTGATACTAATTTGAATATCCCGAAAAGCCAAAATTCGAAAAAGATGTTACTGCTAGTCGACAGAAGGCTAAGTGATGACGATATTTATATACCTCAGTCAACCCTTGGGATAATATTTCTTGGCATGATAATCACGTGACAAATATTAAATAAGGTTATTCCCATAATTTTAAGCAACAGTATGTTAAAACTGTCAGAGAACAAAGCAAACAACTGCCTATATCTTATGGATTACCAATCCATGTGCGTTGGTAATCGTCTCATTTTACAATAGTGAGAATGGAAATAGGGATAAGTCAAAAAGGCAACAACTTGACCAAAGAGCAAACAACAGCCGAAGGCCACCGATGGGTATACAATGCAGCGAGAAACTCCCGCACCCGGAACCGTGCTTCAGGTGGCTCCTAAACAAAAATAAAATTGAGAATGGAAATGGGGAATGTGTCAAAGAGACAACAACCCGACCAAATAAAAAACAACAGCAGAGGGTCACCAACAGGTCTTCAATGTAGCGAGAAATTCCCGCACCCGGAGGCGTCCTTCAGCTGGCCCCTAAACAAATATATACTAGTCCAGTGATAATGAACGCCATACTAATTTCCAAATTGTACACAAGAAACTAAAATTAAAATAATACAAGACTAACAAAGGCTAGAGGCTCCTGACTTGGGACAGGCGCAAAAATGCGGCGGGGTTAAACATGTTTGTGAGATCTCAACCCAACCCCTATACCTCTAGCCAATGTAGAAAAGTAAACGCATAACAATACGCACATTAAATGTATACTTGTTCAGTGGGACAGGCGCAATAATTCGGCGGTGTTAAACATGTTTTTGATATCTCAACCATCGTACGTCCCTTCTTAATAAGTCTGTTTAAAGGTTTTGTTAGCTTTTGATGTGAATGCCGTATATGCTCCATCAGCCGCCATGCATGTTCTTCCTCAAAACTCGGTTGAAGAGGTTGTTTTGTTTGTTTTAGCATCTGCTTCTGAATTCTATATTGTACTAGATTTCACGTGCATAACATATCAATAGTTATATGTTAACGCCATATGATGGGGCAGGGAGTATGCAACTGTTGAAAAATGAGAAGACGGAATTTGGACAGTAGACATCATCAACTTTGTGAGAGATTTTAGTAGACTAGTAGTCCATCTGTGTCAATATCAAGGAATAAATCAAAATATGAAACAAACTTTTAAGCTTTCATCAGTTGTAAAGCTGACTACGTGGTATGGACTTTACGGTTACTATAGTTGTTTGTCATTTGATCTTTTGTGGAGAGTTGTCTATTTGGCAATCATATCACTTCTTCTTTTTATACTCTAAGAATCGGTAGTATCCTTTATTTCAAGATCACTTGTAAATATGAGATACCAGAACTCACTTAAATGTATTATTAGGGCTACAATAGGCCTTGATAACTAGCTAAATCGTAAAATGATATTAAAATACTTTGAAAGAAAAATCATAGTTTTCCATTATACAGGTTTTGTGTGAATTTTGCTTTTTTTAGTATAGAAGAAAGGCGCAAGTAATAAGTACACATTGAAACACTGGCTTTCTTTTGAAATAACCATCCATCAAACTCATCAGAAATGTTGTCTATCAGAATGATCAGCACAATAATCAGTGTGTGTTTTTGATTTTTTCTTTTTTTTTTTAATATTTTGCTATAAGCGTTGTGAGACCGGGACATGAATAGGTAGAAGTGAGTTCAAGTGTGAATTTCAAGCAAACACGTTCCAAAAAAGGACACAAAACACACGATTCCCCTTCGTTATGCCCACTAAAAAGATTCAGTATTTGGTAGTAGAGTATTTAGTTAGCAGATGGTTAGAATAAAATAAATCTTGTATTTGTGTTCGTAAAACATCATTAACAAGGAGGTAAAAAAGGATCAAAATCAATAACAGTAGGCTTTATTTAAAAGTTCCTTTTTTCTGTTTATCTGATGAAGGTTACTAATATACAAGGAACACGTGTACTGACTGGATATCCAACTTTTGCCCTCGGCTTCGCCTCGGGAGAGAACAACTTCCTATTCCACTCATACCCTATCATTAAATATAAAATATTGCAATAAATCTGAACATACCTCGAGGGTATAAATCCTTTTTTTTTAAATATAGGATTTCGCTATCTTTTTCTATAAATGAACGTTATCATATGAATAATGAAAATAAAATTGAAAAATGGGGTGACCGTTCCGTTCATGATTAAGCTCACAATCTGCCTTCGAAGGAAAGCTGCATTTTTGTTGAGGTCCTTTTTTTCTGTTGAAGTAATAGGTGAAATAAAGGTAATATCGAAATAAAAAAGTACTAAATTAAAGAAATCGCTTGAATTTTACAATTGTTTATTTAAGTACAGTTAATTTGAAAAAGATAATTAAAAATATAGGTTACCAATGAGATAAAAATTTAAATTAAAAAAAAAAAAAAAGATATTTCAATTTTAATGCAAAAAAAATGGCATTTTTGCACCTGATGGAGATAATTTGAAACTATCAGTTTCGATCGTTTTCACTTTGTGATTACACCTGCACACTAAACGCAACACCTAGTTGAGATAAGCACGTTACTTTATTGCGACATGATGTTTAAATTATTTAGGTTTTGGTTGTATTGTAATTAGTTGATATTTGTTACTTTAATGTCAAAATTAGTTAATATTTTTTAAATTCTAATGTTGATGTTTCTAGTTAGAGATGAAAAATATGCTACAGAATCTTTTAAATTGGTGAATCTTTCTTCTACGCATATTGTACTTTCTATACCTCGGTAGGTGCCTGTTCTTTCTTGAAAAACTTTATCAGTTCAAATATGTTTGGATGTGCTGTTTTGACCCTCTTTTTCAGCTTGTTATACCAGCCCTCTAAATAATTAATTATCCTGGGTCCTTCTGTTTGGTGGTGGTTACCGGTGGGTTGTGGCTATCGGCACTCTATCCATATCAGAATTAAATAGTCCGTTAATTTGGTGCAGGCATCTGTCTGTGGTGTGTTTTCCAAGGCGTGTAACCAGTAGTCTTCCAAGTGATCTAATGACAGTAATGGTAGGGCTGCTGCACGAACGAGTTTATTGACATCTGGGACATCTTTGTTTTGAGACTGGAGACCAAATTATTGTGTCTTTTTCCATATGACTTTTGCGTGAGTTGAACAAACAATCTTTGAGTTCTGCATTTTCGAAAGACTTGAGCAACTGCATTTCTGGATACCAATTCAAAGTCAATGCTTACTGTGTTTAGTCGGAGAATTAAGGTTGTTTTGATTGTCGATGTTTTTCAGAAGATTGAAAAATCTCATATAAGCGTCAGCATCTCGCTGTGGTAGAAGAGTATCTGTTCGAAAGTCATAAATTTATTGTGAGAAAACAAATCCTGGGTTACAAAATAAACCAAGGGAAACACATCAACTATAAGAGGAAAACAACGAAACAACAGAAACACTGGAGTAAACAAACAAAACGACAATGCAACACACAAAGAAACGAACTATTAGATAACAACTGTCATTTTTCTGACTTGGTACAGGACATTTAAAGAAAAGTGGGGGGTTGATTCTGGTTTTGTGGCTAGCCAAACCTCGTACTTTTATGGCAATTTAACACTAAACTGGCATAATTACATGACAGGAATACAGTACAAAAAATGCAAGAACATTCAGGACAGAGAAATACACAAATAAACAATACAATAGTACATTCATTTAGACATGCTAACCACAGAATTAAAAAGGAGATATGGTGTTTCAGCTAATATATTGCATTGTTAAGTCAAAATGTACAGTCAGTCGTCGAATGAAAGTTTTTATAAGTAACGAATATTATATTGTGTTGTTTTGACTCATGCATATCTTCGCAATTCATAAATAATTTAGGGAGCCAGGAATATCAGAGTAAGGCCTAAATTTTATTGACTTTATGTTTTATATTATTTAATTTGGTGATTTCATCATATGAATTCTAAAATTTGAAAAATGTGTTAACTCAACAATTCTGCACCTTTGTCAAAATGATAGAAAAAAATGTTTGAAAAGCTGGAATAAACTATGACACTCTTTGTGTCTCGTAAAATATAACATGAATGCTTTATTTGTAAAATTGTTCAACTGAAGATGAAACATTAAGACCCTCTTTACGACATTTAATTGCTTATTATGATGAAAATTTCACATATACATGACATTAATTAACGGTCTATTAATAATAGATATTAATAATTAAAGCGATGTTAAACATAAAAGTTTGTATATCCATTTGAATGGTTCTTTCAAGTTGTGATAGAATCGTAATATTGATTTTATGTGTTTTGTATAGACTATGATATATTGAATCAGTTCTTTCGTCGTTTCTTCATTCACAGTTTCTTTTCTGTTTGGATTTAGGTTTAAATATATAACATTAAATGACTGTACATATTTAAAAGTTAAAAATGGATGAATAACTCTCTCGTTTTACTGTTATATTATATAGATGTTTTAACGAATTTTTAAATGCTGGACTTGACAAATAGTTATCTTTCAGTAAGTTTTTTGTTAATTATGTATTTGAAATAACCATATCCATATGATATAAATAAAACACTGCACTCTGACAGTATCATGTATATATATATTAATACATGTTTTCAATAAAAGCTATTTAACTTGTCACATCACATATCAGTTTCTGTTATCAATGGCAAATGCTTATCAAAGTTAACAATAAACTTGTTGACGTATCTTCAATGAATGTACAAGAGAAAAAGATACAGTGCTATGGTCAAATCGCCCAAAAGAAGAAAAGATAAATAAAAGTACACAAAAACACAACATAAAAAACTAAAGACTGAGCAACAAAAGCAAAATATTCTGCGAGGTGACTGAGATATTTATCCAGAACTCTTCAAAATTCAATTCAGTAGCTTAGAGTATGCTACAAATATGTATGACAAACAACAACCGCTGAATACTTGCTTCTTAGTTGGGATAGGTACCATCATGATGTGGCGCGGTGAAAAATGTTTAGTACACTTTGATTCTTATTTGTATTTGTATTATTATTTGTTTTGCTATATAAAGACTGCTGTAGTTATGTTATACATTGCCAGTTATCTCGGTTTATTATTTATTAGATGTAGCATTATTATGTTTTACATATGGCTAATTTTTCTCTACAGTTGGATTGTTTTCAATTACAAAAAGACACAAAACTAATTCTGTTAAAGTCTGTGAAAATAAATACTAGAGAGCATGGCGTCTCTTTGACGAATTTTAGTTAGCACTGCTATTATTTCTTTTGTCGTATAAAGATTTCATTTCGTGATCATACTTTAGAGACTTTCACGTGATACATTGTACATTTATAGCATGAAATGATTGTCCAGATTGCTGACATATGGGGATCATGAGCTGCAAATCGCCTACGTCTATAGGTGGGTATACAATAAATTGTGAAAATCTTTTGTTAAGTCTGTAGAGTTTAAGGCTAAAAACAAATGTTAAATCTTCATCTTTTATGTAAAGACAAAGAAATGTATTTGTTTCTAAAGTATTGAATTTCTTCTAGGTATCTTTCTTGTAATGTTTTTTTGGACGTGCATTTTTAGAAACGATCTACACTCCTATTCAAACTAAATGTGCGTTTCTTTTTCTCGACTTGTTCTTTTATTCGTTTACGGCAGACTTCATACAGAAGGTTTTTAATAAGAACAAAAAGAAACTAGAAAGATAATGTCCTCTCACTAATAATTCTAAGTTCGCCAAATCCATCTATGGTCAACTTGCATGAAGGAGTTGACTTGAAGGTATCACTCAAGCTTCCCCATTGTAAACTTTCCATTTATATGTAGTATTGTGCTAATGCGGCGTAAAACAAACAACAATCAATCAATCAATCTATGTATCAACATTGAAGTAGCGCCTGTATATGTACTATAGATCTTCTTGTTTGCGATCCTTCCATGATTTCTGTCATAGAGGTTTAGTGCCTACAATCCCGTACTTTTTTGTTTAATTGAGACGTCGCCATATCATCGGATTTCTAATCGCCATGAGTAAAATGATAGGTGTCACATGTGTAGGATATGGAGTCGGATATGCTTACCCTTCCGAATCATCGGACATCACTCTGTTAAACATAAAAAAAACAAGGAGCAACACTAACCCTACTATAAATGAAGTAAATACAAGTTGCTCCGGGGGGATGCATAATACAGTGCATTTATAGTTTATTGTCTTTGTATTACAAATGTATATATTTTAATAGTTCAATGACCCAATATAGTTTTAGATGTGGTACATGTAAAGAAGACAACACCAACAATTCCTGCTAAAAAAGAAGGTAACATTAAATCAGTGTTATAACTTCTTCATAATTAGTATCATGCCATCATCACGGACAAGTTTTAGAGCGGAGACCATGAAGATCTAACAACAAAATCAAAAATATTATTTCGTGAGCAAACTGAAGTATGATCCCTTCTTAAAAACACTGTTATAGTGTAATGACTCGCATGAAAATACAGCAAACTACATGTATAATCATGTGTTGGCTACATAAGGCAAAGTTGATTATCGACTTACAAGGCTTTATTTTGATAATGATAATAGTGTCACAGTGTAAATTTGCATTCAATTTTGCTTAAAATTGTTATTTGAATTTATATTAAAAAACTTCTTATTTTAATATTTCGATTTTTTTTATTGTAATAATTTTTATTTTTACATGAAAAACATTTTGAATTTTTGTTTCAAATGGACAATTTGTTATTCTTTGTTATATTTAGAAATTCTTAAGGACATAAGAAACAGGTGTTCAATTAATAATTTTAGCTTTTCTCTTTGTCAAATTTTAAGTGACAGATTTTATTACATAAGATCCTCTTACACTCTTTTGTTCAATTAGATGTAAAATAGAAAAAATCTACTAATCTAGGAGAACAATATAGTTTCCTAGTTGACAATGAATGGTATGTTGATAACACAGAATGTACACCCAGGTATCTTTCTTTGGCTTTGAGGACAAACTAAGTCCAATTCTTCAATGTCATAAACAAGCAATAATGTCATGAGAAAGGTGATTTTTCCAGAACCCCAAAACTGCAAAGTCTTGATACCTGTTTGGCATCATTTAAGCGCACCCTTAATTTCCACATTTCTTTTACATATTCTTTGTTATTTGTTTAGGGACTGTCTTTCCAGAGACAACTCAATGTACGACAGAAATTGACAATCAAGAAACAAGTCGAGGAACAATTGACATTTAAAACAAAAGACGGTGAGACATTAATCCGCTTGTTTACAACTGTAAGAACTAGCAAAATATACGATTGCATTGTTTAACATATAATCAAAGTGGTATAACTATTAAATAGATATGTAACATTGTGTGCATTTTTTCATTGATCTATGTAAAAGAGATAATTTTGAAATATTCTCTAACGGGTTTCATCTAAAGAGTTGACAAGATAAAATAATTTAAAATGGAAACCTTGATTTCTACAGTACAGCAGTATAACACTTCTAAAGGAGAATCCTTTCCGCATTCATTGAATTAAAATATGGCAACACGTACGTTTAAATTTGATGTTTCGTGTAGTAAGATTACCACGCTCTCTGCATATCAAAAACCCGCACAAAACATGTAAAGGGGTCTGTAAGACCATGCAAAATATACCTCTCTTTATTGCGAAACTTTTTCAGGCCTAATTTCGGGCCCTTGATCTCGATCTGCCCATTGCAGAAACTACCTATGGTTTCATTGGTAATGATTTTCACATCTTTAATTTGCATGAAACATTTCCACTGGACAAAACAAACTTATGAATCAATCGACAAGTAAAGTTTGTTCAGTACTATGGTGGGCAACGAATAATTTTGGTGATTTACATGTATAAGATTATCAAGCATCCAAGGGGAGCAAACTTCTTCGAATAGAGAAACTATGATTAAATCCCTGGAGTTCATACAAAATATATTCTATTTTTTATTGAATCTCACTGTTAAATGGGATTGATGTCAAGCTGGGGTTTGAACAATAGAGTAACCTATGATACATTACATTTGACTATCTTTTTTTCAAGTACTTACATAGTCCAAATAAACTTCCGAAATAATGGAATTGTAATTGTTATAATTCCATGTATTCAACATACATTCATGTTATTGGGCAGCTGAAGTGAATTATATTTCTGTATTTTCTTTCGTATTTTCGGCAAGAAGGGTTGTTCTTTTTTTTTCTTTCATTTAATTGCAGTGTTATTTTCAAGAGCGTTTGGGTTTGTTTCGGGTTTTTTTTCTCATTTTTTCTTTACTTTTGGTTTCTGATCTACTGCGACTGTTCCTTTCACATTGCCGAATACTTTATACTTATTAAGGACAAACATAATGCCGCGTTACTCGTTCGAAAATATAATCATCAACACTCTATATTTCAGCATGCAGCCAAACACCAGAAATGCGAAGATCAACTAGAATAGTTAACGGAAGAATGGAAGGTAGTTTTCAATCCACGACATAAATTTGCTTTAAAATTATTATTGGTGAACATTTTGATAAATTAATCAAATTAAATCGAGGTGATTTGAAAGAGACAACCAGCTTATCATAGATATTGATAGAATAGTGTATTGCAAATTTATTTAACATACACCTCACCATATTTTTATGAAGGCACATATGTTTTTCTTAAATCGACCGGCACTTCCCTTACATTGATCAACACACCGGGTATTACTATTGGAACAGGAACTTCCACCCTTCTGGACCAAATGAGAGTACCCTGATTTTTGGTTGGGTTCCTGTTGCTTTAACTGTGTGAAGATGGTTTTGCTGTTTTTAGTCTTTTCATCATTGTTCTTCTTTGACCGCGACACTATTTGTTTTTCCGCGACTTAATAAATAATTATGTTGGAAAGACCTATTTATTTTGTTCTGATTATTATTTTTTTCTTCTTCCGCCTAATTTTTTTCTTTCGTAGTATTGTTGTTTCATAGGATGTCGCTTAGATTTTTGGAATATGATATCGTATAGTTTATACGCTTTAAAAACTGACAACCGCGTAAACAAATACTTTACGTTGTAAGAGTTATCTCCCCAAACACTGTTTTTCTTGTGACCACTACTCCTTCGCAACCGTAAAGATCACGACAAATTTATTTTACCAAATTGCTCCTTACATCTTCAGGATTCGGATTTTAATTTTGACCGAAGCTATATGGAGACTCCATATGAGAGTTATTCCCCCTTTTTCATTTGATTTAAGTGATATTTAGTTCTAACTGGTAAACCATAAGTGATAGAGACCTAGGGTCTTTAGATTTGAGGTCCTTGGTTCAAAAAAATGGAAATTAGGTCATTGTCAAAGGTCAGGTCATATTATGAATTTTGATTTTGGCTTTTTTTCCTTTATTTTCAAGAACTGTAAAAGTTATCGACAAACTATTGTTACTAAATTGTTGGTTGCAACATGTCGTAACACTAAAATATTGATTGTTAAAGTACGTTGATCTGAAATCAGGGTTTTATCCCTTTTCATATTTTAAATAATGTCTAAAGTGATATAACTCATTAACCATACATATTACCTAGGGTCTTTTGATTTGAGGTCCTTGGTTTATGATCTTGAAATTGAGGATAAGGTCATAGGCCAATGTGACGTTCTAGATTATGACCTTTGCTTTAAATTCATATTTATACATCATAAAGCCATATGAACCGAATAACAACGTTTTCATATCAAAATATATTGTTAGTGGTGGAAAGACCTTTAATTGATCTCAATTGGTGTTTAATTGTTTTTTTGTTCCTTCACCCGTGTGAATTTTGAGTGACATCTTATGGGATATTAAAATAAAGGAAGCTGTGGTAGGATTCCCAATAAGACAACAAGACAACTCTTCACAAAAGACAAAAATGACACAGAAATTTACAACTATAGTTCATCGCACGACTTTAAAAAATGAGCAAAGCACATACCACATAGTGAACTATAAAAGGCCCGGAAATGACAAATGTAAAACAATACAACGAGAAAACTAACTGTACTTTTTTTATATATATTTAATGTTAATTTTTCTCTCATAAAGATTTTAAGAAAACGTCTTTAAATTTATAATTACTCCAATCGAATTGAATGATTATTAAAAGTGTTCGAAACATTAGCAAAAGTGGGAAAGATATTAATAATTTTTTTCTAAAAACTTACATTTAAAATTTTACTTTTTATACGAAATGGAATCCGACTCAGATGAGAGAGATGTTATACTTTTGAGAACAAGAGAAGGTAACTACATAATTTCTGTCAGAATTCCAATAATATTAATAAAATCAATTACATCCCTTTATATGGTTTGAAATATAAAAAAGCCATTAGATCTGAGGGCAGACGTCTTATAAAATTGTTAAAATATGTCAATTGCTTAAAACTTGTTAGTTCTTTGCTATATAATGTTTGTTTTGTTTTCATTTGTTTTGTTTTGTTTGTTTGTTATAAACCAATTGTGGTAATATGACAGTAAAGATAATATTTTGACTCGACTTTACAACCTCCCAATTTACATACATACTCTGGTTTATGTAAAGAAGGCAATATTATTTATTTCCATAAAAAATTGACATGAACAAAAATGTTGCATTCAAATGTAGACGTGCCTCTTGTCCCTAAAAAATCTTCGATGTTGTATATTATTTAAATTCTTTACCTTCTCAGTTATCTTGCCAAGAACGGTGTTTCTCTCCGGATACTCCGTCTTCCTTCACTAACTGGCCACTACGATATCAGCAAGAATTCTAAAAGTGGCGTAAAACACTACAACAATTAATCAATCACGTTTACACATACTCAAGACTCAAGTTGGATACTGCTGATTAAATATTTGGTTAAAAATAGGAAAATATTGATGTACATTTATTTAATACTATGCTGTTTAATCAAACAAATATAACGTCTTTTGTTGAACTTTTAAATTTGTTTTGGTTTTGGTTTTTTGTGGTAGTTTGAAGTCTCATTGACGTAAAAAAAAAGTATGTCCTTAATCTCCTTTTATTCATTTATGCAATGATAGAATGATGTATTTAATATTACAGCTTCAAGTCAGACACCAGAAAGACAGTCGTTTATTACATCGTCAATGCAAGATGAAGGTCTCTAAAGCTATATAATATTAGAAGATTTTGTATGATTGCCAATGAGACAACTCTCTACAAGAGACCAAATAACACAGAAATTAACAACTATAGGCCACCATATGGCCTCCAACCATGAGTAAAATCTTAACAGCATCGTCAGCTATAAAATACCCCAAATGACAGATGTAAAACATTAAACGAGAAAACAAACAGTCTGATTCGTGTACAAAATGATCAACGAAAAACAAATATGATGTACAGCGACAAACGATAACCACTGAATTTCAGTCTCCTGACTTGGACAGGCACATACAGGATGTAGCGGGATTGAACAAATTTAAAGGCGGGCCAACCCTTTTCTAACATGAGACAGTTGTGTAACAAGACAACATAGAAACACAATTAACTAAAAAGGGCTCAACTCATTAGATCGATACATAGCAGAAATGTATCTAACAAAAACCCTGAGTGGACGTTACTGGGTTCTTATACATCCTCACAACAAAAAGACACTTTGTACAGACTGATTGAATATAACTGTATTTTTCATGTTTATGAAAGTTACTAATATTAAATCTGTCTGTGTGTGTACATGTATAACGAGTTTATTGTGATATATTTTCAGACTCGGCACTCAGATCAAGAAGTCAATGTCAGAGTGTAGCAACTCCAAAAAAGATAGAAAGTAAATATTTTAGTGTTTATTTAATTTATGTAATGTATATATTATTTTACTACGACCGTTTTTCCATTAGTCCTGTTTTCCGTAGTAAATTATGAGCAATTGAAACTGAAATTGTATACCCTAGATCTACCAGAAACCCTGCGAAATGCTGTTGATTTATTCTAATTTGGTTTGTGTTTTTGCTTTTGTAGTGTAAGTGATTCTGATTTTTTTTTAGAGTTTTGAATGAATTTATTTATACATTCAACTTCTGTGATCTTTCTTTTTCATTTTGCTGAGTTGCTCCCTTTTTCTTTTCGTTTAGTTTTAACAGAAGAAGATGAAGGTATGTTAAGTTTTATATTTTCAATCATGAATTATTTTTGTACATGTACGGGCATAAGAAAAGTAGGTATAAACAAGCATCCTTAATAAGGATTGTATGATGAGAGTCGTGGCTCAAAACGAAATATTTGAAGACACCTACTGATAAAAATGGCATGACAATTTTGAAAATAAGAGAAAACTAAGCCTTATTCATAACAGCACAAACATATATGTCAAACTTAAAACAACGACAACCACTGAACTACAGGCTACTGTCTTGAGGCTGGCAAATAAAGAATGTGACGATGTTTAGCTTGTGTGTTAGCTATAATTAACCCTATCTTAAGTGTAAAAGCTTATCAATAGAACAAAAAGCTAGTTGCAAACGTTGACTCAAAAGACCAGTAAAGGCTCAAAAGCTACTATTAGTAACATAAACTATTTTCAGTTTACAACTAAGATTGAGGCGTTCATTTCCAATATATTTTTGCAAGGCTGACTTGCATGTGATAACGATATGATGGGGAAACTAAGCTTGTAACATAAATTGGATTTTTTCCTTTGATGTTTTAATGAAATAATTTGCTTTAAAAGTGTGGTGAGGGGAAACCATGGTATATTATATGCATATTGATGTTGTACCATACTTTGCTAATTAAATATGCAACTCAACTAGAATCCAAAGGAAAGAAGTCGGAGCTTAGCTATGGTACAACATATTCATTTTCATGTTATTCCAAGGCTGAAGCTCCACTTTTTTCTTGAAAGGTATCCGCCTCTTTAATATTTAGGAAACTGAACAATGTACTTAAAGGTCAAGATCTGCATTTGTTTTCATTTTATAATAAATCATGTGTACCACATCTTTAAAAAAAAACATTTTTCCAACTATATAGGGTTGTTACAAGTTCCCTTAGTTTTTGAAAAATTACTTGATGTTTCTTCTTTCAGTTTTGAAAAAAATAAATGTAATACTATCATTTCTTTTGCGAAAATTCAATTAAATTACGATTCAAAAAGAGGGGTAACTATAGAAAAGGGAATAAATATCTGTAAAATTTGATTAATTTGTATAATACCTTGAAAACCAACAAAAAAAGACAATTCTTAAAACTTACAAAAGACAAGTTTGTTTTTAGTGAAAATATTTTGGAACACTGTACAGAATATAAATATTTTGGTATACTGTTTAAACCATCTGGTAGTTTTACAGAAGCAGTGAGACTGCTTTGTAAAAAAAGCCTCAAAAGCTATATTTTGTATTAGACACATGTTAGAAAACTGTTATTTTCTGAAGATATCAATGTTTTACCTCACATAAAGCTTTTTGATGCTTGTGTTAAACCTATACTTCTTTATTGAAGTTAAGTTCGGTCTCTTTATATGATAAAAGATACTACAAATCTAGAGTCAAAATGTTGGTATGTATCCAATTTTTATAGAAGTTTTAAAACTTTCAATTGGCTTCTGGTGGGAGAGATCCGTTTGCGCCAAAAATGCGTCCTTTTGCGCCACAACTTTTTTTCTCTAACAAAATTTGGCGCAAATGATACCGATGAAAAACAGTTTTTGGCGCAAAAGGCCTGCTGCCGCTTCTGGTGGGAGAGATCCGTTTGCGCCAAAAATGCGTCCTTTTGCGCCACAACTTTTTTCTCTAATGCTACGTTTACGCCACATGTTTTAAAATTGCATGTTATCGTTTGCGCCAAAAATAAAACATACGATTGCGCCAATTAGAAGTAAAGTGACTTCCCTACTACTTTATTTGGACTTGGAACCGGCAGGTTACACGGCAAATGTTTCCTTTTCTGAAATATATCTTCTTCGCTGCTGCATGGGTACTACCCAATTTAATGTATATAGTAGCTTGTAACTTCACTTTATTGTCAAAAAACACAAACATTGGAGGTTGAAATGCATAAAACAGTTCATAATAACACCTAATAATAATAAAGCCCATACGCATTGTGGGAACACAGCACTGTGTCATCAACATATGTAGCTAAAACATAATCAGCAAAACTTAAGCTTCTATTTTTGACATATCTTTATTAAATATTCAGCAAAGCCATAAGTTCTATTCTCTCTCTGTACATTGACTGTCTAATGCGTCTTAAGTAATTTCTCTCCAGATGATCATCTTCGTGGTGAAATATCTCCGAACATATGATACTTTTAAAGTAAAAAACAAGAATAAATATATATCAATCATTAATATTTATAATAAATATGTGTACAGGTAAATTGGCGCAAATGAGTTCCCAATATTGGCGCAATTGATACATTTGAAAAACAAAATTTGGCGCAAATGATACCCATGAAAAACAGTAATTGGCGCAAAAGGACTGCTGCCCTTCTGGTTGCACGTAATAAAATCTGATCACAATTGTTTACTTAAAGATGTATATTGTTCAAACCTGCAATTAACCAATGGATTTACTAAAAATATTGAACAGTTACTTGCTACATTAAATTTTTCACATGTTTGGAAAAATCACGATACTATTTCAAAAAAGCGTTTATTATATGCAATTCATACCAAACATAATAACATATATTATAATGATAGATATCTTAATTATTGGAAAGAAACTATATTTTGTGATAATAAATCAGTACACGGTAATAAGGTGAGAACATATAGACAGCTTAAAGAAAATTATAAATTGGAAACCTATTTATTGTTAAATATAGACAAAAAAGTAAATGGGCATTTTGCTAAAATTCGCAATTGTAATAGTTTTCTTAGAATTGAACAAGGGCGTCACACTAAAACCCCTGTAGAAGAAAGAATTTGTCCTTTTTATATCTCAGAAGTAGAAGAAGAATTGCATTTCACTTTAAAACGTACAAAACAAAATATAATTAGAGACCAATTGTTTTCCAAAATTAGTGAAATAGTTCTTTTTTAAATATGACTTATGAAGCAAGATTTAAATTTTTGTATAAGTGTGATGAGACTGATATAATTACAATTGTTGTTACATTTATAAGCGACATGTACATTTCTAGAAATGCTTTATTAGGTACTAAATAACTTTGTGGTACCACCTCCCCATATATATATATATACAATGTTTATGAATTTGGTATGATATAATATATGTCTGTATGTTTGTCATGTTTGTGTATAACCAATGTGTATTGTCTTGGTATCAATCCTGTAATTTTGGATTTCAAACCAATAAAAATTACTTGCTTACTTACTTACTTACTTACCGCCATTAGAATAATTATTTAATCCTTGTCGCTGGAATCCGACCTTTTTGTTAACTTTCTGAGTACATAAGTTATGAAATTACCTGCGCATAAGTTCATACACGAGGCGCAACACTAAAAAATCGGAAAAATCCGACATTTTCTTACAAATTCTGGGGTTCTATTACATGAAATACACAGAAGATCATACAAGGGGCGCAAAAGTGACTTGCGCGAGCTTCCATTTCATTGGATAAAACTGTAACGTGATCAATAACCAATATAAGTTCAAGGTCTTGAAGCTGTCAGTCATTTTATTTATATTACAAATGTTATATACCATGTGTCTTACTCATTAACGGATTCGTTTGTTTAAATATGTTAACTCGTAAGAACCATGGTATATATAGTACATAACATATCCTTTTTTTTCTACAGAAACTGAGTTTGGATTGGTTTTGATTGGTCAAACAGGAAGCGGTAAAAGTTCAGTTGGCAACATGATATTTGGCTCTGACGTATTTGCTAGGAAGGTCGTAAATGTTTTGGATACTTCGTTTACGAAAATAATTAAACGCATGGACCAGAGAATCGGAAGCAAAAAAATTGTTGTCGTTGATACACCAGGGATTCCTGCCATAAATAGAAATACCGAACGATATACAGTGCTTCAATTCATAGAGTCCGCCAAACAGGAAGTCCAAGAATCGCCATATGCATTCCTCTTGGTTGTATCGTTAGATAAATATTTGTCGCCAGAGTGGATTAACTTTTTACAGAATCATTGTAAGGATATTTTCGACCGTTTGGTTGTTGTGTTTACATGTGGTAATAACCAAGAAATAGACGACAATTCTCTTTTATCTTTAGTTTCAAATGAGTTACGACAAATTATTGAAAACAACAATTTACAATTTACAAAGTTAAATTGTAATTATTCAAAACTGGACTCGCATTTAGACGCATATACGAAACGAAAAGTAACAAACCTTTTGCACATGTGTGAAAATATTGCAAATTCAAGCCAAAACGGTCTATCTAAAAATTTACGACTTCAAAACTTAGCTGAGATTTAATTTATAGCGTAAATTAAAAACTTCTATCACCATAGCGTTTATTTTTCTTATTGTGTATTGCATTAAAATAGTTATCGACCGTTAATAACCTGCAAAACTAAGAAATAATATTCAAAATTCTGGCATTATGAACATCTTCAATTTTTTTAGAAAACACGTACGGGTCAATAATTGTTCGAGGTTTCATACGTACTTTTCTGCACGAGATTTGTATTATTAACATTAGCATGTTGTCTTACCTCGATTTGATTGATTGTTGGTTGCTTAACGTCCAGTGGCAAATATTTCATGCATATTCAGGACGAGAACATTTTCACAATAAATACAATAGGTAGGTCTTGTCACAATAGAGGCCATCTGGGATGATGGTCGGGGAAATTTGAACAGCCACTGGAAAATGAGGGTATATTGGATAGGGACAGAAATTTTGCCTTGCAACAGGCCACCTACGGACCCCTCAAAGAGTCGTAGCAAGGGTTCTTAACGTGCAAAGAGCGTGGCACTCTCTTTACACGAGGCATCGGATTTAACGTCCCCATTCTGACCGGACGTGTCTGCGAACTTGATACATCCCGCACAGCCAAACGGACGCCCCACTTCGGCAAGCGTTTTACTGCCGGTCGGGAGAAGACCAAGTGACCATATTGCTATACCCCAGTCACCCTTGGGGGACGTCGTCTTACCTTGATGACGATTTCTTAAAATGATGGTTACATAACTCGTCTTTGCAGTGTTGGATTATAAATACGAATCAACTTCCGGTCTTGGACGTTTAAACCGATGTCTCTTTTGGGGATAGCTTGTTATGCTCTTTTCAAGTTAAGGGAGCTTCCATTTGACTTTTATGGGGAATAAAGGATAGGATAAAATTGGGAAAAAAGTCAGGACAGGATATTTGAGTTAAAAAAGCAGGATGAGACACCTAGCAAAAAAGTCAGAATGAGACGCCTTGCAAAAAACATCTCGGCCTCAAGTAAGTGTTCTATAACTAATCGTTCAGTGCTTTTAACAAGTTCCCTAACAACTACCAAAGAGCTTAACTAATTGTAATAAAATATATGAACATTGTGGAATTAACTATTTTTGGAGTGTAAAAAAATCTTTGGATGTTTTAGATGAATTACGTGATTTTGATGGTCCGTTTGATTCTGTTGACAATTTTGAATTTTCTACTCTTTACATTACACTTACACACTATCTTATCAAACAAAACTTTTCCTACTTAATTAAATGGTCGTTTGGTAAATCGGAATGCAAATATATTTGCTGCAACTTAATTAAAGCCTTCTTCTATCATGTCTATAATGAGAAAGGTAAATATGTCCGATATACTTACTGGAGGTGTGATGAGATGATCAAAGCTGTTTATGTTCTCCTTGATAATATTTATGTTCGTTTCGGCAACACAATTCAATAACAGGTTGTAGGTATCCCTATGGACACTAATTGCGTCCCTTAAATAGCAGACTTGTTTTTGTACTCTATCAAGATTCACAGTTTATGACCAAATTCAATAAAGACTCGTCGAAATCGCATTTAATTGATAATTTCAACAACCCTAACCATTATCTTGGTTATATTTTTTTCGTTAAATAATCAAGAATTTTCTCAATATACTGCTGAAATTAACCAAAAGGAACTTACTTTAAATAAATCAAGTTTAAACGGTAATAACTGTCCTTTCCTAGATTTAAATATTTCGGCTTTAAACGGGAAACTCCACACTAAAATTTACGCCAAGGGACGATTTTTCGTTCCCTACTGTTAATTTTTCACTTTTAGATGGTGATGTTCCTTTGGCACCATCGTACGGTGTTCTTATTTCACAGCTCGTTCGCTATGCCCGTGTCTGTTGTGACGTTTTTGATTTTAACAAACGTAATCTATGTATTACTGGTAAATTAGGGATATCGTTACCATGCATTACTTAAATTTTTCCATAGATATGAATATTTGGTTTTGAAGTTTGGTTGTATCTGTAGAAAACTTCTTTCAAACGGGATAGCACGTTCTCATTTTTACGGAAATGTTGTTAACCGTGCCCGAAAATTTAGAAATGATCCTGGAAAACTCATCAATCCTTTAAATGAACTTATTCTAAACGGTTACCAATGCAACACTGTAATACGATAATTGAATATTGTTTTTATTGGTATACATATTGATTTTGTAAATTTCTATTGATCAGTAAATTAAAAACAAACTAGCTATAACTACTACATTGTAAATAGGGAATAACTAAAAAGGGTCGCCAAATCAAACTTAATTAATTTTACACTGTCTAAGCATCTTAATTTACTAAAACGTTAGCCTATAGCTAAGGGTTAAAAGTAAATGCAACCACATGACCAAACACTTATTTATTTACTTAGTCCCTCTTCATTTTCTAATTCTTGCATTAAAACATATAAAACATCAACAAAAGATCTTCAACCTTCGACCAGATTTACTATTTGTCATTCTCCTTAGCTGATTCCACACGTAATCAGAACCTTCTGTCTTATACAAGTAACATACGATGCTTAACTATTGGTCGCAAATCCCACAACAGCCTTACGTATGCCATTTATTATGCTTGGTGTGTGTCGGACAGATTTCACTGAAGATGCATAAAAACTCATCATAGTTATCAGGATTAAATTGTGTATATACGTCAGACGCGCGTTTCTTCTACAAAAGATTCATCAGTGACGTTCGAATTCAAACAAGTTAAAAACATCCAAATAAGATACGAAGATGAAGAGCATTGAGGACCAATTTTCCTAAAAGTTTTGCAAAATACAGCTAAGGTAATCGATTCCTGAGGTATTAAAGCCTTAATATTGCAAAAATTCAAAAGTTTTGTAAACAGTTAATTCATAAATATGACCATATCAATGATAATTCATGTCAGCACAGAAGTGCTGACTACTGGGCTCGTGATACCCTCGGGAGTTAAAACTCAACCATCTGTGGCATCGACCCAGTGATTGTAAATAAACTCATCATAGATACCAGGATCAAATTGTGTATATACGCAACATGTATGTGCAATTATAAGAGATGCTTGCAATGTCTACACACCTTGTTTATGTGTTTGCAGTGTTTTTGATTACGAACAATTTTCCTTCCGTTTTAGCTGTTCATACTTTCAATAGTTGTATTTGAACTAACATACTTTTTAATATTGTGTGTTTCATTTACTCATACCCCAGATTTCTATGTTTTCATACCATACATTAACTAACGAAGTTGTTATTTTTTATGAGTGTTTGCGCATTTAACTAATGCGGTAGTCAGGTAGGCAACTTGTGCTATAAAGAAGAAGAGCCGATATAGGAAAATACCAGTAGGTAACATACAAATACATTTTTCTGAATGTAATATTAATGCAAGCATATGCTCAAGAGAGATGAGATGAAGTCCACTTGATTACAATGCAACAAGAGAACACGTTTATGATTGACACAAACTCAGCATTGACATTGCAGATGAATCTCGTATTTCCCAGTACATTTTTTACTGAGTAACATTGCTGTTGAAATAACGGTAAACCAACCTGTGAGAAAGATTTCAAATTCACCACTTGAGACTTGCTGTCATATTACATTGTATCTTTATATGCAACAACCCTTTACTAAGAAAATCATAATAGGAAATGCAAGTTCTGAAATATTGTATCAACTTGGAGATCTGTAAAACCTGAAAAAACAAACCTTCTATAAGCTATACAGTAAAATCGCAAATATTCTGAACTCCGAGGAAAATTCAAAACGAAAAGTCCTTAATCAAATAGCAAAATAAAATGACAAACCACATCAAACAAATGGACAACAACTGTCATATTCCTGACTTGGTACACTGTTGATTACTAAAATAGTACTAGTGGAGTTATCCCCCAGTCAGATGATAGAGATGGATAAATGAGTCCTGGATCCCAGGGTCGAACATCGAATTAAACTACAAGTAACAAGATAGTACCTTACATACAATAATAAAAGGCAAAATTGAAATCTCAAACCCATCAAACGAATGGAAATCACCTGAAATATTCCTGACTTGGTACAGGCAATTCGGTATGTAAAAGGTGGTGAATTTAACCTGTTTATATGGATAGCTAAACGGCTTACCTATATAAAAATTGCATAAAAAAATCAATTGACAACAAAACAAAAAGACAAATTTTGTAAATAAAGGCAATAATATTAAACTGGTATTCAATGATAATCAATCAGGCGAAAGCAAATTGACTACTGACTGAAAAAAATACCACAAAAAACTGTTATTTAGCCAATCAAATACATTGGATAAAATAATTGAGTCTTGAAATCATTAAATCTATTCATTTAAAAGCCCTTCTGAATTATCATTGATATGAAAATTCGCACGAAGTACCAAAACATTAAATTTGTGAAAATTCTATGACAAAGATAACCTCAGTTGTATTTAAAAAAAAGTCCTCTCCAATTTCGTACTTTAAATGGCATGTTGTACATCTTCGGTTCGAGTGTCACTGACATGTTTTTTGTAGACGAAACGCGTGTCTGCAGGCGTGCAAATTTTTTTGTATCTATAAAAAATTCATGTACATCTAGCAAATTTTAAGAGTAAAACGAACTACTAATGATTACTCACTAATTGGTCCATATTTACTTACTTCTTGTGGTCGTTTGAGCCTCACTGCTGGTTTCACTTTCCAAACAGTCAGCAGTTATGTTTTGAGATGAAAGATCATTGATATTTTCATTTTGTGTACATAAACCTTTCATCAGATGTTTAATTTAAACATATAGGTTTGTCTACCCAAGTCATAAATGACCTTGGTCGTATTTACCACCACTCTTCATCATTCTTAATTGCTTTCAAACATTTGAATGAATAAAGCCAACGTTTAAGTGTCGACAGGACTTTAAACATGATCTGATAGCAATCACACATGTTAAGATATGTATGTAGATATTTATTATTATTATTAATTTACTGAACAATCTCCCTGTTTGTTCAGTTAAATTAACACTACAGGGGTGCCCTGTCAAATGGTGTAGACATGGTATTCATTATAACAGCAATAGTACAATAAATCAGATTTTAGATTAAAAAAAAAAATAATAATTAAAAAAGTAAAACCCTTTGTTTAAACTAATGAGGTTTATGATTTTTTTTCAAAAGTTCCTACGATACAGGGTAAAATATTTTGCCCAATAACACCTATTTTTAGCTCACCTGGTTTTTTCATCACTTTGCGTTCGGCGTTCGTCGTCCGTCGTCGTCGTCCGTCGTCGTCGTTGTCGTCCGTCGTCGTCGTTAACTTTTACAAAAATCTTCTCCTCTGAAACAACAGGGCCAAATTAAACCAAACATGGCCACAATCATTATTGTTGGGTTGCTGCCGCTAAATTGGTAATTTTAAGGAAATTTTGCCATTTTTGGTCAATTGACCACTTAAGGAGTTATTGCCCTTTATAGTCAATTTTCAACAATTTTTCGTAAATCTTTTACAAAAATCTTCTCCTCTGAAACTACTAAGTCAAATTTAACCAAACTTGTTCACAATCATCATTAGGGTATTAATTTAAAAATTGAGTCCGTTGACCCGGCCAGCCAACCAAGATGACCGCCATGGCTAAAAATAAAACATTAATTTCAATTATGGTTGAGTCCCTTTTATAGAATGATATAATTCTTTGACATTTATACTATCGTAGTCACTTGAAAATCAGTGATCGATAAAACGTGAACCCCTGGTGCTGCTGCAGATAGTATTACTCGCACGTCCGTATGCACATGCAAGTACCTGGCCACGTTCACGCTGTGTTTTTGTTAGATGTATTTCTATTTGTATCCATCTGATGAGTTTAACCTTTTTCAATTCATTCTTATGTTGTACTGTAGCACCATTGTCCCAAATTACGGAAAGTGTCGGGATCCCGCTTACATTCTGTATGTATGTGCATGTCCCAGGTCAGGAGCCTTTGATACAGTTGTTGTCGTTTGTTGATGTGTAACATATTTGTTTTTCGTTCATCTTTTTGTACATGAATTAGGCCGTTATTTTTCTTGTTGTAGTTGTTTTACATTTGTCTTTTTGGGGCCCTTTATAGTTGACTGTGATAACGAAACAAAATCTAGTTAAACTAAAAATCTCACATGTATTGTTCTATCATAAAACAACATACGGTTCCGTATTTGAATAAAAGAGGACCGAATGATACCAATGGGACATTCCAGCTCATAGATAGAAAATAAACCTACAATGCTATGAAACAAAAGAAAAAAAACCATAATAGTACAGAAGACACAACATAGAAAAACTAAAGACAAAGCAACAGGAATACCACCAAAAACTGGGGGTGATCTCAGGTACTTCGGATGGGTAAGACGATCCTGCTCTACATGTGGACTGTACCCGTTGTTTTGTTCATGTTATTACAAAACCGGTAAATAGTGTAAATCGGTAGGTCACATTAGTTAAGAGGGGACGGAATTGTATTAACGACATAAGGAACATATTCGATATCATCTGTGAAACGGATATTTCCTAACGGTCAACCAATTCGCGCAACTCGTGATGGCGTTCGTAAAATTTACGAAGGAATGATTCAACATCATCATTTGGAAATCTTGACTTAATAGCTTCCTTGCGCATGTTGTGAGCAGCAACCGTCTACCACAAAAATCATGATGGGGAATACAAGCCCGTGAATATCGCAATAATTGGGAGATATATGTAGGACTGAAATATATGGTAGGTTCCAAATCTATGGCAGATTCCTAATCTATGGTACATTTGACCTCATGCCATGTCAAATCTATGGAAGATTTTTTCAAAACACTAATCTTTAGAAAGTTTGGTAATGTTCTATTATATGCCGCATTTTTGTTGTTTCTAATTCTATGGCAGATTTCGTGAAAATGTAGAACAAGGCAGGACATAAACAATCACTTATTACTTGTCTTAAATATGTTAAATGTATGACAACGGGAGCATGTCTATAAACACTTGTGAACTAACAAATTCCGTAATGGTCAACCAAATCGTGATGTCAACAATAAACAAGTGATATATCATAATATAGAAATCAGGATTAAAATTATCTTCACCACAAAAATGGGAGTCTATTAAAAAAACAAGAACGCAGTTTTTTATATAAAAAAAATAAACAGTGTGACTTTTCACATAATATTTATTTTACCATTAATCAATCTGGTTTAACTGGTGACGATTTTAGTCAAGGTGGCATCCTGTAACATCCTTTTCTCACTTTAAATACTTTGCAAGCCGTCGACGCTAAACTATTTACTATAACTCCATTCCAGTATCCACTACTAAAACAGCTGTGCCTTTATTCATCGCGGTATTCACACGGTACGTCACATAATTATTGTCCCTCCTATGGATAAAATATCACATCTTCCTTCAAAACATCGACGAATTGTTCTAGAGGGAAAACGGAAACCGTGTTTCCTGAGTATTTTAAACATAGGACTTCAGGAATGTTCAAGAAAACCAACAACTTTGCTGCGACTTCTATTGCGTTATTTTTTTTTTTTTGTGACGTTAAAAACTACTCTTTTTCCCGCAAAATTACGAAATTCCTAAATCTGCCATAGATTTGATTTACTTGGCGTTCGTAACGTCATATTTACAATAGATTAGGAATCAGCCATATATTTGGAACCCGCCATAGATTTTTGTCCTACATATATACACTATATGCAGGCGCTGCTGGAATGTTGCTACATATATTTAGAAATGAAAAGTTCACATTTGGATTATTTGCATACCTTTCTGACGTTTCATAATGGTTTCAACGTTGACAAAAGGAACATTTTGAGGCTCAAAATTTGACTTTCATGTTTATTCTGTGAGAAATTACATACCAATAAAAAATCGAAATCAAAATGGTGGCTTTCTTAGTTACGGACTGGTAGAACATGGAATTTACCCCTTCAAAATATTTGTCAATGTCCAATAAAAATAATCGTTACTAACGAATTGCATTTTGTTTAGTGATCTTTTAAATTGGCACCCATCATTGCTTATACATTAGTAAACGCTGACGTAAAAGATTTCAAAATAACCCTTTTATCGTTTCACATACAGATTTATACACTGCAGCAAGTGTATTACGATATTTCTCCACTCTCGACAAATAAATTTTATTATTTAAAGCGCGAGGTTTGCGAAGCTTTTTTGTAAACTTAAAACTTAATTGTCGAGAGTGGAGAAATAATGCGAGGCAGAAAATATTTATTGTCGCTCAGCCCCATCTTCGATAACATTCCGGAAACAATATCACATTATAAGCGTTTGATGTACACAATTCATTGAGTCCAATACACATCATGTTTATTTGATCATTTTAAAAGTAGGAAAGTTTCATCTCTATAATAAATGAGGTGCAAAGGCCTCCCGATTTATCTAGTTGGAATTAGATTTATTCACATCTTCCCAGGATTACTAAAATATACATAATATAATAACAAATACACAAATTGTAATCCATGTTTTACTGTAATAAACCACCTGTTTACAATTTGTACTCTTAGTTAAAATAATCAATCAATACACGTAACTGTAATTATGTTTATATTATTACCTTTAAAAGTATTTAACACATTCATTCCGGAAACTCGAATTCTCATACAATGGGTATTAGATTAATCATTTACCAAACTAGTTAAAAGTACTTTATTTATGAAAATATGAAAATAACGTCTTTTAAACAATTTAATCAAACAAATAATACTTTACTGTACTTTATCTATTTTATATCGTTTAAGAGCATTCATCTCGCATTCAACATTTCCACATCGGCCTTTTCATTCTAAACAGTAATTCTAGGGAAAATGATAAATATCTGGACTATTAACCTATAATTAGTAATAGAGAAATATAACTGACCTGAATACAGGATATAGAAAACTAAGAAAGAATATAAGTTCAGACTTATAATTACACCAAGCACATAATTTTGAATATGTCCACCAGTATATAGAAAGTGATGACCAGCATAAAGAACAAAAGGAATATAGCGCCAAAATATAATGACCAATAGAAATAAAAAAAAAAGTGTGCGGTCCAATGAAGCATGAAAAGAAAATCTTTGAAGTAAACTACAGTCAAACCAAAATTACCACAACCAGTAGAAAATGTCGTATGTCAAAAAGTTCATCTGTCAAATACGTAAATGTAAAGAACAAAGCATATATAGATATACTAATCAATTAATTACAATTTGTAACTAATATACTATAACTTTAATCAATCAACGTATAACATAAAAAATACAACACTATAAACTAAATATAAATATATACACAATTACTGTAAAATCTATACAAAACAGTATACCACATACTCCCCCCAGCTGTCAAATGACGTCTCGTTATTTCTTGGTTGACGGTGTCTTGACAATGTCGAGTATGGTCTTCGCTGCTTTCTGACTGTAAACCCCGGACTAGATGTGTTCCAGCCAACGATGTTATAAACTGGACCTTCTTGTACCACTCACTGTCACTAACTGGTGTACCAACTGACTTGGATAAGTCGAATGTTCCAGATCTCATCCAGGCTGGTTGCTGTCTCTCTCTAGTAGACAGCCTAACTGGTTCAGGCGAAGATGCTATAGAAGCTTCATCAGGACTATCCTCCTACTGACTATCTTCCCTACTGACTGTCGAAGCGCTTCTAATAACCGACTCTGTTTCTGTTCCGTCTGCTTCCATATCTGTAGCTTCCTGGGAATGGGCGTCCCCGTCAGAATCAGAATCCTCCGTAATATCGGTCACAGTAGAGTCATCGTAATGTTCCTCACTGATGGTAGTGCCACTGCTAGCATCATGCTCCACTATCACAAGCTCAAGTGGCTCCTCATCAGACGATCCATCTGAATGTACCCCTTGGCTCTCCGGTCTAATAGATGTGACAGGTGTGGTTTGTTTCTAGGTTTTGGTACGGGTTTTTCCTCTGTACTGTTGGTTCAGTGTCTGTGAGATATCCGATGGGTAGTAAGCGATTCCTATGTAGGTTTCTTTTCCTTTCCTCACCATTTTCCTTCTGTACAGTAAACACTTGTATATCCGCATTAGGCTGAACAAGTACGGTTAAAGGGTCATGCTCCCGCTTGTCTGCTAGGTTATGTTTACCTTCTCCAAATGCAACT
Source organism: Mytilus galloprovincialis (assembly GCA_037788925.1). Lineage (NCBI taxonomy): Eukaryota > Metazoa > Mollusca > Bivalvia > Mytilida > Mytilidae > Mytilus > Mytilus galloprovincialis. The sequence goes on from JAWDJN010000016.1 coordinate 2,060,015, forward strand.
ATTTTGACTAGAACACGGTCGCCTTTCTATATAGTAGCTCCACGGACTCTGGTACGTGTCATACCCTTCTTTCTGTATAAGTTGAGATACGTGGAGGCTGCTGAAGCAACTGCGTGGTCTAATCTCAGGTCCTTGGTGTAGTACGTTGAGTAGCCGGTTGAATCATGTCCAATGCAGTTGTATGCATGAACGAGTGGTCAAACGTAGGCTTTTTAGTTCCTCTTTTGCTGTGGCTCTAGTGTTCCTAGCTTTCCAAGTAGTATGCGGTTAAACGTCTCAGACATACCATAACCCGGCGGATGATAGCTAGTAGTGCGAATCTTCTTCATTCCTGTCAAGTTCCTTGATAACTTTTGAATCGAAATTCGTGCCCTTGTCTGATGCCTCGGCTGTTGTTCTTGTCGTCTGGTTTCTGGCGAATCAGGTGAAGTGATCAGTGATGTGTTTCAGTCCTCCTTTATATGGCTCCAGTGTCAGGTAATCCATACAAACCAGTTGCAGAGGTGAAGTAGTCTCGATGTTAACTAGTGGTGCTCTATGGTTTGGGTAATACCTTCCTCCTGGTGCATCATCCAAAGAGGGAAATGTACTCTTCCACGTCCTTTGCAATACCAGGCCAGTAAAACAGGTCTCTTAGTAGTGACACATGTACAGTCCTGTCCTTTTCGGGGTAACCTATGTCTGTGTGTAAAGCCTGTAGTATGGTGCTGATATGTGGTGCCGGCAAAACCAGTTGTTGTTTCATACCATCATCGGTCTCCACTTTACAATACATAATTCCCTCGATGATCTTGAGGTGATGGTATTGTCGCTTCAGTATGCTATCCCCTTTTTCTAATTTTTGTTCTTTCTTCACCATATCTATTCAGTTTTTCACCATAACGTCTTGAGTCTGTACTTGTTTCCAACCAATGATATCCGATGTTGCCGTTCCTGTTGATATATCCTCCCCTGCAATACCATCAGATGTCATTGCCAGACATTCAACATATGGTGCTAAGCTTGCTGACTGGCATGTAGTATTCACAGACTCCATGGTAATGGTTAATCGACTCAACGCATTAGCGTCTCCGATGTTCTTTCCTGGACGGTACTGTATGGTGAAATCAAATGCTGCTAAACCAGCTAACCATCGATGTCCCGTGGCATCAAACTTCGATGTAGTTTGTACATATTATAACGTCATCGGGTTGTGGTCAGTAAGGACCGAAAATCTGGTTCCATACAAGTAGTTCCTGAACTTGTACACTACGGCCCACTTCAAGGCAAGAAATTCTAGCTTGTGTGGCGGTTAGCTCTTCTAAGACTTGGTGAGTACCCTACAGGCATAGCTAATAACCCTTTTCTGTTCATTAGGATAGCTCCTAAACCGATTTCGGAAGCAAAAGTATATAGCTCATATATACGGAAGGGTGCTGTGTGCATATCCAAGAATAGGAGCTGAAGTAAGGTGTTGTTTTAAGATGGTAACTGCTCTATATTTACCATTTTCCCAATGCCAATCTTTCTGTAATTTCGGTTTTCCTTTGTCTTACTTTTTCCAAGTAGGTGTGAGCATGATATCTGTTAGTGGTCTGCTGATCTGGCTGAAGTTCCATGTAAAGTGGTGATAGTACCCAACAAATCCCAGAAATCATCTAACATATATGCATCCTCTGTTGAAGTAGGAGTTGGCCACGTGGTGACTTTGTCGGTCTTTGCTACAATGTGACCGACAAACTTTACCTTCCTCTTGAAGAATAAACATTTCTTCGGTGCCAGCTTTAGATGTGCTTCACGTATCCGCTCCAATACTAGCTCTAGGTTGTGTAGATGCTCCTCATATGTCTTGCCAAATACAATGATGTCATCTATGAATACGCAGCAGATCCTTAGGTGATGCTCTGCTAAGCAGTTCGCCATCAGTCGTTGATAGGTGTCTGGACTGTTGGTAAGTCCGAAAGGCATCATGTGATACTCGTAGAAACATAATGATTCAACGGTGAATGCTGTGCGTTCCTTGTGTGGCTCTTATATACCTCTTATATACCTACCTGATAATATCCAGACTTCATGTCCATGGTACTAAAACGTACTCCCACCAACAAGAAGATCCTCTATTCTCGGCAAGCTGAAACTATCTTTTTTGCTGATGTTGTTTAATTGTCTGTAATCAACACACAGTCACAGGCTGTTGTCCTTCTTCCTCACCAAGACCACGTTAGATGCAAACGGATTGCGAGAAGGTCTGATGATCCCAGCATCAAGTAACTGTCGATGGCTGATCATGCTGATACTCAAGTGATACGGGTTAGAGTTCACAGATGATGGCTCTTGGTGGAATGTTGATGGTTCTGGTGGTTACATTGGATATCTTGGTGTGCATTGGTCCGTTCTGTTTATGTTGGTAGTTGACAAGCCCTGGCTCAATACCAAAATCCTAAAAGTCCTTTGCTAATACAGCAGAATGGTGTTGTACGGTAGTATGGTATCAAATATCCAGTCAATGAGACGTATGAGTTAGGCGGTACAGTGATATTCTTGACTTCTACGCTCTTGATGATGCCTAATCTGTTGTTCTTCAGAAGTTTTAGTTCACGTTGTAAAATACAACGGAATGTAAGGTACCATTGTGTAGTGAGGCAACTGTTCTGCCAAAAAATTGGTTCAAGTTTTTGTTCAAAAGTATTCATGATTGCTGCATGGTGTTGGTTCCAAGCTAGAGTGTAATCCCTGGTTGTATCTGCTGTCTGGTACTACAAATAGTATGCAAGAGTGGTTTTGCTTGTGTTCAGGTTTTTGCAATTCAACTTCGGTATTTCCAAGATATGATGGCTGCTGACCATCAGCGCATTCAAAGTCCAGTAATGTATCTAAGTGCTTCAAAGGTGTTCCTTAAAGAACCTGTCGCTGATGGTGGAAACGATTGAGCCTGTGTCCAAAAGTGTTAAAATTTCCTTTCCATTAATAAAAATCTGTGTTTCAGTTGGTGTTCCAAAAACTCCTGCTGGTGTCTTAATTCTGTAGCTTCTGGAAACTTGGTGTCTTGCTATACCTATGAATGTCCCCCTTCATAGGTTGCTGCCAGTTTACATCATTTTTACTGTGGTCCAATCTTACATTACAGTTTGCCTTCCTGCGTCCAAATTGTCCGCATCTCAAGCACTCAAGATTATCTCTGCTGTTCCTTTGTGATTGTTGTCTAGTGTTGTTGCTGATCCGTTGTCTTTTACCTTTCTGTTGTTGTTTTTTACCATTCCATGGTTACTGTTATTAGGTGGTTGTTGTTTTTGCCATTGGTGTTGCTGCTGTTGTTGCCATTGTTGTTGTTCTTGTTGTTGCCATGGTGGTGTCTGTTTGTTTGCCTCATAAGTGTCCATCCTGTTTACCAGTTGATGTATCATTCTTTTGAGTTCTTCAAATTCTGATGGTGCTTCTTCAACTTCAGTTGCGGCCTTGCTGGTGTGTGTCTTATATGAAATAGATGACTCCCTCAATATATAATAACCCTCTGTCTGACGTATGGCTAACCTAAGTGCATCAAATGTCTTGATGGTATCATACATGTGGCCGGATATGTCTTTCAGTCCAGTCCAATGCATAGATCGTAGCATCTCATCAATGTCCTTGGTTTGTACTAATCCTCTCTCCTTTGATTTCCCGAGTATACTCTCTAGTCGACAAATCCATGGAGTAACGCTCTCATCTGTTTCTAGACGTGCGCTGTAAAATTCCGCCAATAATTCTTCCTTTTTTCTACACTGCCATAAACACTGTCTAGTTTCTGTAGTATCTCTTGAACTGAAGCATCCAAATCCAGTCTCATGGCAACCATTTCAGCTTCTCCACGTCAAGATCTTCTTACAGTGTTGAGTACAGCGTCTTTGTCGTAGTTCTGCCTCATAAGAACTCTCACCTCATTCCTCCATACCTCAAACGTTACCTCTCCAGCTTTGATTTCTGTTCCGGTAAACCATGCTATCTTCAGTTGATGGTTAATAACTGTCTTGGTGACTTAATCTTCTGGTTTTGATGGTATAGGTGGTGCTTGTAACTCAATTTTGGCCTCTGGTTCATCCTTCATCTTTCCTTTCAACTTCAAAAATCCCATCATCCAATCAGTTAGTCCCTCTAGAGTATCTGGCTTAAGTTTAACTCCCATCTTTGCAAATGCATCCATCATCTTCTTAATTTCAGGATCTATCTCCAAAGATGGACTCTTCAGTTGATGAATAATAAACCTTAGTTTAGTCTTAGATGCATGATTTTTTTTATTAGTTGTTAGTGGCTTTGAAGTAGCTGTCAGATAACTGCGAGTACTCTCAGATCTGTTCATTGTGTCTTTTGTGTCGGGATGTATAAGTACCCGGCCACGTCCACTTGTATTTTTGTCCATCTGATGAATAACGCCTTTTTCAACTGATTTTTATAGTTCGTTCTCATGTTGTACTGTTATACCACTGTCCCAGGTTAGGGGATGGGTTGGGATCCCGCTAACATGTTTAACTCCGCCAAATTATTTATGTATGTGCCTGTTCCAAGTCATGAGCCTGTTATTTAGTGGTTGCCGTTTGTTTATGTGTTACATATTTGTGTTTCGTTCATTTTTTATATAGATAAGGCCGTTAGTTTTCTCGTATGAATTGTTTTACATTGTCTTATCGGGGCCTTTTATAGCTGACTATGCGGTATGTGATTTGCTCATTGTTGAAGGTCGTACGGTGACCTATAGTTGTTATTGTCTGTGTCATTTTGGTTTTGTAGACAGTTATCTCATTGACAATCATACCACATCTTCTTTTTTATATCATCTCCTCCTTCAGCCATGATGTACGTATGTCTGTAGAAAACTTACCTGATTACAGTAATTTATGTTGTAATAATCAATGCAAAATCAAAATATGCAGTACAAAAAAAAATAAACAAAGTACAAAATTAAATGCAATACAGTGTACACCATGTACACTAACCAACCGTATAAACTAAATATAAAGATATACACAATGACTGTGAAACCTATAAAATACAGTCTACCACACATTTAGGAGTAAGAACAAAGTGTCAGTGAATGATATTTTTCAGTGTCTTACTATGTTGTGAAGTTACACTATTGTTTCAGAAAAGGGTAGAGGTTTTGAACTATTAAAACGTTAAAAGCCGCTCCAATTGTCTGCACCTGTCATAAGTCATGAATCTGATGTTCAGTAGTTGTCGTTTGTTGATGTGGTTCATAAGTGTTTCGCGTTTTTCGTTTTTATATAGATTAAACCGTTGGTCTTCCCTTATGAATGGTTTTATACTAGTAATTTTTGGGGCCCTTTATATAGCTTGCTGTTCGATGTGAGCCACTTTGACCTGTGATGGTTTACTTTTATAAAGCGTGACTTGGATGAAGAGATGTCTCAATTGTATTCATATCACATCTTCTTATATCTAAAAGAAACGTTAAAACCAGTGACAACTCTACTCTATCCTTCGGATCACCAGTGATGACAATACAAGGCTAAAAACACATTCTGTATGTATATTTCGTTTTAACAGTCCAACAATGCTAGATCTGTATATTTGCAGACATATATGGGTATTTGGCATGTTGCACCCACATTTAGGCTTATAGTGGTGTGTAAAATAATAATAAAAATTCATATAATTTTTGGTCATTTTCGTACGTTTCATTTACTACACATGTTCGGAATTAGTTGATACCACACAAAGTGCAAACTTTTACATCCTAAACATGTTTTTCAATGTTGTGTGTTTAAAACATGGGAAAAAATGCAGTGAAACATTTAAAAATAGTGTCCACAAGTTGAAAATCTAAGACACCTATATTGAAACCAATTTCATTTCGTTCTAAATTAAAAAAAATGATGTAGATTGAATCATTTTTCATATCTTAATATTGCTAAGTAAAATTAAAAATGCTCTACCTTAGAGCATTTTTCATTTACCATTTATTATGTCAAAATGACAATGTTCCATGTAAGGGCATGTTTCCTTTTTTAATACTGAAAATTAAATTGAAAAATGCTAAAGATCAGCAATTTCAATATTTGCGTTTTAGTATGAAATTGAAATATGTTTTTTTCCTAAAGCAAGCAAATGTTAATGTTAAAATGTATTCAAACTGTTGATTAATTCAACGCAAACTTATCATTATTTTTTTCAGTATCCTCGTAAAAACAAAAAATGTAATTTCCCGAAAATTAAATATTTCAAATTTCATTACGAAAATGATTTTTTAAAAGTGACTTAAACGATGTTTGTTACAAACCAATTACTCTTAAATTTGGTAGAACATTTTTCAAAATTCAATTTTTCAGATTAAAATGACAACTGTTTGGCGTCAATATACAAGGACTGATAATACAAACAAAAGTTGTAAAAAAAGGTTAAAGGCGACCCTTTTCTGAAAATTGTTTACAAAAATTCTTAGAATGAACATTTTTGTAAAAATAACAGTAATGGTGTATAATATTATTTTAACTAACTGAAAATATACTAGACAAGTTTCAGAAAAATTTTGTAATGCCAAATAAAGGCAACAGTAGTATACCGCTGTTCAAAGTCATAAATCCATGGACAAAAAACAAAATCGGGGTAAAAAACTAAAACTGAGGGAAACGCATTAAATATAATAGGAGAACAACGACACAACACTACAATGTAACACACACACACAGAAACGGACCAAGCAACAGACAAAATCCCACGGGAATAACAAATATAACATCAAAACCAAATACATGAATTTGGGATAGACAAGTACCGTGACACGTCTTACCGCAATGTGAATTTATACTCAAAAATAAGAGAAAACAACGACGCAACGTTAAAATGTAACACATACAGAAACGAACTATAATATAACAATGGCCATATTCCTGACTTGGTACAGGACATTTTAAGACTGATGAGAAACAGTAAAAGTATGTAAAAAAAAAACAGAAAAAGAACATATAAAAAAAATTATGACCGATGTATATTCAAACAGGACAATAAAACTGACAAAATCAACATATGAACGAATGAAAAAGGATTATCGTTTAAAAATAGCGTTGGATGGTGCATATTCATTTTTTTATTGGGGATATTTCTCTTAATTATCTGCAGCAAATATTTTCATATTTGAATATAACCGTTTAACAGGTTGCTGAAACCTGCTATGAGGAAATTAAAACAATAATATTTAATATAATCGTTCCATTCATTTCATCAAATCAGATCTTTTCACACTTTTATGTTGATTTTTATAGCAACATTATTTTGTTGGAAATTAAATCTTGATAGTAACAACAGCAACGGTTTAGTACGTAATATAGTATCTTTCTACTGTTAACGATTCACCAGTTTTAAACCTTATATTACAATGTATTATATTCATTCAAGTTGGCATTTAAATATTTTATCTAAACAAAATCTTGAACCAACAAAGACTTCAATTTACCGTCTCAAATTACCATATGATTAGTATCTATAATGATACAGGGTATAAATATGTGACGTTGAGTCGTTATTATTTACAAATTATTCTACAAATGGTATGTTATCAAATATTTCAGAAGTACTTTTTGTATAACAAAGTGTCACAAAATTATAAATTAAATCCTCGAGTGGCAAGATCTTTTTATATATTCATTTACTAAACATGCTTAAGTACTTTTTTATTAGTAGTTAACATGGTTAAGATGATTTATACAATTAACATTTTTCACATAGTAAAATAATGAATGTGGATAGGAATACAACTTTTGTGATGCAATGTAAAACATTGTTTACTGTTTTGTAAGGTCAGATGCAGACCCTCACTTTATTAAAAAGCAATCGAACGAAATTGAAATTGTTTTGAATCCAAAATAGCACGTTCAAACGAGCATTGATGTTGATCTTATTTTATTCAGTCAAATGATTAAATTGTAGACCAAAAGGAAATTTCAAATACCCTTAAACTATCTCACATTTTATATTTCGACAAACACCATCGCAGATCTGACTTTGATTCATTATACTGCCTTTTATATTTTGTTGAACAATTTATTAAAATGTTCTCACTGGATATATTCATTACTTTTAAAAAAAAAAAAAACAATTTGCCTTTACTAACGATTGATAAATAATCGAGTCATGCATAATCGTCCTTTCAGTTCAAATATAAAATATTTATTTTTTTGGTTAAACTGTCGTCATAGTGGAGCGGCGGAGAGGAGAGTTTTTAAGTTACAAGTTTATCTTACCTAAATACCCCCTGGTATTTTAATTACATGTATTACGTAATACTCATTGGAAATCTGAAATCGTGTACTTTTAAAAAAAAACATGGGTCGTCAATAAACAACATGGTACAATCAAGGCCTAAGTTCATCATCTGAAAATTTCCTATTTTTCCCCAAGAGAAACACACTTTATATATTTGTCAAAATTAACACCCCATTCAAGAAATTATGTAAGTAGTGTTATGTATTTAAAATACTTCAGTTCATTCTAAATATGTGCACATTATGTAATAGCAACGCTATATTTAAAGTTTTGAAGAAAACACGTGTTATAAAACTTTTCAAAGCCTAAAAAATATCAGTTACATGTACAGAATATCTTGATATTTGACCTGGACAATTAGCATTTCAAGACTACTTTAGACGAAAAGTTGTTGAAAGAGTGTCCGAAATGCATCGTTAATAAATCAAACACAATTTGCAGTCATGTTAAGTTTCTTTTCAGTTTCAATGATTCGACATGCCACTGAGTTTTCTTAAAATGAATTTCAACTGTTTCAATAAATGATTTTCAGATGATGACATGGGCTATAGGAGTTTTACCACGTTTAATAAACATTTTACTGCAATGAGTGCAAGCGTGTTATATAACAAATTTAAAAGGTAGACATGACCGTTTTTATACAAAATAAATTGTTCAGAGAATTAATATAAAGTTTCATAATATACCAATACACAATTTGCAGTATATTTCAGCCGTGTCATCAACTTTTGTTATCTACAAAAGCACTAATCAGTGCAAGGAAGACCCTGTTTCTTGCAGACGCACGCTGGCTGGAATAATTCTCCTCTCCTTACACGAAAAAGATCTTGCAGTAAGTCTAAAACCACTTGTTTCTAAACGAAAACTGGCTCAAGCTTGTCATTTTGCAAGTTTAAATTGTTGTATTATTTCTTAAATTTGTATTTCGATTCGTATAAAGTAGTAACTAACACCCTAGCAGCAACTACAGTGCTATCAATATAATCCTGTGTTCAGGCTTCGAGAATATTGGAGCGGTTCGGTTCCGTCCTGATCATGTTGAATACTGAATGTTAACCGATGCCCTAAAAAGCTTGAAGTGGATTCACAACCACTGAAAGCATGGATATGTTACAGTATAAGGTGAAATAAGGAATTACATGTAATTACTAAAATTTAGGAATTACATGTAATTCCCGATGCACTTAGTAAATACAAGTAATTCCTCAGACTGCCCAGTAATTACTGATTTTAAAATGAATTTTTACAACTATTTACTAACTGTTAAAACAATGTTGTAATATGGTCAACTGATCAAAAGTTATGGTAATACTAAATAGAAAATCAGTGAGTATTCAGCTATCAAAATTTTAAGGGTTTTGCAGAACCCAGTGTCTCGCTTACTTTTGCTGTGAGTCGCAGGCACAACAAAATAGAAAAACAAATATTTATAATTTTCCTCTAGATACTATCTTTTGACTAGTTCTGTACGAATCTTCTATCAAAATTTGTTGAAAATTCAGGATGGTTTATGAAATCTAAACTTTAACCGCAGAATGCATGTTATGTTAACTGGAAAAAATAGTCCGTTTGAATAAGTAATATACGTAAATGTATAGTTTTGTGTTGCAAACCTTATTTCTAGATATTATCTTATGATCATAAACAAGCTTCTGTCCAATTTTGGTAGAAATCCAGGATATTTTGAGAAAGTTATTAAAATTTAAAAAAATTTAACCACAGTGTGAATGTAATGTTAATGTCACTTTATAAGTAAAATACGGAAAAACTTGATTTTATTTTTACAAAATTTTCTTCTTGAAATCTATCTTTTGATCATAAACAACTGAAGCTTCTGTCCAAGTTTGGTAGAAATCCAGGATAATTTGATAGGTCTTGAAGAACTCATAAAAACACGGAAATATGAAAATGTGACTCGTAACGCCATCAATTTGTATAAATTTGTTTGTGAAAAATGTCAGCTTCATCGCAAATGTCTGACAAAAGAAGTCGTAGTTAAACCTATTTTGTAAAAGGAATTTAACTCATGTTATGGCCAAGTTGATATGCAGAGTATGCCTGATGGAGATTTTAATATAACAAAATTATGAGATTTTAAGAATTATCAAGATCATTTAACCAAGTTTGCCATAGTCTAATGTCTATGTGGCTATAAAAATAGCTTGCTAAGTTGCCTATATATTTCTCAAAAATGTTTTTCTCAATTTTGGATTGATATCATTGTGTTGCATGCTCAAAATGATTTTTAGAGAGTTTCAAAACTTATAAAACAACCATTTTCCAGTTTCAATTCACAAACACTGAAGATTATGCATAAATCATTTCAGCGTGGCATTTTCTTACAGCAGTATCGTTTTGATTGACCAATATTTCAGCAGATGCAATTACAAGTCATCAACTTTTTATGAATCAGAAAACATTGATAAGCTGATATATGTATGTGCATGTCCCAAGTCAGGAGCCTGTAATTCAGTGGTTGTCGTTTGTTTATGTGTTACATGTTTGTTTTTCGTTCATTTTTATATCTAAATAAGGCCGTCAGTTTTCTTGTTTGAATTGTTTTACATTGTCATTTAGGGTCTTTTATATCTGATTATGCGATATGGGTTTTGCTCAATGTTGAAGGCCGAACGGTGACCTAACGTTATCAATTTATTTTTGTGTCATTTTGGTCTCTTGTGGAGAGTTTTCTTATTGTCAATCATACCACATTCTTCTTTTTTATATTGAAATTGAATTCAATTGCAAGGTCAAGTCAAGACGACGGCGGCAGTATATTTATATTTATTGAATAGTTAGTCACCCGTTTACCAGCAGTCAAGTATCATATATTGATCGTTGCATAGCAGTCACAGCAGCCGAGATACCAGGCAGTAGACAATAAAGGAAAGCTACCAACTCTCGACCCGCTACAATATGGAAGAAAGAAAAAACTCATTTACGGACCGGACCGACCAATTAGCTTCAAAACTGGGGTATGTTTATTATAAGAACATTATTTGGTTTTCCAAAACTATAAACCAGTTTTTGCTTTACCGAAATTAGCACTATAACAAATGTATATACAATATTAAGAAAAATCAGGAATCAGACATTACCCTCCCTATATAGTTAAATGGTCAATTACAATCCCTTAGCGTATTTTTTTATATCTCTCAATTCTGAAGTATCAATAACCTTCCCATTTCAAAAATTGTATGTTGGTAGTTGAATAAGTACTTCTACTACGTTTTTATATACATTTTTGACTTTCACATTTTACCTGATTTTTTTTTAAGAAAGTATTACCAGTGTTAGACTTATTTAAGTTATGACCAGTGTTAGACTTATTTAAGTTATGAAAAAAGTTCTCATTTTTTTCATAGTGTTAGGGATTTATGAAATCAGACCACAGTATTTGATAAAATTGTTAGTTGGTACATTTTCTTGAAATTGCTCAAATTTAGAAACTTCATATTTTCATTAGAAATAAGGTCACTTACTGACCCATTCAATGTAATACGGAAAATCATCAAAAGAAGAGAAGTTCAAAGTATCTCAGGATAAAATATCACTGACAGAAATCTCAATAATACATGTAGGTTTAGCAACAGAAACTCAAAGTAAAACATCCGTTAAGAAAGAATGTGTACATCTTTTAGAAATCTCAATCAGCTTTTCTTTCTGAAGATGTATAACCCTTTCATCCCATACTGCATAAAGTCTGCAAGAAACAACTGCTGCCAGCCACCAACTGGGTCTGACAGCAGTCCTTTTATCTAATTATTTTTTAAAAAGATATTATCTTTAGGAATGAAGATGTACCATATTAAGTCCACCTAGGGAAATATCACAAATAAGTGTGTTTCGGGACACATACTATGATCTGAATAGTTTTTACTCCCTTTGTCTTTGAAGCATTTATTTTCAAACCTAAAATTTTATATAAAAAAGAGATTTAACAATTGAAAGTGTTTCCCTCAAAGATACTTCCCTTCCATCTAACATATGGTAAGTGTCATCTGCTTACTTGGCTTCAACGTTTTTCATTATCAGTGACAGTAGTAGGATTACCTTTTCATTTCAAAGTTAACAATTCAACATCAATTATAAATACATAGGAAGAAAGAGGACCTTCTTGTCTGAAACCTCTTTCTAAATGGAAAAAAAACTCAGACATGTGTACAATATTTATAACACAACTTGATTCCCTTGAGTATAAAGTTTCGAACCTACTACATACCGTAGGCCCAAAACAAAACCTTATCAAAGAATTTAAAAAAAAAATAACCATATTAAGAAATCAAATGCCTTTCAAAATCAACAAGTAATACAAGACCTGTCTTATCATTTTTCCCACGAAAGTGCTTCAAAAGACGTATGATCTCACCAACACATCTATCATTAATGAAACCTTTTTCTGCATCACTTATGATAAAGGGTGAAACAGGTTTAAGTCTATTAGCTATAACAGCAGAACGTGTTAATCAGTGTTGACAAGACTAATAGGTCGCCATTTACTAATATACTGCTTTTCCATCCGCATATCCAAAATGAAGAGATCGAAAGACAAAAGGGACAATTTCTTTCCAAAAAATTATAAACATCTACAGTTTACCCTTCAGAACCAAGACGTTTACCATTTGTCAAATAATATTATAGACATTTCTTACATTAAGATCACTTTGACATTTGTTTTTCTGTAAGCTAAAGTTATGGTTAATAAATGATGTATTATTGCAATCAAATATTTTGCTCGAGTACAAATTTTTATGATAATTTTATTGGTCCATCAGAATAATGAATTGTTCTAAAATATGTTGACTTTATCATCTATTTGTTCTGTTATGGTTTTATTAATAACATTTTTCTTTTCTAATTTACATGTACAAAAATGATTTAAACACTTGTTCATGCCTGTTACCTCGGGATTTAAGCAGCAAGCCTTTTTTTTTCTTTTTTTCTCAATTTTTCTAGTTCATTTTGTCTTCAAATAAAGATTTTGAACCTCATCATTTGGGGATTGATTTCTAAAAATAAAATATCATTTTCAAGTTTGAGAGTGGTTTTTTTTTTTCCTCTCCTAATTTATTTATGCTGTAATTATTGAACAGGATCTAATCTTCGTTTTGAATATTTCAAAAAAAACTCAAGAGAAAGAAGATCTTTCATATCCCATGACAGATGATATTCTAAAATAGTATACATTTGTACTTAATGCAAAATTTCACCCATTGTATAGAATCTGCATCTCTAAGTAACTGAGAGTTAAATTTCCTATTACTGTTGCGACGTTTTGCTAAACAAGCTGAGAGGTGAAAAGAATTGCCGAATGATCTCTTCTATAACCTGGTATGGTGATGGTATTTTACATAAGTGAAAAAAATATGGGTGAGGACTGACGACATGCATATTATCTGTCTTCTGATAAGCATGTACGCCAAGGTTTAAGTAGTTCAAAAACATCAATAAGTTCATCAATTTCGTCACGGGAGGTTGGGTTTTTAATATGTTTGATTATATATGTATCCATAAATTTATCTTGTACAAAATTCCAGTCAACATATAATAAAAATATAATAAAACATTGGTGTTTTTAAAGATTAAAATGTTCTGCATTATTGCGTCAAGTAATGACGGTTCGTTTGTATTATAACCATTTAAACATGCAAAACTTACGGGAAGTATTGTACTTAGATTTCCAAATGATGACGACTTAATCTTTAAGCGAGTTTAATTGAGGTATAGAGCTGGCATGTCAGTGACTGCTAATAGTTCGTTGTCACAAAGCCACAAAGCCAGGTTCAACCCACCATTTTAAGATTTTGTTTTCTTCAAATGTCCTGTACCAAGTCAGGGAAATGGCCATTGTTATAGTATAGTTTATTTCTGTGTGTTTTTATGTTGTGTTTCTGTTGTGTGGTTGTTCTCATCTTGTATTTGATGCATTTCCCTCAGTTGTAGTTTGTAAACCGGATTTGTTTTTTTCTCAATCGATTTATGAGTTTCCTACAGCAGTATTCTAATGTTGCCATTATTTACCCATTTTGACATCGGACTTTGACTTCTCTTAAACTGAGTTTTAGCGTCCGTATTGCTATGTGGTTATTAATTCTACATTGGCTAGAGGTATATGAGGAGGATTGAGATTTCTCAAAACATCAAGTAGGGAGCCTCTGGCCATGTAAGTCTTGTATGTTGTTTCATTTTAGTTTATTTATATGTTTTGGAGTTTGATGTGACGTTCATTTTCACTAGTTTGGTACACAATTTCATCTAGGGGCCTGCTGAGGCCCTCATCCGGATGCGGTTTTTTCTCGCTGCGTTGAAGACCCATTGGTGGCCTTAGACTATTGCCTGCTCTTTGGTATCGTTGTTCTATCTTTAACATATACCCCATGTCCATTCTTAATTTTTAGAGTGGTTAATCGATATAAAAATACCTTCTGAACCGAACAGTACACCATAACAGACACAGAATAGTTCACAAAATACAACATAGAAACCCAATGACCAAGCAACACGACCCTTGCCAAAAATTGGTGTTGATCTCAAGTGCTCAAGGCTTGAATTAATGATAGAAATTGATCACGTCACCGTTTAAACCGAAGAAAAGGAAGCTCGCGCAAGTACGTTTAAACCCCTATATGATCGTATGCGCGGGTTATTTCCGGATGCCATCTGAAAGTAAACAAATAATAACAAATTCAAGCAACAAGGATAAACTAATTATTCTAATGACAGTGAGATTTGTTTTTGTCGGTTTTCAAGATTTCATACAAATCAAAAACTAAAAAAGTAGTTCATTAAAAAATTATTAATTCGATTACTAGATTATTTTTTCAAACACAATCCAATGAAATCTAGAAAATAAATAAGTCCTCTACAAATGTGTTTTTGTCTTGCTCCGCTCGACGATATTTATTCCTCTTCCTGGAGTTACCGCCCACCACCCCCATCCCTTTTCCTCATTTGAATGAATCGAAATTTACTGTAATTTTTGAAAAGGAAATAAATGAAACTAGTAGCTTTTTTTCAGAACTGAAAGAAGGAACTTATAGTGTTTTTTTGGCAAAATGAACAGGTTTCTTGAGTTGTGGCGCAAATCATTTATTGCTTTCTGTTATAAAATGAAAACAAATAAATGTTTATGACCTTTAACGTTTTTCGGTTTCTTAAATATTTCAGTGGCGGATGTCTTTCAAAAAAGGGTTGAAGCTTCGGCCATTGAATAACATAAATATGAATATGTTAAACCATAGCTTAGCTCGGCCTTCTTTCCTTTGAAATCTAGTTGAGATGCATATATAATTATCAAAGTATGGTACAACATCAAATTAAATTGCAGATAATATACCATGGCAATGATTTTTATGTTTTGTGGCGACCAACTTAAAAAAACGCCGCCATACTGAAATTTCAAGGTACATTATTAGCTAAGATTCAGCAGTACTACCATGTCAAATATGATCTTAGATATGACCTTATTTAAGTGATATATGTTGATACCCATATTTTATGGTGGCCATCCTAAAAATAACCCCCACTTTGGAATTTCAAGGTAGGTCCATTGTAATATTGTTTGAAACACAGAGAACTACCACCATGCCAATTTTAAAGCTTTTATCAACAAACCAATAATTTTATCACCGACCTACAGGACTAGAACAAAGAAATTGATATATATATATATAATCCCCAACTGTTTCGTGAGACTTGATTATGAGGTTACTGTTTTGTTCGTTCATTATTTACTTTATTATATTTATATAGTACACTAATGGTGACACCTTATGTTGTAAATACAATCAAATTTGTTTAATTTTTCTGCTGAAAATAGCTATGTTTTTGTAATAAGCTCAACTGATATAAATCTTACAGGCGACCAGTTTGCGTTACTTTAGCCGTGTAAAAGACATTTGGTATATAATGAATCAAATGGAAGCGTAATGTTTTTCGTAGAGTACTACATTCTTCTATGAAGGCTACAATATGCTTATTCATCGTATCAATGATCGTATTTTTGTCCTATTGGTATATGTATAAAGTATTTAAAATAGAATGAAACATGTTCATCCATTGTACTAGTACGTTCAACTAAAACTATTTTAACCTCTCTCATACTTTTGATTTTGTGTTTGATAGGGACTTTTCGTTTTGAATGTTCCTCAGAGTTCAGTTTTATGTGATTAAAATTCATACCGCCCACACAGTGGTCAGCCTCTGCATCACCTAGATTTCTCGGCACCTTTTGATGTCTACCCCTTCTACGCTATCTGTAAGCTCCGTCACAGCTATTAACCTGTCTATCTGCGCTATAACCACCTTGCCAAACAATCCAACTGCTTTATATCAATGTATATAATTTAAATGTTTAGTTTTACTCAGACCGTCTGTGAACTACTGAATGTAACCAAAAAAACGAGGAACGTGTCCATCAGACACAGATAATACTCCTGTTTGCATAGTACGTTATTAAGAGTCATTACATAAGAACGGTATAAGTGACACCATCAAATTCGCACTTGATCTGTGTTGGTATTATGTTTCATAAGATTTGTTGAGGCAAAGTAAAATTAGAAAACATACAGAAACTAATTGTTGGGACGTACGTATACGTACTTACGGACGAACACGGAAAACTCTTAATGCCTCCTCCGCTGCAGTGGGTGATAAAATTTTTAGATGTTTTTATACTGAAATTGTACCAACCAGACCAATGCTCGACTATCCCTACGACCCCTATACGATCAAGTCGACCTGGTCTGGCCGCGATTAGGCTGAGATAGAGTATAGTTGATTTTGTCTGGCTAGTCGAGTTAAGATCGTGTATAGATCATGAATTTGTCGTAATTATCGACTAAGTACTTAATTAGTGGTCGGGTTGGAGTCGTGATGGAGGCATCAATGAGCCGTGAATGGTCGAGTTATGTTCGTGTATAGTCGAATAGCAGTCGGGTAGTAGTCGTAAACAGGCCCTATCAAGAATTTGGTAACGCTTGGTCGTGCAAATTTGGACAATTGGGATCATCGAGTTGATCTGATCGGCAGTGTGAACCTAGCTTAATATACACTGAGCGATGTTGTTATTTCTTACAGAAACAAAGCTTGTTGTGTTTTATGAAATTATAGATTAATCTTCAATTTTACTAGTTTCACTATTCATGAGTGGTCCGACAACAAATATTTTTTTTATCAAAACATAGAAAATTTATAAATATTTAAAACTAAAACCTTTGTGACACATATATGCTAGTGAATTTGTGCTTTTCTGATTCAATTTTTATTAATTAATATTTTTCTGGGGGGTAGGAATTTATAGCTTGAGGTGGTGTGTATACTTGTTTTGTCAAATTGTTGAATATTCTGTTATAGAGCGATAACGATCTATCTTCCCCTATCAACAAATAATCAAATAATCGCGCTGATTTTAAAATATAAGAAAGACTGTAAAGAACAACAGACAAAGAAATAACATATAAAATAATTCCATAATTTTGGGTGAAATTTGAAAACACGATGCAAGCTGCATAGATATGAGAGATGACGATTTGCCCCAGGAGTAGATTACCTTAGCCATATTTGGCACAACTTTTAGGAATTTTTGATCCTCAATGCTCTTCAACTTTGTATTTATTTGGCTTTTTAACTATTTTGATCTGAGCGTCACTGATGAGTCTTATGAAGATGAAACGCGCGTCTGGCGTATAAAATTATAATCCTGGTACTTTTGATAACTATTTACACCACTGGGTCGATGCCACTGCTGGTGGACGTTTCGTCCCCGAGGGTATCACCAGCCCAGTAGTCAGCACTTCGGTGTTGACATGAATATCAATTATATGGTCATTTTATAAATTTTCCGTTTACAAAACTTTGAATTCTTCGAAAAACTAAGGATTTTCTTACCCCAGGAGTAGATTACCTTAGCCATATTTGGCACAACTTTTAGGAATTTTTGATCCTCAATGCTCTTCAACTTTGTATATTTATTTGGCTTTTTAACTATTTCGATCTGAGCGTCACTGATGAGTCTTATGAAGATGAAACGCGCGTCTGGCGTATAAAATTATAATCCTGGTACTTTTGATAACTATTTACACCACTGGGTCGATGCCACTGCTGGTGGACGTTTCGTCCCCGAGGGTATCACCAGCCCAGTAGTCAGCACTTCGGTGTTGACATGAATATCAATTATATGGTCATTTTATAAATTTTCCGTTTACAAAACTTTGAATTCTTCGAAAAACTAAGGATTTTCTTACCCCAGGAGTAGATTACCTTAGCCATATTTGGCACAACTTTTAGGAATTTTTGATCCTCAATGCTCTTCAACTTTGTATTTATTTGGCTTTTTAACTATTTTGATCTGAGCGTCACTGATGAGTCTTATGAAGATGAAACGCGCGTCTGGCGTATAAAATTATAATCCTGGTACTTTTGATAACTATTTACACCACTGGGTCGATGCCACTGCTGGTGGACGTTTCGTCCCCGAGGGTATCACCAGCCCAGTTGTCAGCACTTCGGTGTTGACATGAATATCAATTATATGGTCATTTTATAAATTTTCCGTTTACAAAACTTTGAATTCTTCGAAAAACTAAGGATTTTCTTACCCCAGGAGTAGATTACCTTAGCCATATTTGGCACAACTTTTAGGAATTTTTGATCCTCAATGCTCTTCAACTTTGTATTTATTTGGCTTTTTAACTATTTTGATCTGAGCGTCACTGATGAGTCTTATGAAGATGAAACGCGCGTCTGGCGTATAAAATTATAATCCTGGTACTTTTGATAACTATTTACACCACTGGGTCGATGCCACTGCTGGTGGACGTTTCGTCCCCGAGGGTATCACCAGCCCAGTAGTCAGCACTTCGGTGTTGACATGAATATCAATTATATGGTCATTTTATAAATTTTCCGTTTACAAAACTTTGAATTCTTCGAAAAACTAAGGATTTTCCTACCCCAGGAGTAGATTACCTTAGCCATATTTCGCACAACTTTTAGGAATTTTTGATCCTCAATGCTCTTCAACTTTGTATTTATTTGGCTTTTTAACTATTTTGATCTGAGCGTCACTGATGAGTCTTATGAAGATGAAACGCGCGTCTGGCGTATAAAATTATAATCCTGGTACTTTTGATAACTATATATTTGGATGTTTTATCTTAAATTGCATTCAAAAAATTGAAGGAAAACTAAACTGAAAACCGATTTTTTTGCCATACGAGCTGCTATCTAAGAGAGACGAAAGATAACAGAATGACATTCTCATAAATCGAAAAAAAACTGACAACCCCATGGATTAAAAAGACAAAAACAAACAGACAGACCATAGTACACAAGAAATAACATAGAAAACTAAAGACTAAGTAATACAAACCCCACCAAAAACTGGGGGTGAACTCCAGAAGGGATTAGGAGATCCTGCGCCACAGATGGCACCCGTCGTGTTGCTTATGTTATAACATAACCGGTAAATGGTCTAATTTTGTTTTTGATACGTTTTGTTATTTAATTTTGCCATATGATTATGGACTTTCCGAATTGATTTTCCGCTAAGTTCAGTATTTTTGTGATTTTACTTTTTTTTTGTAGGTCATTTTCGTGAAAAGGGAAGGGAATTGTAGTTACGACATAAGGAACATATCCGATATAATCTGTGAAACAGTCATTCCATAACGGTCAACCAACTGGTCATGGCTTGCGTAAAATTTACGAAGGGATGATATCAACTTCACCATTTTGAACTCTTGGTGTAATAGCTTCCTTGTGAGCAACAACCCTCTATAAAGGAAATCAGGATATAAAATACAAGCCTGCGAATATAGTATCAATCAAAACATGTATTGGCATTACCAGTTCATAATGAAAGTTCCAACGATTGACCTCGATAGTTTGAAAGTGTCAAGATGCCGATTCATTAGATAACATATATCCAATTATGCTGAATATTGGTAAAGAAACTTATATGTTTATGTAATTATTTACAAGAAAGACATAGTCATCCTAATATGATTGTTTGTGTCATTATGACACCTAAACAAAATTTCAGCGATTATATTTTTTTAAGTTACATAATTAAAATTTCATGTAACAGTGAATATTATGTCATAGGAAACTATTTAAGATAGATTGATGGTATACCGCTATCTCGGATTCTATAATCCCAGTACAAATTCGGTCTAGTTATTTGTCAAAATTTGCAAATTTGGAGACAGATTTGCAATTTAACGGTTGGACTGTTTATTTAAATTAAAAAAGCTCGATAAGTTATTGTATTATTCAAAATATTAAAACAAATATCATTTTTGGGGGGTTTAAGAATCATTTTTTCCAAATGAGCCATTTAAGGGGAAATAAATCTTTTAGTAAAAATTTATACTGGACTAATAGAGATTTTTTTATTTTCACTTGTAGCAAAAACAAGTTCGGTGACATCATTTTTTTCTTTTTCTTTTCGTAAAACATGTAATAAAACCTATCTTGTCACAAATTATTTCAAAATTCTATCTCATAGAAATTTTTTTATGCACACAAATGTGTTTTTTCATGAACAATCTAACCAAATTTAGGCAATTTTCAACGAATCATAGCTTGAAAAATAACACGGTGACCCATACTTTTTATTATATTTTTGAAAAAAGCATAGTGAAATCTTCATTTTGGCAAATTATAAGAAAAGTCTGTCTCAAAAAGTATATACTAATGATCTACCTAAATTGGGTGCAAAAGATACGAAAGATATCTGAGTAACATTCAAACTCATCAGTTGAAAATATACTGCCAACGTCATGGCTAAGAAAGAAAATCAAGTCAAACAGACCAACAAAAGTACACAAATGACATCACAGAAAACATGGAAAAACAAAAGACTGAGCAACACGAACCTCACCCAAAACTTGGGGGAGGTTTCAGATAAGCAGATCCTGGTCCACATGTGGCACCTGTCCTGTTCCTCATGTTACTACAAACCTGGTAATAAGTCTATTTCCGTAAGTCAAATTCAGGAAAGGGGACGAGATAGTAGCAACGATATTAAGAACCTATTCATAATCGTCTGTGAAATTGAATTTTCATAACGATTAACCAACTCTGTAAATCTTATAAAGGAATGAATTCAACCTCACCACTTGAACACTTAGTTTACTAGTTTCCTTGTAAGCAACAGCCGTAGATCATGAATATCATGATAGCAGTTAAAGCCCTGAAATATTGTATCAACTTGGAAATATTCACTCCAAATGAAAGCGCTACTGGAATGTTGCTACATGGAAATGGAAAAATCACTTTGGAAAGCTGAAATCATCCCTTTTGTCACAAAGGTTTGTTTTCAACTGACTCTTATTTTCATTATTTAGATGTGTAAATTAAACATATGAGGAAGACTTTCCTTTCACAAAGTATTTGAGCATAATACCCTTGTATCAGTTCTTTAAATTTATATTAAAACACTGTTTATTTACTTTTCTAAAGACACTCAGTGCTTAGCGACGACCTAAATGCATCAGTTGTTCTTTAAGCCGATAATATCTACCTGTTTAAAGTTCCAAAAAAACATATAGATTGATCGATTACGTCTGTTTTTGGAATTACATAGAATAAGTTTTAACGTGATACTAAATGTATTTAGTCATTATGATATTACCAATCGATAGATAGATAGATAGCTGGTTTTCATAAAGTAAGTGTAATTTATTTTTTCTGTGGCATGTATAATGTAGTTGTAAATGCATAACATTATTGTTTTAAATAAATCTGATAAATACAATGAATAGAATTAAAAGAACCCCTCAAAACGATAAACTGACGAGACTCAGGCATATTTGCAATAAAGAAAAAACTTCTACGAAAAAAACATAAGATATATGTAGTGGATCTTATATATCTATCGAGGCATCTGACACCTCAAAAATGCAAGTAAGTATTATTCATTATCGTTGCAGCTAAGTTTAGTAAAAGATTGCGGTGGAATTTAATTCGATGATATAGAAATTACCCGTTTGATTCAAGTTATATAATCTAGTAAATGTCATGTTAAAATTCGACAAGATCTTGATTAACAATAATGTACAGGTGAAATATTTGTAAAATTGGAGTTATAATTAAAGTTGAATAGATATTTATAGAATTGAATACAAATTTATAATACTTTATTAATGATTGAACTTTAAAGAATAAAGAAAAGGAAAAATCGGTTTGATGATTTCTTTTGAAAACAATTTATAATATTTTGTGTTTTATATTCACAAAATAAGAAGTATATCCGTTTGTCTTTTATAGTACAATCTTCATCCTAGAAAATTGATAAGCCTCAAATAAAGACGGGTACAAAATGTAAGGAATTTAATTTCCTTATTGTAAACATATCATTTTAAAAAGAAATACATCCTCCTGTCTTATCATATACCTCAATCGATACGCAGATCACAGTATACATGTTATACTTAAACAATATGTTGGTGTATATTTTAAAGAAAGAAAAGGTAAAATCATAGTTTAGAGGAGGCAACACATTCGTCTACGATTATTTTATTAATATAATTTAATACAAGTTAAATTCTCCCTCTCCCTGCTTGTCCGAATTTAAAGTATTTAATCTCTATCTTCAATAGCCTATAAACAAGATAAACACAGATAAAGAATTATTTGCGTGCAGTAACATATTTTTTTCTCTTGCGATACAATATTTTATTTTACTTTATTGTATAGATTTCTTCTGATTTAAACATCATATAAATACATGGCATAACATTGTTCCTCTTTTGCATCGTTTCTTTTTCCTCGGCTAATACCTCCAACGCCTGTACGTACAAGAAACATAGCAGCAACTTTATATATACCAATGTAACCAACTTCTATTCGACGTAACTGCGAGAACCTTCGATACTAATACATTTAAATGCTAAACGTTATGTAGTACCATTAAACCCCACCCGTAGAAACCGCCAAAACTTTCCCCGTGCCTTTTGCACCTAACATCAAACTTCATTAATAATACATACTGTTGCAGAACCAGTATCAAAACTAGTTATACTAGTTCCCATCTATAAAAAATTACTACAAATCGCAAACGGGAAAACCAAATTTCACACGAAATAAAATATATATTGATATACCGTAGCTGTATATCAACTTACGAGAGACATGTTTTTCGTTAAAGATAAATAAAGTCGTCTCATATGGAATTTCCTGATTGTGTCCTATTTCCTTCTTTGGAATTAAGACTAAAACTGAATTTACTCGGTGTGTAATATATGCTCAGCAAGAAATTCTTATTTTGGCAAAACCCTAGGCCTGGCTGCAATTGGATTTCACAATTTTTCTTCGGTTTTCATGTGTGTGTATTGAATATAGATTTACGAGATTTGAATGTTATCTAACATCAGTTCTCAAATTGAATAAACTTCTTATGATTTCGTTAACAACAACAACTTTCCTCTTACACCATATAACGTTCATCTTACACCATGCACCTTTCTCCTTACACCATACACAATATCAAACACTTAGCAAAATTCACGTCATTATACGCGTTTGAATCGATCACGATATGGATAATTCAAGTTTCCTACAATGCAACATGAATGCAGGAATTGCAAATTTGTATTTACATTTTGCAAAACAAACTTAAAACGTTCTTTAACTGACGGATAATTATTTTCCATTCTTGACAAAAAAGGTATCCAAGTACTAAGTCTTCATTAAGAGAGAAAGAAAACTTTCCAATAAGGTTAACATTGACCCTAAGATTTTTGTTATACTTTGTAAGTATTTTTTTTTCTTTTGGACAAAACAAAACACTTTTGCATATGCATTAATGTGATATAACTGATAAGTCTGATGAACAAATATTAAATCTGATATCTATAATGCGAATCACTGTAAAAAAAACTAATTTAAGCATATAACAAAACATAGTTGACACAACATTACATAGAAAACTAGATACTAAACAACACGAAATCCGCCAAAATAATGTAGGTGATTTCATGTGCTTCGGACAGTTAAGCAATTCCTGCTCCACATGTGGCACCTGTCGTGTTGCTCACATTCGAGGAAAAAGTGACAGGACGGTAGTTACAAATTAAAAATATATTCGTTATCATCTGTGAAATGGATATCCCATTACGGTTAACCAACCCGCGATGACGTAAATGTATATAAAACTTGCAAATGGATGTAGACGAAACGCGAGTCTGGCGTACTAAACTATTGTCATAAAGTTTTGTTTTTAAACGACATTCATTGTCCATATTTAGATGTGTGTCAAGAAATTAAGCAGACTTAACTGTATCTGTTTTATCCTTTATCTCAAGTTCGATAGGATAGATGCGTTTAACATATTCAACAAATTTTGAATCAGTCTGATAATGTTGTGACGTGCATTTCAATAGGTGATGTTTGAAAAATTTTGTAAAGAAAAACATCTTGCATTCTACTTGTATGCTCAATCATTGAAATTTGAAGAAGCCCGAAAATAAAGAAATCCCCGACAGTTTATCTCGCTGTGCAAGACTTAATCGTCATTCAAAATGTGAGCTTCGTTTATATAAAAGCAATTACGGTCTTGATTCATTATAAATTTTGGATATTTACACATATTTCATGATAAATAAACCAATTCCTATAAAAACAAATTCAATTGAGCCTATTTCTGTTGATGAATGTTAAAATGTTCTGCCATATCTATGTGAATTCATTATAACGGTTTACTTTCCATCATAACACACTCTTATCAATTCTTCTAATTTATATTAAAACACTGTTAATTTACTTGTTTAGAGACATACAGGATGTAGGTACTTTAATTCGTTATACCTATTCAAGCCGATTATTTCTACTCGTTTAAAGTTCAGAGAAAATATCTATATTGAACCTCTGTTTTTGGAATTGTATCGAATAAGTTTTTACATGATACAAAATTTATTAAGTCATTATGATATTACCAGGCGATAGATAAATAGCTGATTTTCATAGAGTAAGTGTAATTATTTTTTTCTGTGTTATGAATGATGTAGTCGTAAATGTATAACATTTAAGTTTTTAATAAATCTGATAAATACAATTAATTAAAGTAAGGGAACCCTCAAAATATAAACTGACGAGACTCAGTCATATTTGCAATAAAGACAAAACTTTTACGATATGTATTGGTTCTTATATATCTAAAGGGGCATCTAACACTTCAAAACAAATGCAAACAGGTATAACATTTAATCAATATCATTGCAAGTTTAGATTTCGCTAGAATTATATGCGCTGATATAAAAATAGACTGTTTGGTTTAAGTTAACTAAAATCTAAGAAAAAAGTAGAAAAAAATATAGCAAATACTACGTACAAATTCGACAAGAACTTGATTAACAATAATGTAAAATTGAAAAATTTGTATGAATGGAGTTTTGATTAAAGCTGGATAGATATTTAAAAAGCAAAAGAGATGATTTCAGATTACCAATTGTGAACTTTCCATTTCATTTCTTAGTAGCAACATTCCAGCAGCACCTGTAACGGGGTATATATCTCCCAATTGATACGATATTCCCGTGATTGTATTTCCTATCATGATTTTCTTGATAAAAGGTTGCTGCTCACAAGGAAGCTATTAAATCAAGTGTTCCAAATGGTGAAGTTGAAATCATCCTTTTGTAAATTTTACGGACGCCATCACGAATTGGTTGACCGTTATGAAATAACCGTTTCACAGATGATATCGGATATGTTCCTTATGTCGTAATTACAATCATCCCCTTCCTTTGTATGAATATGACCTACCTAATTAGACTATTTACCGGATTTGTTTTAACATGAGCAACACGACGGGTTCCACATGTGGAGCAGGATCTGCTTACCCTTCCGGAGCACCTGAGCTAAACCCTAGTTTTTGGTGGGGTTCTTGTTGCTTATTCTTTAGTTTTCTATGTTGTGTCATGTGTAGATAGCTAGATATTTTACAGATAGTTAATGTTATTCATTTTTAGCTCACCTAGCTCAAAGGATCAAGTGACCTCTTCCCAACATTTAAAGTTCGTCGTCTGTCGTTCGTCGTCCGTCGACGCTGTCCGTCGTTAACTTTTTACAAAAATATTTTCCTCTGAATCCACGTAGCCAAATTTAACAAAACTTTGCCACAATCATCATAAGGGTATCTTGTTTTAAAAATGTGTCCGGTGATCTAGCCAACAAACCACAATGGCCACAATGGCTAAAAATAGATCTATTTGCCTGACAATTTTTAGACATATCAGACAACCTGTTGTTGGGTTGCTGCCCCAGAATTTGAAATTTTAAGGAAATTTAGCAGTTTTTTGGTTGTTATCTTGAACATAGATAGAGATAAACTGTTCACAGTAATAATGTTCAGCAAAGTAAGATCTACAAATTAGTCAACATAACTGAAATGATAAATTGACCCCTTAAGAAGTTATTGTCCTCTATAGTAAATTTTTAACCAATTTTCGTAAATTTTTGAAAATTACAAAAATGTTCTCCTCTGACACTACTGAGACACATTAAATCAAACTTGATTTAAGCAATGGAATCCCTCAAACAAAAAAACTGACGATATTCATGCATATTTGCAATAAAGACAAAACTTCTACGAACGCACACATACGAGATCTGTAGTGGTTTTTATAGATCTATAGAAGCATATGACACTTCAAAACAAATGTGAGCAGGTATCACATGTAATCAATATCGTTGCAGCTTAGTCAAGTAATAGATTTTGCTAGAATGACATTCGATGATAAGAAAAAAGACCGTTGAATTTAAATTAACCAAAATAAAGAAAAGTTAAGAAAAACATATATATAACTAATACTATATTAAAATTCTACAAGATCTTGATTAACAATAATGTAAACGTGAAACATTTGTATGAATGAAGATATAACTAATGCTACGTGCATGTTTACAGAATAAAATGCAATGTTAAGAATGTGTTATAGACGATCCCGCTCAAAAGAATTAGAAAAATCTATCTCGTGATTTCTATTGAGTGCAATTCTCAATATTTGGTGTTTATTATTCACAAAATAAGTAGAAATAAGATATAACTGTGTTGTACGTTAAGCTCCAATGTCATCAATTTGTGTTTTATGGTTGTAAATCAAGATTACTGGCGATACTATTGAGGAGCCAGTAAACGGTTATTTGCAATCAATTAGTCACAAGTTCAGTAGCAGCTTAAACTACAATATTGTTATCTATATTCTAATGAAAATGACATAAAACGACGTCAAATGATCCATTTTAATTCTATCATACCTCGTCTACGCTTGCACGTACGTTTTTCATAGCAGCCATGAAATTTGGTGATGACATCTAATCAAAATGCACATAAAACAATGTTGCATTATAATATCCGTTAAAAAGCCTACAACTCTATTATGATTTGAAATTTTACCCAAGATCGAAAGAGACAAGTCCAATTGCCCTTAAGTGGTAATATTTCCATAAACTCATAATATTCGGTAAGCTTCAATTATATAAAATCAAACTCAGAAATGTTGACTTGAGATCGATTTGGCCAAAAATGTTAGTTTGAGTGTTCCATGTGAAGCCTTACCAAGACAACCGCTCCCAACGCACGATCGATAATCACGAAGTCTTGTTTTCCTTTTTAAACAGCATTGGTTCAATATCGCTGCTGGTAAACCATCATCCCACATTAGTGAGTTTGTTTAATACTGGTATGATTTATATTAAACTCTTCAAATATTCCAAGATAAATTTGTAAACTAAGGTTTCAACTCTATTGGCTGTTATTTCTATGTCCTGTTAGGTCTTCAACAGTTTAGGTTCTGATGCATTTTTGTCTTTCAAATGTTCTGCTTTGATAATTTCTAGATGTAAACGAATCTGTAAGTAAATATAATGGCGCGTTGCATACATGAAAACCATTAAGTGTTATTTTAATTGTTTCAAATCAAGGGCTGAATTTTAACTGTTTACACGTTTTCATACCACATCGTCCATCTTGTATACTGCTATCAAAGATGATTGATACAAAACATAATTAAAGCCTTGTCGTTTCCTTACGCATAACACAAATAAACACTAGATAATTATATATTGTTACAACTTTAAAGGGTTGACTTTTTCCCGTTTTGATGCTGCCTCTTTTACTGCAAATACTCTAAAGTTATTTTATCACTTATTCGTAGGTTATTATACTTAAGAAAGTGATCAGTACATGAAATGATATTTAGGTTTTTATCATGACATTTTAAATTATAGTTAAAACGTCCAAAATTTCCAATTTCTTACAGGATTGCCTCGAATCTACATGCGTGTATCAAAAAGCAATTGTATCATTATGCTAATACTTTACAACAATGTTGTAAAAAATAACTAAAAGTAACTTCAAGTGGTTCGGTCGCCGCTATGCGTTATAGTCTAGGTTTCTTATACACCGTATGATGCTTTAGCCTTGTAAACACAAACAGGATCAAACAGGTTTACTATGCTATATATTCCGTATTGTATCTGGGTTTGACACTTGTATATGCAAAAATGGGAGACGGGTATTTGATTCATAGTAAGATGTTTTCACCTTCTTCAGATTTATGCATCCATTATACTCTGCTGATATATTTGTTTGTAGTCTAATGTATATCTCCTCTAAAGTAAACTTATATATAATCTTCATAATTATGTCAAATAAACTTCAAATTCTCAAATTTTGAACACAGACTTTAACAAAATTTTGTATCAAATAAATAAAACAAAAACGATTTTGAGATGATAAGTTTGTATATGTTACAGGCATTTTCTAAATTTAGGCATTTTGTAAAATGACTGAAATTTTTAGGCATTTTCTAAAATACCTGCATGATTTAGGCATTTTACAAATTGACTATTTTTTTCAGGCATTTTATAAAATGCCTGAAAAAATTGTAAGGCATTTTATAAAATGCCTAAAAGACTAAAACTGAATATAATGTACTCAAAATTAAACGACTTGAAATATAAAATAGATACTTTTATTCTATCATTAAATAAAGAATGCAGTTGTAACAGTTACAGATTTTTAATTGTAATTGAATTATTTATATAAACAGTGAAGTTGACAATTATTTGTTGCTACATGTAAGGTTTGGATGACAGAGACTGTTACACATTTGTCCCGACTTTTTGCAAAGACAACGTTTAGTGTTACATCTAGTCTTACCACTAGCACTACAGCCACATTTTATGTAACCCTGACCATTACATAAAGAAACTTTACTGACAGCTTTTCTAAAGGATATTTCATTATCATAATTTACAGGTTGAATAGCAATAAAGTTACTGTCAGACAGTTCAGACTGATTCCTGGTGTAAAGTCCACGTAGTATTCCTTTTTTAATTCCCAGTTGATAACGATGCTCTTCCTTTCCAGTCACAACAGCCATAAGGTTAGGGGTCATCCATAATTGTCAACCATTTTCCAAAGTGTACAAAACGTACACTTGGGTGGAGGGGGTTAAACAATCAAAATTTTACCGTACGCCTTTTAAAAAAAATAAAAGTAAAACAGCCTGATATTTTTCAATCTATTTTCAATACAAATTTTGATATGAATCTGAACAATGATAGACAGGATCTTCTTTTTATTAGGAATGATTGATTCTTGTCTTGAAATCTGAAAATGGTTGATGTACACTTTCTGAGGGAGGGTGGGGGGTCGGACAAGGTGTATGTTTTGTACACTTTGGAAAATGGTTGACAATTATGGCTACATTTTTAAAGAATAATCTGTAATTTATTTTACTTAACCCTTTTGTGTAGCTTTACACTATATTTTTATCATCTATTTCATGTATTTCATATTTACACAATTTGCCTGAAACAGACCAGGCAATTTGTGAAATTTTCATTAAAAATTTCAGGCATTTTACAAAATGACTAGGTTTTTTTAGGCATTTTGTAAAATGCCCGCCAACTTTAGGCATTTTAGAAATTGCCTAAAAATTCAGTCATTTTACAAAATACCTAAATTTAGAAAATGCCTGTAACATATACAGATAAAACCTTTTTAAATTACAATTTTATATGTTCTCCTTTTGTTGTGATAATTGTACATACTTAGTCAAGATGGTTAACATATATATGGATTGTATAATGATGATTTTAAAGGTATGACAGTAATTGTGAAAGCTTAAGTCATTGTGAAAGGTTTGTTATTGGATCCGAGGAAGCAGTATGGAAACGTCTCCGAAAAACAAGCAAAAGACAAACACTTTATACGAAAAACTGAAATCAAAAACAAAAGAACAGGATTCCAAAACAGAGAGAAACGAAGAGGTATGTTAAAGATATTTTATAATGATTTCAATTTAATACTCTCTTGACGATTGCACTATAATGATAAAAATTGCAATGTCTCTTTCATTAAACATATAGATACCTGTGGATAAACTCTTACCGAATGTATTGCACATACACAAACACGCCACACAAACACGCAACACAAACACGCAACACAAATGCGCAACACAAACACGCAACACAAACATCTTAAACATTTAAATATAACCAATGTTTTAGATTATCGATACAAGATAGAAATTAATAAAAATATGTTTTTTTTTCGTAGACAGAAATTCAACTTACACAAAGTATCCAAGGTGATCTATCACAGTTTAAAACGTTTGCTGGATATCAAATCACTAGTCGTATTCTTGGAGGTACGTCACTATGCATGCATCTTAACGACTTGTAGAGTTTATCTTGGGTTTTTTTCCATTATTGTAGTGTGCTTTTTTTTTTATTATGGATTAATGGATAAAAGTTTACAAAAAGTTTAACACAGAAACAAACAATAAAAATTTATAGATTGTGTTTCTTTAATTTGATTTTTGAGAGAACACATTTTGAACATGATATCTCTGAATACCTAGTAATCTCTATAAGTCTTAGATGTGTAACTTATGTACGAAATGTATCTAGAAAATCAGACAATCGTGACCACTAGTATATTGTAATGCATATAGTAAGTATGAAGTAATATAACAAAAATACTGAACTCCGAAGAAAATTCAAAACTGAAAGTCTTTAATCAAATGGCAATATCAAATGATAAAACACACCAAACGAATGGAGAACATGACTTGGTACAGGCATTCTCAAAAGTAGAAAATGGTGGATTGAACTGGGGTTTATAGCGCTAAACCTCTCACTTGTATGACAGTAACATCAAAACAATATTGCTTTGCTTGTGTTGCAAAACTGCCGAACAAACGTTTACAAATATCATATGACAGGTAATCTCCTTTAGTATAAATCAAGTTTCATCTAAAAAGACTAAATGTATATAACGTTTAACATATTTTATGACAATGTATTTTTCACTGCTTCTTATCATTTCCACATTCAATTCAATTGAACTATATAATTGCCTATTTTACAATTATTAGTTTTCGGCTTTTTTCGATTTATATTCATCTCATTGAAAAATATTTATTTCCAAAAGTGCATAATGTGCACAATTGTAACCTATAAAAAAAGTAACAAAAAAGTATATATTTGTATTCTGGTAATAAAATCCAATAAGGAATAAACTATGGGAATAAACATAAATCACATCAAAGGGCAATAATTAAGCAGTAGTACAATTATACTAAAACATATAAAGTATAAAAACGAAAATTACGTCAGTTGAAATCATAAGTATAGGTATTTTTTGCTCTCTTTTTTTAACGATTAAATGCAGTTAAGAACTAAATTATGGATTCCTAAAATGTTAATTAGAACAATTATCATACAGTTAAAATATATTTTTATGGGACGCAACAGCTATCTCATGTGGTACTGGAATATGACGTCGTGGTGTATAATAATAAGTTGATCATATTATGTCTTCACATTATATGGTTTCGACATTACGTAATGATATGTTGATATTACTCAACATAGAGTAGTCATTTCTTTATAATATTTCGATATAACATGTTATGGTTTCGCATGGACTTGATATGGATTTTTCATTACTCATGTGATTTTATCATTATTTAATGTGGTTGTGTCATTGCGAAATATTGATTTTAACAAATCACTTGATGTGTTTGTGATTTAACGTGATGTAGTTGTATAAATATATGATGTGGTTTTGTTTTTTATGGCTTTAGAACTGTATAATGATATTTCAAATTTTGACGACTTTTCACAATATGATGTATTCGTGTCAGTATTTGATGGGGTATTGTCATTCTTTGATGTTGTTATCACATTACTAGATAAAATAAAACCACGTGTCTTTCTTAGGAAAAAATAATTATATTCTTAAAACCGATTTATATGTTTTATTTGCCTTAAATAAGTGAGGCAATACATCGAGTTAGTGTTGAAATCAAAGTTCGGGTTTTCGTTCGAATAAAACTTCGTGTTAGCTTTCGATTTAAATATTGATTAATTTTCGATTTCGAGTTACA
Organism: Mytilus galloprovincialis; assembly: GCA_037788925.1. Taxonomy (NCBI): domain Eukaryota; kingdom Metazoa; phylum Mollusca; class Bivalvia; order Mytilida; family Mytilidae; genus Mytilus; species Mytilus galloprovincialis. The sequence goes on from JAWDJN010000016.1 coordinate 2,092,657, forward strand.
ATTCAATTCATAATTAGTAAAAAAAGGTTCGAGTAAGCATTGAGTTTCGAGTTGAACTTCGAGTATCAGTTCCCTTTTCGGATAGAGTTAGACTTCGAACTTCAGTCTTATTTAGATTAAGATTTCAAGTTGAAATTGAAGTTATCTAATACGAGTGTATATTTAAATTTCCAATCGCGGATCAAGGAATTGTCTTCGGGCTTTCAAAGAAAAAATAAGGGGAATGCGTTAAAAAGATAAAAAAAAAAATGTTACAGTATACAACACACCACATAGTAATCGTAATAAAGTTAGATGTGGTATAATTGTAAATCAGACAATCGGCAGAACTCTCTAGATCGGTATGACTGGACAAAATAAATCTATTAAAATTCTTGGGTGATCATGGGTGCTCCGGAAGAGTAAACAGATCCTACTCAACATGTGGCAGTAGTCGTGTTATTCGTGAAAGTACAAACCCAATGATTTTGTCTAATTTGGTAGGTTACATTCGAGGAAAAGAGGACGGAAATGTGGTAACGAGAACTGAATCATATTCGTCGTCACCTGTGAAACAGATATTCAAAAACATATTATAGCTTGTTATAGCTGACTATGCGGTATGGGCTTTGCTCATTGTTGTTGGCCGTACGGTGACCTATATTTGTTAATGTCTGTGTCATTTTGGTCTCTTGTGGACAGTTGTCTTATTGGCAATCATACCACATCTTCTTTTTATATTCAAAAAAAATGTTTTTTGGTGAATGGAATTTATAAATTAAAAGATAGTTCAAATGATAATACTCGCTAAAAACATCGGAGATTTCTTATTTAGTAGAAATAGTGCTATGTCGCTTAGTCCGATCCCCCCATTTCATTGTAAGTTAGTGTTAGTTGATTTAAAGAGTCATATTTGTTGACAATAAAGTACAAGTAATTTAGTTTGTCCAGCCTGTGGTTATAATGTGGCGAAAGTGAAACACAACTTATCTTTATTACGTCGTCGGAGTTTTTATTATTTATATCGTTAGGTTACTCGTTTGAATTTATTGTAATATTTCTTCCATTTGAGAATTAATGGAAAAACGACAGGAACAAGTGGTTGGGTGATATCCAACTTATGTCCGAAATATTGAAATATTTTTGTACTCTTTCTCATATTTGTTTGACGTTCTCCTTTTCATACCAAATAACTCTGAACAACAACTCGAACTTTTTTTTTTAACTTTAAATCAATGGATAGCGACAAAAACTAAGGATTTTCTTATCCCAGACATAGAATACCTTAGAAATATTTTGCACCACGTTTCGGAATTTTGGATCCTCAATGCTTTTCAACTTTGTACTTGTTTGGCTTTATAAATATTTTAATATGAGCGTCACTGATGAGTCTTATGTAGACGAAACGCGCGTCTGGCGTACAAAATTATAATCCTGGTACCTTTGATAACTATTTACACCACTGGGTCGATGCCACTGCTGGTGGACGTTTCGTCCCCGAGGGTATCACCAGCTCAGTAGTCAACATTTCGGTGTTGACATGAATATCAATAATGTGGTCATTTTTATAAATTTCCTGTTTACAAAACTTTGAATTTTACGAAAAACTAAGGATTTTCTTATCCCAGGCATAGAAAACCTTAGAAATATTTGGCACCACGTTTCGGAATTTTGGATCCTCTATGCTCTTCAACTTTGTACTTGTTTGGCTTTATAAATATTTTAATATGAGCGTCACTGATGAGTCTTATGTAGACGAAACGCGCGGCTGGCGTACAAAATTATAATCCTGGTACCTTTGATAACTATCATATGAAGTATATTAAACAAACGACATGTGGAAATGGGGCTAAAAATAGAGTTCATTTTTTCCAAAATGGTCAAGTGGCATTACCTCATTAAGAATGTGATAAATGACAAGACCTTATCAAATACAGGAACAGACTAGACACATCATGTTGTGTATAATCGTCAAATATTGTACCATCATTATGTTATGTTAAAGTCGTTTAAAGAATTCGTAAATTATCGTTATGAAATAAGAAACCACATCATGCAATAAAACCAATACATCTAACGTTAAGCCACTACATACACATCAAGTTATGTTAAAACCACATTGCTTAATAAATCAACCACATTATATAGTGATTAGATCACATCGAATAATGCAAAACCATATCAAGTAATGAAAAAAACATATCAAGTCAAAACGAAACCATATCACGTAAAATCGAAATACCATTGAGAAATTACAATTCGATATTGAGTTATATCAAACATCATTACGAATTGTCAAACCATATTAGTAAAGACAAAGTATCAAAACATAATAATAAAACAACATGCATGGAACGTTATATTAGAGAACCACGTAGAACAGCTGTTGAGGTTCATACATATTCCTTATTTCGAAAGGTTAAAACTTGTAAGATAAATTTATATTTTGCATATTAAAGGAATTGATTACATTGTTAACTGCACTTTTTAACGTAAAATCATTTATTAATTGTAACAGTGGAGTTTTTGTTTTATCAAATAAATATGTCAATATTATTCCCAAAATGTTAGAAGAAAATCACAATTTTATTCCAAACAACAAAATGTATTATTGAAGCTTTCAATTTTTAAAATTGTGTTCATATTTTATGATATTGGGATTTAAATAGTCTAGCATTTTTATTCATTATCGAAATATTTGATGTAAATTTTACTTCGTCGTAAAATTTAGTTTTAAATTATATATTATATATTCGAATAACACAGATACCCGTAAACGTTAACTATCAAAATCGACTGATTTGGCTATTGAAAGACTATGTATCATCCATGCAAAATATCTCGTACATTTTAGTATTCTGTTCATATTTGCATCTTATTCTGGTGACTTCTTCTGTAAACGAATCATAAAATGCATTAGTCCAGCAGCTAAGTCCAATATTTTGGGACAATTGATCACTTTATGGTAAAAGCATGAAACTTTGCACAGTGTTAGTTATAATGCTTATAAACATTTTTGGATATGGAGCCATAAAAAAAAATCCACAATAGCCGCCAATTTCAAAATGGCCGCCAACAGTCGTGAAGCAGAGTCGAAAAATATAGTATAATTTATCATTTGAAAATAAAATCACAAAACTTTGCATATTGCTAGTTATGATGATTAGTAATCTTTTCTGAATATGGAACAATAAAAAAAAACACATAATGGCCGCCAATTTCAAAATGGCCGCCAACAGTCATGAGGCAGAGTCCCAAAATATGGTATAATTTATCATTTGAAAATAAAAGCACAACACTTTGCATATTGCTAGTTATGGTGCTTATTAATCTTTAATGAATATGGAACAATAAAAAAGAATTCAATAATGGCCGATAAATTCAAAATGGCCGCCAACAGTCATGAGGCAGAGTCCAATAAAATGGTATAATTGATCATTTGAAAATAAAAGCACAAAACTTTGAATATTGCCAGTAATGATGATAATTAATCTTTTCTGAATATTGAACAAACAAAGATAATTCCTTAATGGTCGACAAATTCCAAATGGCCGCCAAAAGTCTTATTATCAGAAACTATATCGTGTATATCTAGAAAGCTATTAACAATCAACAAATATTTGTGCTTTGCAAAACTTTCAGGATTTCAGGTTATCAAATCTTGAATTACATACTTTTTGTTTGTCTTTTTAACTTTTTCGATTCAAGCGTCACTGATACGGCATTTGTAGACGAAACACGCGTCTAGCATACAGAAGTTTTTCACAAGGAATATATAAACCAATTTACGATCATAGTTCTTACAACATGGCTACTGAAAAGACATTCAGGGTATCAGGGTATCAAGTGTAGAATATGACAAACCGACTAAATAAAATAAATTGATTGGGCAAACTACATCCTATGCCAAGAAATTATAGATGAAAAATTTAAACTTATATGCCCATTTGATTCTAAACGTCTCAATGTTGGTGCTGGTTATCAATCTTTAGCTGACAATATTAAGAAGTTTTATGAATTACGATTGATGCCTGAAGGCATTAAAGTGTGCATTGAAAACTTAGATGAGGGATCTGGAATAGGCATGTTGGCACAAATCTTGCAACTTAAAACTGAACAGGACAACGTTGAATAGAGCAGAAAAACGAACCTCACATGAGAGAATAGATAATAAAGCAACCACATCTAAAACGAAAACTGGACATAGCTTTTCCGTTCAGTCCACCAGTAACCCGTCTGTGTGCTTTTTCTGTAATGAAAATGGCCAAGAAGCCCTTCATGAGTCCTCAACGTTTGGACAAGATACACGTGTGAGAGAATGTGCAGTAAAATTAAATGACACATTGTTACTTGCAAAGTTAATTGCTGTCGATCTAATTGCACATGAAGCAAAGTACCACTCTAAATGTTTAGTTTCCTTATATAATCGTGCATCTCGAATTAGAATGAAAAATTATAATGTCGAATCTAAGAAGGAAAGTCAAATCCATGGTATTGCATTTTCAGAACAAGTCTCTTATATAAATGAAACAAGGTCATGCGATGAGACCATAATTGTTTACAAGTTGTCAGATCTATGTAAACTTTATACGGAAAGAATAACATGTCTAGGTGCAGATGTTTCACCTCGAGTTAATAGTACACAGAATTGTATCTAATTTCCCTAACTTAGATGCTTACAAACAAGGCCTTGAAAACATTCTTGCTTTGATGACATTGGTCCTGCATTGAAGAGAGACTGCTAAGAAGACTTTGATAATGAGTTTGTCAACATATCAAAATCAGCTAGGTTTGTTCGTAAAAATATTTTCGCATCAAATTTAGAATTTAAAGGAACCTTCTCAAAGGGACGTCAGGAAGCTTCTGTACCCCAGTCATTGCTTTCTTTGGTCAGTATGATTCAGTTTGGACCCAACATTCAGGATCGTTCATATTCTCAGTAGACATTAACAAAAGTGGTTGTATGGTTGTACAAAGAAACTATCCAACCGTCACATGAAAGATCATGAACCTGCAGTTCGGCTTATTTAGGAGTCATAATCCACTGTAAGACTATAAAACGTAATCTAGTAGACACTTTCTTCAAACTTGGACTGTCTGTCTCCTACGATCGAGTGTTAGACATTTCTACTTCAATGGCCAATGATGCTTGTCGTCGTTATGTCCAAGAAGGTATTGTTTGCCCTACCAATCTACTACAAAATGTTTTTACTTCATCTGCTGTAGACAACATTGATCACAATCCAAGCAGTATCTCGTTGAAAGATTCATTCCATGGTACAGGTATATCTTTATTCCAACATATTTCAGAGGATGTTCAAGGCGTTGTTCAAACATTTGACCAATCTGAACCTATTTTGAAATGCCAGTCAAAGAGAGTGCTTCTTTTACCAGAGAGTTATTCAAATCTTCAACCAGCTGTACTAAGATTCAGCGAACCAGATATCTCATTAGTTGAGGGAGAACTTTCAATTGATATGTCCTCATTCCCAGCTGTATTAAAAGGGGAATTCAAATGGCTGAACATCTGTGGATAGGATTTGGCGCTGGGAAGAACTTCCGATATATTTAAATTCATGGATTGTGCCTTGCTCTAGGACCATTGAAATTAAAAGTCTTTCCACTGTTCCATTCTATCATTTACCGGTTGTGACACAGACTCAGCTTTTTCTGGGAAAGGTAAGAAATCAGCTTAGGACACATGGTCCGTATATGAGTAGTTGTCAGGAGCATTTCTGCAGGTTATTGAGAATCCAAATGAAGTGGAAATTTTGAAAGTGTTAAAAGTAATAGAACGATATGTTGTGCTTTTGTATGATCGGTCTAGTACAGCTAATATGGTGAATGAGTTTAGAAAACAGTTATTCATGCAGAAGACAAGAACAATTGACAATATTTCTCCAACACGAGATGCACTTCTTCATTGAACATACGAAACGTGCAGCTTACCAAGGTAGTGTTATTTGGGGGCAATTGTTTAGTTGCAAATTCAAGTATGCCGTCACCAGATTTATTTGGTTGGCAAAAACTGGATGGTACTTGGATACCTTTCTGGACTGTGCTTGCTGAAGCTTCAATGTCATGCATGTAATTCTTGCAAGCAGCATTCAAATACACAGCATTATGCAACTGCTTACCGGACTGTGAAAGAGAAACTGATTGAGACTGTGCTTTCTTTTGATTTTCCTGCATTTGTATCATATTTTAATTATAATTTTGATATGTTGTTATGTTAAATAGTTACTTGCGAGTTTTTTTTTAATTTCTTATCTCATTTCTAAAAAAGAAATACTCTTTGTACTGATTCAATACTGCATATGTTGGTTTGGTTTCTTTTCATTTCAGGAAAATTGTGAAATTTTCTAAGGTCACTACCTGTAACTGTGAAATAAGAACTCGTCAAAGACGCCATTTTGAGTTGTATTGGCCATTTTTATTTCAAAGTTAATGTCACCTGTTACATTAAATAATAATATGTTTGTATAAACGTGCTTGTATTGAAATAAATGATCCATCGGTTTTTAATCATTTCAATACCATTTTTAAAAACAAACGTCAAATTTTGACATGTTAAACGGCGCCATTTTGAATTTTGCCGTCATTTTTAAAATATTATCTATGCACCCAGGTATGTAAATGATACAAAGTAGGCCTTTATTGATATCAAATGATCAGTTTCACGGATTTGGTAACTTTCTATCACACAATGATGGTGTATACATACGTATACTGTCAAACTTAGACATTTTGACGCGCCATTTTGAATTCGGACGCCATTTTGATGATTTCTGTATTATAAGGTTTAAAAAAAAAAATTGACATATCTTAATTGTATTTCCTTAAGTTTGTGACATCTTGTAAACCCATTAAAATTGGAAGACTTCATCAAGTGAATTATGTTATACTTATGTCGACCATCTTGAATTTGGCGGCCATATTGGAATTTTTTTTCGTGGCTCCATATCTGAATTTTGTCTATACCCCTTAATCTTTCACTATGCCAAGTTTCATGCTTTTACCATAAAGTGATCAATTATTCTGATATCCGCTGGACTACATGCACCAAAGATAAATGATCAATTTAAAAGTGCACATATGATTAAATAATTATGCAGATATGGTATGATTGCAAATTTGACAATTATCATACATAGTTTTTAAATGACATTGATTTAATCAGCAACTGTACATCGGTTGACCCATTAACAAATCTGATACCGTATATTTAGCTCTGAAACTAGTTTTGAAATGTGAAACTACGTAAACGAAGAAACTAGAGGCTCTAAAGGGCCTGTGTCGCTCACCTTGGTCTATATGCATATTAAACAAAGGACACAGATGGATTCATGACAAAATTGTGTTTTGGTGATGGTGATGTATTTGTGGATCATACTTTACTGAACATTCTTGCTGCTTACAATTATTTCCATCTATAATGATATTGGCCCAGTAGTAACAGTGGAAAATATTTTGTAAAAATTTACAAAATTTGTGAAAATTGTTGAAAATTGACTATAAAGGGAAACAATTCCTTAAAGGGTCAATTGACCATTTTGGTTATGTTGACTTATTTTAAGGTCTTACTTTGCTGTACATTATTGCTGTTTACAGTTTATCTGTATCTATAATAATAAGGACAAGTTTGGTTAAATTTGTCTCAGTAGTTTCAGAGGAGAAGATTTTTGTAAGATTACAAAAATTTACCAAATATTGTTAAAAAAAGAATATAAAGGGCAATAAATCCTAAAGAGGTCAACAGACTGTTTTGATCATTTGAATTATTTGTAGATTTAATTTGCTGAACATTATTGCTGTTTTCAGTTTATCTCTATCTATAACAATATTCAAGATAATAACCAAAATGGCAAAATTTCCTTAAATTCCCAATTCAAAGGCAGCAACCTAACAACAGGTTGTCCGATTCATCTGAAAATTTCAGAGCGGATATATCTTGACCTGATTTACAATTTTACCCGCTAATCAAATTTGCTCTTAATGCTTTGGTTTCAGAGATATTAGCCAAAATTTACATTTTACCGCTTTGTTCTATTTTTAGCCATGGCGGCCATTTTGGACGGGTCACATTACAAACCGAACCGTTTATAGAAAATAATGTAATTTTCATGATTTACACGATCTAAACAACATAATGTAACGCAACTTGAATGCAAACATGTGTTTCTCTAAATTGCAGAACTATTTGTGACAACCACTGAACCACATTATTTAAACGTGGAACAGGCACATAGAGAAGGAATCAAGGGTGCACTAGTTTGCTAGTGACAAATCCTTTTACTAACCTGAGACAGTAGTGTAAAGTACAACATAAGAACACATTATGAAAATATTTTGAAATAGGCCTAAGGTAGCACAATAGAAAGATTTATACCTCCCATTCCCCAGTTTTAAAGTTCTGTAACTTTTCTTATAATGCTTGAACATTTACAAAAGTTGTATTTATGGATAGCTCATAGATCACTCTTTCAAATTAATACAATAAAGTATTATACTGCAATTATGTAATCAATTATGAGGTTAAATGTGTCTAAAAAATTTAAAAGAAATTTCCACTTTCAATTGAAATTAGCTTCTTCTTGGATATCCTGAGAGGGTTGATTTTATTATATGTTGTTCCTAGAACCATTATTTACAAAAGGTTGGCTCAGATTTTAGATAGAATGTATAGATCAAATTTTACACCTAATCAACTATTATCTACTTGTATGTGGTAAGGATGTTTACACTAATTCGTAATTTATGAGAGAATGATATACGATAGCTATAAAAGAGGGACGAAAGATACCAAAGGGACAGTCAAACTCATAATCTAAAACAAACTGACAACGCCATGGCTAAAAATGAAAAAAAGACAAACAAACAACAGCACACACGACACAACATAGAAAACTAAAGAATAAACAACACGAACCCCACCAAAAAACTAGGGGTGAACTCAGGTGCTCCGGAAAGGTAAGCAGATCCTGCTCCACATGCGGCACCCGTCGTGTTACTTATGTGATAACAAATCCGGTAAATAGTCTATAATTTGAGACAACTTTTTGTAGCTCCTGATGTGTTGATTAAGATTTCGTTTTAAAAATTCCTGTATAGTTATAGAGATAATAGAGCTAAATGTATTCAAGTGAACTGACCAAGAGTTTGACATTAATTGCATAATAATTGATTACATAATGATTGCATAACAAAAATAGTGCATTCATTTAAAGAAACTCATCATAGATACCAGGACTAAATTTAGTATATACGCCAGACGCGCGTTTCGTCTACAAAAGACTCATCAGTGACGCTCGAATCCAAAAATTAAAAGATTTATAATATAGCAAAGTGCTCTCGACCAATGAAATTGTAGGATTTTGTGAAGAATGTATGTAAATCATGTTCTTAGTAGTAAGGGATAATCCTATTGTTTGGGTCTATTAACAGTTCAAAACAAAGAGTTTCTATTAATGAGTTACAACTGCCCCGAAGCACATTTATTAGATTGAAAGGATATATCTCAGTGATTAAACCTGACTAAAAGTTGTATTGCAAAACAAATAAAAAAATCTAAATAAGTTAAAGTTTACTGGTGCAGTAAACTGTACACCTCGAATGTCATTATAAATATATAATAAACTTCAAATTACTAAAACAAATAGACAATATCAAATCAAAGTCAGAAAGACTAAAAAAAGTTTTAAAATACAAAATCACTCTAGTCTTTAACTTTCCAAAACTCTATTTAATGAATGGTTGGGAAGAATGGTTAATTTCCAATATTGCGATTAAATAAAAAAAAACAAAAAATAAAAAAAAACAGGATTTTGAATATATTCAACATTTTTAAAGGCATTTTATTAGAACATTTCCTTCACCTAATTAATTAGTTTTTCCTTCAATTAATGAAATAGTATTTGATTTAAAAAGTCAGATTGTGAAATAAATTGTAACTCAAATGTATTTTTTTTAAATTTAAACTGTAAATAGAAAAAGGATAATTCCTCACTAAACTTTTACATAATTTACATCCATGCTCACAATCAGGAAACAACTACAATTCCAACCTTTTCTTTGTACTCTTATGTCACCTAATGTCTATTACGTATTTTTTGATATCTCAGTCCTTACATCACTAAAACTAACTCATAAATGAAATGCTAAGAAATGAAGTCATGCATCAAAACAAAAACATCTAATTAACATTGACAATGCTAACAATGAAACTAATTCTTGAATGAAACCAATCAGGGGATCATTCATGCCTTGAGCACTTTACAATATTCTAAGTTTGTAAGAGAATGATAATCCCTATCGTTGTCTTACATATACTAATCTTTTACCTATTTATATATACCTCTTTCATTAATTTATATGCAGTCTTTTAACAGCATTTTAAAGGTTGGAGATTGAAAGTTAAAAAATATTTGTATTGTGCTACCTTAATTCATCATATTCCAACAAATAAGACAACATCTAACGACGTTATTTTCTGACAATATTTGGTTGCAGAAATATTCAATCTTGGCTATCGTAAAAATAAAGTACAATTCTATTGATATGGTATACTTTCTTAACCTATATATTTCGTTTAACTTAAGACATCACTAATAACACTCATGTGCTTGCCATTCCCAATAACGATATTTAAGTTTAGCATTTCTCAATTACTATTTCTATTTATAGCAAAAATCAAGAATACATTTCGAGTCGTCAAAAAGTCATACAAACCCGAAGAAAAAATTCTTTTAGGCACAGTAGTTAAAGTTCATACCACCGGTGATGAAGTTGATGTGCAATGGGACGTCAAGAAAGAAAATGATAAAATTAGAGTGAACGAGCTACGTTTATTTGATAATGCATGTACAGGTAATCAGTGATTAGATTTTTACATATATTTAAATATATATTTATAATGTCTAAAAATAGCAACAATCAATCCAATATATTTAGACGAGGATCAATTTGTGAAAATACATTGATACAGTTAATGAATTAAAATTGTATTAATGTCTAAGAATATTACTTAAACACGCTAATTTATACATTAAAAAGTTCCTATTAGATTTCGAATTGAAATAGTCAATATTTCGCTAAAAATAGCTTCATCAGGCGTGTGCATCTCTAAATATAAATTGGATGAATAACAAACAAATATCTTTGTAGCTTGAACTAAACAAAATTTGAGTAAAACTGTAACATATTTATTAATGTTCTTTAAAAAAATATATGTTTGAAGTTTCAGCTGCATAAAGTTGGAGTAAAATTTTAACATATATATTGATGTTTGATAAATTGTATGAATTTCTATTAATTAATTTGTATGATTTCAAGATTATGGTTTAGATTTGTTTTTAAATCTTTTTGCGTCTCTCTAAATGAGTCCATCAGGTTCAAGAGTTCGTAACTAGTGCATCCAACTCTCTCTCTCTCTCTCTCTCTCTCTCTCTCTCTCTCTCTCTCTCTCTCTCTCTCTCTCTCTCTCTCTCTCTCTCTCTCTCTCTCTCTCTTTTGTCTTCCTAGTGTATTCCAATTATGGTTTTTCTCAATGATTTGAAATATGACTTTTTCAAAATCATGTCCTGCTCTTAAACATTTTAAAAGACGTCTTGTAATTGGGCAGTTTCTTTCTTTTGTATAAAATGACCGATGGTTATTTAGTCGGATCTTAAATGGTGTATATGTTTCACCAACATATTGTTATAAAAATGTTGTACTTTTTCTTTGTGACTGTGCTGACGAATTGGGTTTCCATGTTGGGAATTGCAGCACTTACAATTGCCACTTCCGCATTAATATTGTTTATAATATCCTATTGTCGGTATCTCCTGTTTAGATACTTTGGATGCTACTAGAATATTTTTGAGTTTTTTTGGGTCTACGGTAAGCCATGACGGGTACGGGAGGTGATTGAAAAATTTCTTTAAAGGAAGAATCATTTTCAATAAGACGCCAATGTTTGCAATTGTGGACAATAGATGAAGATGAAAGCTAACAACAAACAAGATGATTTTATTTGTCTGGGCCGTCTTTTCTTTGTATTCATGTAGGTTTGTTCGGTCTTTTTATTTTGCTTTACCGAAAGCTTCTGAAATATTTTTGTTCTTATAACCTCTTGATTTAAATTGCTGTCTGAGTTGTCCCAAACGATCGTTAATTTTGATTCTGATGAAGAAATCCGTTTTAACCTGATGGCTTGGCTGTACGGAATGCTCCGGGAACAGTGTCTTGAGTGATTTGTAAGTTTTTTGGTGCGAAGGTCGGTTGTCATGACTCCGTTTTATAAAGTTATGGTCGTGTCGAGAAATGTAATTTCTCATTTGAAACTTCTGGTGTGAACTTTAAAGATTGATGAAAGTTATTACAGAAATCAAGAAATTCTTGCAGACGTTCTGCAGTTTCGTTCCATTTGATCTCGATCTCATCTATATAATGGAGCAAATACAAGGGGTTGTATGGTACACTCGAAAAGATAGTTCTTTGAGACTCCCAAATAAAATGTTGGCAAAATAAGGTGCTATTTTGGTTCTCATACTGATACCGTTAATCTGCAAGTTGTGATGGTCGTTGAATACAGAATTGTTGTTTTCGAGCACTAGTTTCAAAAACTGAACCGGACAGTATGTTGGGGATCTTTATCCTTACGACTGTTCCATACTCGTTCACAAGCAACTACTCCTTCAATTTTTGGAGTATCGGTGTATAAAGAAGACAGGTCCATCGATACCAAAATTGTGTTGTTGGTAAGGGATTTCATTCATCCATGTTCTGCAAATGATCTGTTGTATCTTGAATGTAGGATGACATTATTCTAACATGTGGTCTAAGATGGTAATCAACGAATTAATTCAGATTTTTTTTCGTTTGAATGGCCATTGGCAGATACAATCGGTCTTCCCGGAATCCCTTCTCTATGAAGTTTTTAGAGCATTTAAAATCGACTAGCTGTGCAGGTTTCATCAGGGCGTAGATAGTCGTACGTGTTGTCATCTTTGTGTTGGTTTTTTTTCTATTCAAATCCGAAAGGACCTTATTAATTTGTTTGCTAATTTCTTTTTGAGGATCATCTAATTGTTTGTAACATTTAATGTTTGAAAGCTGACGACAACCTTCTTGAATGGAGTCGGTTTACTCCTGTGTGAGATATAAACAAATCGGAAAATTCATTTCCTTTCTTGACACATGTTTTTATATTTTGATACACATTATAGATCACATTAAATAGTTTACCTTTCCTGTGTGATTTTTGCATTTTTGTCACAATCCCGATCTCCATACAGTGTCAAAAGCGTTTTTTTCAATTCTATCAAAGTGTAAAATAGCTTCTTACCAATTGAAAAATGTATGGTAATTAAAGAATACAATACAAATATATTATCAACAGTAGAGAATCCTCTACAAAAACCTGTATGTGACTTTGAAATCAGGTCTACGTGATCTGCATTATTTCTTAACCAGTAATTCAACATAGCTGAAAAAGTTTACTAAAGAATGAATTCAATGTGATATCTCTGTACATTTCGGGATCGGACCTTCACTATTCGAAGCTTTGCTATTTTTACAAATTAGAAACAACCTTTTTAATTTAATTTTTCGGTTTCTGGACTATTTGAAAATAACTCAACATCGTCTGGTAATGTATCAAAGTTAAAACCTTGTTCAAAGACATTTTCTGGCTCGACATTTTCATTTAGGATTTCATAATGATCATACAATGCTTTTAGAGATATATCATCATCGTTTTTTTTTTTATTTATTATCATTTAGATTGTTAAGGATTTTCGGTCCGTGTATATCTGCGTCCATTCGTTTTTCGTTTTGAAATATCAGAAACAAAAAACAAAAAACGAAAGTGTTTTCATTTTTTGTTTTTGATTTCTTAAAAACCAAAATGAAAAACAAAAGTGTTTTAGTTTTTCGTTTTTGATTTCACAAAAACTAAAATCGAAAAATGAAAGTGCTTTCATTTTACTTACTTTTTTGATTTCACAAAAAACAAAAAAACGAAAAATGAAAGTGTTTTCAATTTATCTTTCCCATACTTTTCAATTGTCATCCGAATGATGACAATGTTGTCATTTGTCATTCATTTAAAGGTGCATCAGAGAATGAAATTATAACAATGTTGTCGATTTTTGTTACATACTTAAACAAAATGGATGTACTTAGAGTTTTGTATATAATTTTAATTATTTCTTGATTTAAATTGTAAAATGTTTTCTTTTCTTGGTGTACAGTCATTGATAGTAAATGTTGCTAATGTAAACACACCGGTGTTCATTCAACATAATGTAGACAAAATAGACCGCATGACTTCTGAATTGAACTACGGTGATAAAGTAATGAAAGACTTTCAAATTACCTTGTTTATATCTTATATAAAGAATAAATTATTATATTTAAATATTACATTTTGTAAACGAATCAAAAATTTAAATTGTACAATATAATATTATGTAAAGGTGATACAAATAAAAAAATTGATGACAACATCACACTAACAAGGGAGGTAACTACTTTCAAAACTGACACGAAACCTAGCCCGGTCGACCTTAAAGTATACATGAACAGCGGTTGTCAGATCAATATTATTTTAATCGAAGAAAATGTCGACGGGTGCAAAAGTCTTTATCAATCTAAAACATAAGGGTGTGTAATCTTTACTTTTAAGTTTGGAGAGGTTGATCTAAGATGATAATACAGAAGCGTAACTACATGTAGCCTCTATTACAAATAAAGCAAACTATATTGTTGGCAATGGAAGGGCTCAGGGACCCCGGAAGAACTGGAAAAAATTATACAAAATCTTTCGGACCTTTTCTTAACTTTCATCTTTGGTCTCGGAGCAAAATATATAGATACAGTGAAAGACTTTTAGTATTTACATGTAGGAACAATATCAAAAGATATATGTAGGATGAAGAAAAAACAATGTAATCCACATAGTCAAGTGTGTGGCTATTGTTAGTTTAAACATATTTATTAATAGTGGAAAGGAAATGTTCTCCCCGGAACAGGGATCGAACCAGAAACTTTTGTTTTTTTAGTCCCTAGCACTAACCTATGTTACTTTTGTATAATGAGTATCAATGGTCCGTTCCTCGTTGAAGACCCTCCAGCTACTTTCAAGATGAAGAACAGGAATAAAAGCCCTGTTCATTAATTATTTGTATTTTGTCTATATATTTTGTGCGATTTTGTCTCGTGTACATTTACTCCACATCTCTTTATTTTCTATTCAGGACCTGGACATGGCTCAATGCTAGTTTAGCCCTCTAATGTTAAAGGTTATACATGTATGTTTTTTTTTTAATTAATCGATAACGTGGGATTTGAATTTGTAGCTTTAATGTAACCTTTTCAGCTTTTTAACTTGTATTTACAGCAAAGATAGCCAGTTTTGTGTTCTGTAATAAACTGTAACAGTTTGATTTTCCAAATCCGGTAGCATCGTAACTTCTCAAAACATCTTCCGCACAATATCTGGACATCTGTGCCATGGGCATGTACAATTGCCAAACAACACATGCCCGGTTCTTTAGTCTTCGTAGATCTATTCCAACTTAAGTCTTATCGAGTGTACGACAAGCAGAACATGATATTTTATACCATGGAATATTGAATCCATAGTCATAAAGATCGATTACTTGATTGGTGTTCCGTTAATTAGCTGCAGACCAAAAACGCGAGAGCTACTTTCGAATATTTCTACAATTTCAAGCAATTTTCCACTCACAAACACAATAATATTTTCAACATTTATTAAAATATTTTTTGTGTACACTTTTTTATTTGTATGTTGTTTTAAAATATCAATTTGACTTGAATTTCGGATCCCGCTAACACGTTTAACCCCGCCACATTCTAAATGTATGTGCCTGTCCCAAGTGAAGAGCCTGTAATTCAGTGGTTGTCGTTTGTTTATGTGTTACATTTTTGTTTTTCATTTAATTTTTGTACATAAATTAGGCCGTTAGTTTTCTTGTTTGAATTGTGTTGCATTGTCATTTCAGGGCCTTTAATAGCTGACTATGCGGTATGGGCTTTGCTCATTGTTGAAGGCCGTACAGTAACCTATAGTTGTTAATTTCTGTGTTATTTTGGTCTGTTGTGGAGAGTTGTCTCATTGACAATCATACCACATCTACTTTTTTATATTTATATGAGTATATTAAATATACATGTATATACCAAGCTACATTTTAAAGTCAGTTTATATCTTGTTTCTCGTCTGACTATACAAAAGGCTAGGAGAGTTACTTTGATAGACCACGTTTTCTGATAGGCTGTCTATATAAAGTAATGGGACAATGCATGGCATGAAGACATCACCAAATCACCGTATGTCATACTCAAAAAGACATCCAGAGCTTACCATAGTCATCAACTACCCACCAACATGCCGTGAGCCCTGGTTTGCTCTTAACACAAATACAAAATGTCAAAATATTCTATTCAAACTGGATGACTTGGGAGAAAAACATTGAAACTTTCCAAAGACATACAACAACAACCCCCCCCCCCCCCTTTTCAACTTTTTAATAAGAAGATTTGGTAGTATTGCAAATGAGTCAACTATACCACAAAGTTCAAATGTTGTGGATGTAAGCAATTATATATAGGCAACCATATAACCTTCAACAATGAGAAAAAAAACATACGGTATTGTCGGCTGCAATAGTCCATGAAATGAAAAATGTGAAACAGTTCAATTGAGAAAAATAACGGCCTATTTTAAAACAGTCAACATAAATTACGAAAAACTAATATGAAAGACATCAACAAACGACAACAACAGAACTACATGCTCCTGGGTTGGAGCAAGCACATGCCATATATGGCGGGGTTTAACATGTTTGTGAGCGCTCAATCCCCCCTGAACCTGGGACAGTTTTGTTTCAGCACAGCATAAGAACAACTATATACAAATCAGTCGAAAAGGGCTTAACGCATGAGATCGATACAAAACAGAAGAAAACAAAACATCTAACAAAAACACATGTCGAATGTGGCAGGGTATTTATACATCGTTTTCAAACAATCAAAGTACTGAAGTACTGAACATCGAATGACTGCAAGTTTTTTTGGATTGTCACAAGCACTTGTGTCAGAAAAAAATCACATCTCTAGACCTGAAAGTGAGGTTAATGTACAGATCTAATTTTCTTTCTAAGACAAGTTCGTGCGTGTATGAGTGTATGATGAATAAATGACAGGAAATTCAACTTCAACGTAATGCCTACTATATTGTAGTGATACAAATCAGTACACTCTTATATATATGATTTTCATCCATTTGTATATCATTCTATTTTACTATATTATAAATAGTACAGTACAAGTGCATGGTGGAAACTCTTCTGAAATAACTCGATTTTTCTAATAGATTGGATTTGAGTAGGTATTTATATTTCTCGCAAAACTCAGTACACATATTTTATATCATATGATCTTTTTAATTTTAATGTCAAATATAGAGTTCTGACCCTCAATTTCACGATCCACTAGACATGGAAAATGATAGTGCGAGTGGGGCATTTATGTACCATGGACACGTTCTTATTCAAATCCTTTATTAAAGAAGTTTGTAAATTTACTTCAGATAAAAATACTACATTTGTAAATTAGACGAAATAATCTAATAAAAAGGTATATCTCTGATTTCGTTATACTTATATGCATGAGAACATTACTATAGATATGAATTTCAATAAGATTGTTGAACGAACGCGTTCAATCTTAGGATTTAATTGTTATCAATTTTGCCGAGCAGAGCGAGGCAAAAACAAATAGACGTCTTTCAAACCATAGTTAATATGTATGCTATACACACATTATGTTTTTAATCAAACTTGGTAATCAATCATTAATCAAAAGTACAGTTCTAGATAATAAAAAATCATGAAATATTTGGTCTAGTAATCAAATAATCATACAAAAAAACAGTAGTTATCGTTTGTTGATGTGGTTCTCGCTTCTCGTTTTTTACATAGTTTAGACCGTTGGTTTTCCCGTTTCAATGGTTTTACACTAGTCATTTTTGGGGATCTTTTTAAATTGTTTTTCGGTGTGAGCCAAGGATTCGTGTTGAAGAGGGTACTTTGACCTATAATAGTTTACTTTTACAAACTGTGACTTTATGGAGAGTTGTCTCATTGGCACTCATACCACATCTTCTTATATCTATATATTATTTCGATATGTTTAATTGGGGTCTGGAGCTGGGAGGTCAGTTACTGCTGGTAGTTCTTTGTCAATTTCTGAATCATATTTATTTTGCGTAGTTTCTTTTGTTTACTATTCTGACATCGGACTCGGATTTCTTTTAAACTTAGGTTTTCTGTGCATATTGGTATGTGTTTGTTTATTCTACATCAGCTAGCTATAGTTGTATAGTGGGAGGGTGATATCTCACAAAGCATTTTGCGCCTGTCCCAAGTCAGGAGACTTCGGTCTTTGTTAGTTTTAAATGTTGTTTTTTTTTGGTTTTTTTAATCTAAGTTAAGTGTGACGTCCATTTTTACATAACTAGTATATATTTTATTTTAGAGACCAGCTGAAGCCCGCCTCAGGTTGAGGGATTTTCTCGTTGTGTTGAAGACCCTTGGTGGCCTTCGGCTGTGCTCTTTGGTTAGGCTGTTGTTTCTTTTACACGGTTTTTATTTTCATTCTCAATTTTATTGATTGATTGATTTATTGATTGGTTGATTGATTGATCATTTTACTTCAAGCAAAAGTCATGATCATTTGAGAATCCTTTATTTGTATTGTAGTGTTAATTTCACCAATGAATCTCTACATTAATTTGTGTCTTGATATTAAATTTCTTTGTAATGACCATCTGATTATAATAAACACGCAAGAATATGAAATATGAAAATGTATTTGGCCTTCAATGTCTCAACCTTTTTTAATGTGAGTAACTTCATTGTTCAGTTAGATTTCCGATTTTGATATTGTCTTTGCAAGCTTCCATAATAGCTTTCCGGTAATTGTTCTGCATGAAACACTTTAAGAAAGCGCATTGACTTAATTTTCCAAACGTTTATTGGAACCCAATAATTTGGCAAGGTGTTGCAACCTGTAATGTAAAGAAGTTACAGCCAATTGCATTGAGTGTGTAGGCAAAGGTAGCTTCCTTAATTATCTTGCTTGTATTATTAGGTTAGGTAAACTACCCTCCTTTAAGAGAAGACTAGTTCAACAGATAACCAATCAATATGTCTGTAGGACTAGGCTCCTTCTACAGGAGGGTAGTATACCTTACCTAATAATGACTTCAAGGTTCAGCTAACAAGCAAGCAAACCAAAGATATAACATTTGTCTACACACTCAATGTAATCGGCTGTAATGAAAATGCGGAGTTTTTGAGACCAGGCTCAAGCAGCCAGTCGGTAGCAGCCAGTTTTCAAATATTTATATAAACACAAATGTTGCATAAGACTCAAACGTACTTCGAATGTTTTTATTAATATTTAACCACTATATCATCAGCTTTTAATATATAATTAAGCAGTCAAAGACACTATTCAATTAATTTTAATATTTCATTTCTGGTTCCTTAGCTATATAAAGGCAAAATCAATTGCTTTCGATATATTACACAGCATACTGCCCGCTTTACATTTTAAATAGTCAACACTTTTGAGTGTTTATAGAATCGTTAATAATTAGGATTTTTTTTAAATGATGGCAAAATTGCACTATAATTGTGTGAAATAGCTTTCCTTATTATCGGCATCCTGTCAAATAGTTCATGAAAAGTGATAATTATTCTGCATTAAAAGAAACTTTAAACTTTTTTTTTGCCACACAAACCTGTTTTTACAAAACATACTACCTCTGAACTAGTGGATTTCGCTTAAATATGGTTGGACAAAAGGTTTATTTTTTGTATTCAAAGTATGGTGGTCAAGAAAATTATTTATTAGCTAAACAAAGATTAATCCGTGCTATAAATTAACTTGTAATTTTGATCAAGTAGGCCCTAGATCTCTAGCTTACGTTCTCACTTAGTGCAATTAAAAGTATTGCCGCAGATTTTTTTTAAATAATTGTCCGGTGAGGGTTGGGTAAGGTATCCGACCTCAACTTAAGACCTACTTTAGAAAGAAAAAAAACAAGCAGAACAACACCCTGGATTTTTCTTGTAGACCTCAGCTACCCAGCTTCCCTTTGCACCTAGTGGGGACAATATTTATTACATTTTCGGTAAGGGTGGGGTCGGGTGTTCGACCCGAACTTTGGACCTATCTTTAAAAAAAATAAGCCAAACAGCAACCTTGATTCTTTTTCTCCAGCAGACATTTTTTTAACTTTTATTTAATGATCGGGTAGGGTGGGAACCTGAGGTCCAGTTGAGAAAAAAATATACAGTGACTCCAATGTGCAGAACAATTACCGGAAATCTATGATATATATAGTTTGCAAAATAAGTAATATGTTGGCAAATAGTGAAAGCACGCTTCTTAATAAATAGACATAGAAATAAAGAGAAACCGTATGATAACCAATAACAATCTCCTAGAGACAAACTACATTACATTTTAACAGCATTATTCTAGCTATTTTATTTATTTCTTGGTCCACTGTCTCTATTATTTATATTTTTGTCCACTACTCTCAATTCCATAATCCCCATCAACGGCCTATAGTGTCCAATATGCTCCTTATAGTCTTCACAAATAAGCAAAACCAATACCGAATAGGCTCCGAATGGCAAAATAATTGACTGCTTTAATATCCCGGTTTGAATTGTGAAATTGAAGAAATTTGTTTTTCAATCAATTGATCAAGCAAAATACATTATCGTCCTCGATGTTCGTAAAATACTGGCAGATGGACCTTGGTCATCAATTCTAATAATCTTGTATCAACCTTTCTAAACTTAAAAGTAAAGTTCAACCACCCATATTGTTCAGATTGTTAAAGCCTTTTGCATCCGTCGATATTATCTTCGATTAAAGTAGTATTGATCTGATAACCGGGCTAGTTTTCGTGTCAGTTTTAAAAGCAGTTACCTCCCTTGTTAGTGTGATGTTGTCATCAATCTATTATTTGTACCATCTTTATATAATATTATAGTGTACAATTTAAATTTGTGATTCGTTTAATATTTAAATATAATAATTTATTCTTTATCAAAGATATAAACAAGGTAATTTGAAAGTCTTTGATTACTTTATCACCGTAGTTCAATTCAGAAGTCATATGCATGCGGTCTATTTTGTCTTCATTATGTTCAATGAACACAGGGGTGTTTACATTAGCAACATTTATTATCAAGACTGTACATCAAGAAAAGAAAATATTTTACAATATAAATAAAGAAATAATTAAATTTATATACAAAACTTTAAGTCCATCCTTTTTGTTTAATATATATAAGAACATGAGGAAGATGTGGTGTGATTGCCAACGAGACAACTCTCCATCCAAACAACAATCCAAAAAAGCAAACCATTATAGGTCAATGTACTGTCTTCAACAAGTATGTAACAAAAATCGACAACATTGTTATAATTTCATTCTCTGATGCACCTTTAAATGAATGACAAATGACAACATTGTCATCTTTTGGATGACAATTGAACAGTGTGGGAAAGATAAATTGAAAACACTTTCATTTCTCGATTTTAGTTTTTGAGAAATCAAAATTGAAAAATGAAAATACTTTTGTTTTTCGTTTTTTGTTTTGTGGAATCAAAAACGAAAAACGAAAACACTTTTGTTTTTTATTTTGTTTTTTAAGAAATCAAAAACAAAAAATGAAAACACTTTCGTTTTTTGTTTTTTGTTTTTGATATTTCAAAACGAAAAACGAATGGACGCAGATATGCACGGACCATTTTCCATAGAGCTTTTGTATCCTTTTTTGAAATATTACGAAACACATCAGCAGCCTTTTGGTAGTTTGCAAAATCTGTATTTAATTTTTTTTGTATGTTCTTTACTAGCTTGTCTCATTTTACGTCTGTTTTCAGCATTTTTCAAAAAACTATTCCTCTTTCGAGCTTTCTGAAAAAAATCTACCCATCGAGCAATTTTTATTAAACCAAGGTTTAGAATTTTCATGTTTGTAAATATGTTTATGTTTCTTTTATTTTCCAAAACGTTTCTACCGCCTCATTTTAAAAATTTTGCCGATATCTAAAACTATATTGTTTATATCATTTTGATTAGCATCATTATTCACGGTCAATTCGCCAGTTTATTCATAACAGTGGCCAAAATACCTTCGGGATCATTGTGAATCCGATCAACGTATTCCGATTTCTGTTCACTTTTTCACCTGACAAAAGTTTTATCATTTCTATTGTCGGTGGAGCCAAAGGAACATCGCCATCTAAAGAGTACTTACGAGAAAAGCATTTTCATTTATGGTAATATGGACACAGTCAGCATGTTGTTCTAAATGATATTTAGGCATTATGAATTTGTAAAAAAAGCAGTCTTTTTTACATTGAACGTGACGTGTTCCTAAGCTTTTGACAAATAAAATGTATACCTATTTTTAAAAGCAAAGAATAAAATTAAGAATGGAAATTGAAAATGTGCCAAAGAGTCAACAATCCGACAAAAAACATAAAAATAGACCAAGACAACCAATAAGTTTTCATTGCTGCAAGAAAATCCTTCAACGGAAGCGGGCTTTAGCTTGACCATAAAAATATGTACTTGTTTAGTAAACATGGACGTCATTCTAAACTCCGGTATATGCCATGTCAGGAAACTTAAGAACAAATTTGATTCTGATAGGAAATTCTCTCAGAATTTGTGTACGTCGACGTGGACATTTTAAGACACGACCGAAAGACGGCCTTTCTGATCTAAATGAGGCAAACCATTTTAAAATTACCATCCGTTGAACGATTTAAAAAATGGACAAATACGTGATGATTTCATTTAATTCTTTGAAGAACAATACAAACATTAATGCCCTTTTCGATCTCCAGCATCTTTAAATCAAAACTGAGTTAAATTGGATATTTAATAAATGTATTTCTTCTGTTTTAGGAGTGAAGCATGATGTAACATGTGCCGAATGTTTTGAATATCCTCTGTTTGGATTTCGATGGAAATGTCTCAACTGCGACTCGTACAATTTATGCACAATTTGCTATATGGTTGATGGACATGATCTAAGACATACATTCAAACGAATCGAAAGAGAGGATTCAAAAGGGTAATAAACCGTTCATATACTTATCTTTTTTTTCAGAAATTTTAAAGTTGTCATGATTGAGAGAGGGATTGCCCTGATTTGATGATAATTTATTCTGTCGTTTCAATTTGGACAAATACTTGTACGACAACGCTATGCGTAATGTATTACTTCAACAAAATCATTTTATATTACATATATTAAACGTTATAATTGCTAATAAATTCAGCGTCAATTTTATCTTCGTTTTCTGTTATTAAAAATCTATATTGAATAAACATTACAAGCATCGTAAGCTGTTTGTAATAACCATTATACAAATCGTTGATACTTAACATAAGCTATATTTGAAAATATTCTGCTTCGTGTATGACCTTCTCCTTAGGTCAACAAATTCTTAGCATGCTTATTGCGATTAACATTCAAAATACTAAGAGATCTTCATTAACTTAAGGACCAACTGCCTGAACATATATTCTGGAAAGGTTTGCGAGCTCACTGTGGATTATATATTTCTATAAACTCTCTTATAATTAAAATTTATCCTAGGGAATAAAAAAAACAACGATTAATGTTCGAACATATACTGATAACACTAAAGAAACAAAATTTCTTTTTTTAACCAAGTAATTATTGCATAACCTTTTAACCATCCCAATATATATAAAACATAATTGTTGATCAGTAATAATTAGAAAATATTACCTTTTACTAGGATATGAAATATAATCTTAAATGTGATATCTAATTTTACGATAAAGAGTAATTGTTCAGTTTCAAGTAATTTTGTCTGTGAAAAAAGTAACCTGGTCTGTAGTTTTAGTATTAAGTATGGTTGGTACGTATATTTTAAGAAAAGTAGACTGATAATAACAAAATCACACTAAGGTAACAGGTGTCAACAACTTTTTTTTCAATTAATGGAACATGCATTAGAAATTTTAATCAGTATATAATTTAATTGTGGATGTAACGCGTCTTCCAATTGGCTGACAGTGTTTTGTTTGTCAGCTCATAGACATATTTTAGTCATGTGAGCGTGACGTCATCAACGTTTGTGTCATGATTTACTCCGGCTTCAAATAGAATTTAGAATTAAATGATATGGAACGACTGTAATATTTTTTCTATCTATTCGAATTAACATAAAAAATGTGGTGCACACTTTAACGTAACTCGCTACGCTGGTTATTCCGTGTGCACACCATTTTGTATGTATTTGCTTCAAAGACAGCAAAAATATTACAGTCATTCCTTAACTTTACGTTTTCTTTTATTCAAATTTCATGACTATTTGAATGAAATTACTTTTGATTAAAGTTAAATACTAATGGAAATAATAATTCTTCACAGTAATTTAAATATTTCGAACGAATAAATGTTGTGAAGCCTTAAAATCACTCGATTCTCAATTATTAATAAGTTAACAAACCAACACGTTCGAGCCTCTTAAAGTAAGCAAATAATTTTAAGAAGTTATTTAAGAGATATTTTGATCATAAACAATTTAAGAAGGTTTTTTCTTTTAATCAGAATGTTATCAAAAGGTAATCATAATTACAAGGTATTTTGAACATTAGTTAATTAAATTAAATTATATGTAATTATATTTTGAGGTGATTTAATAGTGATTACAATGAGTACTTGAAAATTGTAATCGATAAGAGATGATAAATGGTTACAACTACGAGTACTGCAAGCCGATAAAATACATCATTTTTATTGTGTGTTATTGGCTGTGACTAGCTGTCAGTAAATAAAGGCATCAGTAGTATACCGCTACAGTGACTTCTCTCAGATCTGTCTTTTATGACTTTGTGTTGTTTGGTACATACATACCTTATTTTTTATAATTTTTCTCATGTTATTTTGTAAAACCACTATCCCTGGTTAGGAAAAGTGTTCAGCAATCCTATTTTGGTATGTGCCTGTCCCTAGTAAGAAGTCTGTAATTCATTGGTTGTCATTGGTTCATAACTGTCATATTGGTTTTTTGTTGATTGTCTTAATAAATATGAGATCGTACGTTTTTTCGCGTAATTTTTTTCATATTTTGTATGACGGGGCTTTGAATAACCGACATTACAGTATGGGTATTCTCATTGTTAATGGTATTACGGTATCATATACTATAGAAGAATGCATCCACTTCATTTGGATATTTGTAGGTTGTCTTATTGAAAATCATACTGCATCTTCTCTTTAAAGACAACATTAACATTAGACTAATCAAAATACAAGCAAAAATGAAAAGCTATTACTGCGCAAGCTTCATCTCAGTTTAAAGGAATATTGTTAATCAGTCAAAATGAAAGGACGCAAATACCATTTTTAAGTGATATTATCGTGTTATTGTATTGTAATTGTGATATGATACAATGTACATGTATAAAACAGGAATGGATACACATGCTAGATATACACGGACATCAAAGTTGCTACTATTCAATCCATGCAAAGTAGTTGTCAGGATAATGATAACTTGCTGGATTGGTATTGCATTGAAACGACAATAAGTGAAAAGAGATCATACTAAATATGTTCGTTAGCTCTTCTTTTTTTTTTTTTTTGTTGTTGCTTAAATATTTAATGAATACAAAAGGACATCTCTTTCAACAATGTTTTCTTCTCTCGACCACTTAAAACATACATGCACACCCAGTCTTCTACAAAACAAATCGGATGATCCATTCGTCATCAGTGCTTTAATGAATAATAAGTAAAACTACTAGGTGCACAAAACGTTGAAATAGTGGTTTGGTTGTATGAGTGAAGTCGCGTGCATTTTACTGATAATTGACGGGGAGCAAGTGACGTATATGCACTAATACATAACGCCATTACGTAATATTTTGAGTATGAAGTCCTGTAATTTTGAAAATGTCAGGCAGTAAAATCAAACGATATGTTTAAAGAGTTTCTTTACACTTCAAAAGTCTAAAAGTCTGAAAAGACCAATTTTTGTCTTAATTTGCATGAACTTTTACTCGACATTCTCCAAAATTATTACTTGTGTCTTAATTTTTTATTTTTTTTTTTTGACAAATTCTCATTTATATTAAATTTGTATGAAATTTACTCGGCATATTCCCGACATTCTGAATATGGTCTTAAAATTTCTTGACAAATTCTTGACATTTGAATACTGTCTTAAAATTTCTCGATATATTCTCGATATTCTTATTTTTTCTAAGTATGGCTTGACATATTCTGAACATTTTGAATTGTGTCTTAGATTTACTTGACAATTCTGAGTTTTACATATCAAGACCAATATTCATGATATAACTTTAATCTTCATTTCTCTTTATATAATATCCTGTTGTTCCAAGTTACACTTTTTACAATTAGAAATAAAAGTAGGTCATGTAAAATAATTGAAAAATTTGGGTGTATGAATATTTTTATAAATGCAAATATGACTATGAAACCTAAAGTATTATTAATTTAAGTATGTGTATGTTGATATAACACAATTTAAATGTGAGTTTTAAAATAATTACAAATTTTGATTCCTAAATCTTATAAATAATTCCTGAATGATTAAAATTAAAATCATACTGTAAACATATTTCATTCTACACTCATTATATTCAATGTTAATATGGTAAATAATTATATTGTACCAAAGTTTGGTTTATATAAATATGCAAAGTATGATGGTATCCTAATTCGTCCAAGGATTTGTATAGTCTTACTATACAAATCCGTTATTTAACAGAAGAAAATTTGTGAAATGTCATCTGTTGGAATATATTAAGTATTACATATGTACAGGATTCCACACCCCATGGTACACGCAACTGTCAAATAGAAATTACTGCTTTACCTGTACTCAGCCATACAACTTATCAGTTGACCGACCATGCCACTACAATTTAAAAAAATTGTTGATAGATGAAAATGAAATTCATGATTTTAATGAAAATATGGAATTTAAATGATTTTTCCAGTATGAAGTTAATTATTTTAAAATTAAGAAAAAATTGTATAATTCCTAAAGATTAAAAGAAAATTATTATCTACTCCAGGAAAATTTTAAAAAATGATTTCTATTATGAACTGGATCTCAAACAGACATGCATAATATAGACCTTAACATCGAAAAGAAAGCCCTCCTACCTTTTTAAGCCAGACATACGCAAAAGATGAATTGTGATATCCAAAAAGAGACACATGGTCACATTTTAAAACTGCCTACAAGACACCTATTTAAGTAAAGCAAATTTAACTGGCAGTTTTGCGAACAACAATAATCTAATAATGGTGTTTGTCAGTAACTTTGACATATATTTCTATTGTAAACAATAAACCCATGTGAAATTTTCAAATTGTTTGTATAGACATTGAACGACAAATATATGTGACTTATACAATTTTCTGACGTCAAACACGCGGATCAATGAATGTGTTTGTAGATAGATGTTTGTGTGTTCTGTTAAATTGTTCCTTTTTCAATTGTTACACGATGATGACTGCTGTACCCATATTTTGACTATTTTATTTATTATGTCTGTTTATTTCACACATCATTGTAAATATAACGGCATTTGATGAGACTGTCATCAAAGTGAGAGGTTTAGCGCTATAAAACCAGGTTTAATCCATCATTTTCTACATTTGAAAATGCTTGTACCAATTCAGAAATATGACAGTCCTCATCCATTCGTTTGTGATGCGTTTTGTTATTTGATTTTGCCATGCGATTATGGACTTTCCGATCAGATTTTCCTCTGAGTTCAGTATTTTTGTGATTTTACTTTTTTTTAAACATTTGATATAAATAAATCAAAATTAAACATCATGGGGATTTATTCAGGACGTTTCAATTTAGTTGCACCCAAAGGGTATCTTTAGTCATAATTAAAAGAAGTATATAACAGCAATAGAAAGTCATAGACACTGTAGAAACTGTTCACATTGCAGGTGAAATTTATACTGTTGAGATAGTGTCAAGACATATTTAAGACTGTTAAGAATGTGTCGAGATATATTCAGACAGCTTTAAGACGGTTAAGAATTGGTCAAGACATATTAAGACATAGTTAAGAATGTCAAGAATATGTCAAGACATATTCAGAAATTATAAGGAATGTCAAGAATATGTCAAGACTGATCGAGACAAATTTAAGACAGTAAAGAATTGGTCGAGACTGATCAATACTCTTATCAGATAATACAGGAAGTATCGAGAAATTTTAAGACAATGTTCATACTGTCTAGATACTTGTCAAGAAAATCAAGGACCTTATTTAACAAATTCATACTATGCCAAGAATTTTTTTAAATTATTCAGTCAAATTAAGAAGGTCGAGTAAAAATCCATGCAAATTCAGACAAAAACTGGTCTTTTCAGACTTTTTGACTTTTTAAGTGTTAGCTCATTGTAAATTCTAAATACATCGTTTACTTAATTGTTTTTCTTTTTTTATAATACTCTATGATTTTCTATCTTTCGCTACTGCTACTTAGTGACAGGTTCATATTTTAATTCCTATCGAAGTATTTAAAAAGGTCTTATATATCTGAGCGTCACTGGTTAGTCTTGTGTGGACGGAACGCGCGTCTGACGTAATAAACCTTGTACCTTTTATTAGCTATTATTCTTGTGTTTCTCGGACCTATGTGGTCTCTCATTTATTTGTTTTGTAGTTCTGTCACATAATGTTGTCATTTTAATGTTATATTAAACATTGACATAAAAGTGAGAGGTTTGGCATGCCACACAACCAGGTTCAACCCACCATATTTTTTTTTCTTAAAATGTCCCGTACCAAGTTAGGAAAATGGCCATTGTCATATTATAGTTCGTTTCTGTGTGTGTTACATTTTAATGTTGTGTTTCTGTTGTATCGTAGTTCTCCTATATTTGATGCGTTTCCCTCAGTTTTAGTTTGTAACCCGGATTTGTTTTGTTTTTTCTAAATGAATTTATGAATTTCGAACAGCGGTATACTACTGCTGTCTTTATAATAGTTTACAACAAGTATTTGTTTTCTCTCCGTCGATTTAGGACTTTTGAACAGCGGTGTACTACTGATGTCTTTATTCAGCTTTTCATTTCTCTGTTAAGTAAAGTGTACTGATGTTTTTCCCTTTCATTTCCGATTTATACATGTCAAGAAATAGGACAAATGCTAAAACTGATCCATAGGACTGTAGATCGATTAAACGATAAATCCGAAAAGCAAACGATATTAAATACACGTTTAAATTTATTGAAAGATTTTAAAAATTCAAAAATTACCATAAACATTGTATGTACAAAACAACATTTTTCATTAGAACTTATATCATTGTCAGATAGTATTGTTTATGCTTCAAAATCAATAGGAATTGAGACAATATTAATATATGCCTAAACTGAAGCTCTATTAAGAAATATATGTACATATGAAAATCGTCTTCTTAAATAGTTCTCGACATACGTTTACGTTTTCTTTTTCAGAGTTGAAATGCCTCTTCGGCTCCCTAAATTGAGAGACTATGCATTTGCATGTGGTATACTACAGAATTCAATAGTTTCGCTTCGAGAAAATTCCAACGTTAAAGGTAATACAATTGTAGCTTGACTACCATGTATTATATTCAATACAGTTTGTGTTGTTGGTGGATCTATAAACGGGCATACATCTTGCTTTTTGACAGTAATTATAGTATATTCATGTAACTATATTTCATAGGATTAATATTATTACATCTGGTAACAAAATGTCTAA
Source organism: Mytilus galloprovincialis (assembly GCA_037788925.1). Lineage (NCBI taxonomy): Eukaryota > Metazoa > Mollusca > Bivalvia > Mytilida > Mytilidae > Mytilus > Mytilus galloprovincialis. The sequence continues at coordinate 2,122,517 of JAWDJN010000016.1, forward strand.
AACAATAATGAATAGCTCTCAAATTAGGCATATTTAGTATCTTTTAAGGTCACCTGGCCCAAAGGGCCAAGTGAGCTTTTCTCATCACTTTGCGTCCGTCGTCCGTTAACTTTTACAAAAATCTTCTCCTCTGAAACTTGTCCATAATCATCAGTAGGGTATCGAGTTTTTAAAATGTGTCTGATGACCTCACCCGCCTACAAAGATGGCCGACATGGCTAAAAATAGGGGTAAAATGTAGTTTTTGGCTGATATCTCTAACACCAAAGCATTAAGAGCAAATCTGACATGGGGTAGAATTTCAGATGAATCAGACGACCTGTTGTTGGGTTTATCTTGAATATTATTATATATTTATAGATAAAATGTAAAACAGCAATAATGTTCAGCAAAGTAAGATCTACAAATAAGTCAACATTACCAAAATTGTAAGTTAACCCCTTAAAGAGATATTGCCCTTTATAGAAAATTATTAACAATTGTTCGTAACTTTTGTAATCTTTTGATATAGAACCACTAATTCAGTCCCGGTCGGTAAGAACATACAAGAAAGTAGTACATATTTTAAACAAATTAGTTCCTACGCAATGCTGTATCTTTGTCAACAGTGGGTATATTTGGTTAATTGTGGTATCAAATGAAAGCTTGGGGACTTGGGATCACTGTACACACCTTGTTGAAAGATTTATTTGAACAATAAAGAAGTATATGAAATTTTGATAGAAGTGCACATCTTACCGGTTGTTCAGATCAGACATTGCTGTTTTTATACTATCAAACTTCAGGGAACCAGTACACTCTAATATGCAATTAAAGGTATGTTGATTTTTGCAGCACAAGTCAGGATAAGGTACAGTTTTGACATGGACTAACTGCCACTTTATTTGAACGTAAGACAAAGTAGCCATAAATTCTTGAAATTGCAGAATTTAACATAGAAAGCAATGGGGCTATGAATTAGTGGTTTTATACCTTTTACAAAAATTTTCCTCTCTGAAACTAAAGAGACAAATTGAACCAAACTTGGCCACATTATGGTATCTAGTTTATGAAATGTATCGAATGACCTCGCCCACTCACCAAGATGAATTGAATTGAATTTTAAATGTGCGTATTGTTATGCATTTACTTTTCTACATTGGCTAGAGGTATAGGGGGAGGGTTGAGATCTCATAAACATGTTTAACCCCGCCGCATTTTTGCGCCCGTCCCACGTCAGGAGCCTCTGGCCTTTGTTAGTCTTGTTTTTTTTTTATTTTAGTTTCTTGTGTACAATTCAGAAATTAGTATGGCGTTCATTATCACTGAACTAGTATATATTTGATTAGGGGCCAGCTGAAGGACGCCTCCGGGTGCGGGAATGTCTCGTTACATTGAAGACCTGTTAGTGACCTTCTGCTGTTGTTTTTACTATGGTCGTGTTGTTGTCTCTTTGACACATTCCCCATTTTCATTCTCAATTTTATTACATGGCTTAAAATAGTACATAGGTTTTTGGCTCATATCTCTGAAACCAAAGCATTTAAAGCAAATCTGACGGGTTGAATTGTTTAAAAGGTCAAGATCTATCCGCCCTGCAATTTTTCAGACAAATCAGGCAACCTGTTGTTGGGTTCCTACCCCGAAACTGGTAATTTTAGAAAAATTTGCAGTTTTTCGTTATTATCTTCAATATTATTATAGCTAGAGATATACTGTAAACAGCAATACTGTACAGCATGGTAAGATCTACAAATAAGTCAACATGACTAAAATGGTCAATTAAACCCTGAAGGAGTTATTGCTCTTAATAGTCAATTTTATTAACAATTTTCGTAAATTTTTGTAAATTTAAAAAAAAAATTCTCTGAAACTACTTGGCCAAGTTCATAATAGATAGAGATAATTTTAAGCAGCAACAATGTTCAGTAAAGTAAGATCTACAAAATATCACCATCACCAAAACACAATTGTATCATGAATCCCTGTGTGTCCTTTGTTTAATATGCACATAGACCAAGGTGAGTACAGAGGCTCTTTACAGCCGTTAGTTAGATTGAAGCCCCATTACAAACATACTTTACAAGAGAGAGATACTAGAAGATGTGGTATGAGTTCAATGAGACGACTCTCCATTTAATTCTCAATTGGTAAAAGTAAATGATTATAGATCATAGTACAGTCTTCAACACGGAGCCTTAGGTCACACCAAACAGCAAGCTATAATGAGCCCCAATAATTACTAGTGTAAAACTTTTCAAACATGGAAAACAACGGTTTAATCTATATACAAAACGATTTACGTGAAACACATATGAATCAAATCGTTAAATTAACTGTCTCGAGTGGATAAATATCGTATTGTATGTATTGTATGTATTACATGCATTTTTATTGTTCTTCAAACCAAGGGTGACTTTGGTAGTGCAACATGGGTAGTAAAGCCCCCGTGCCAAATGAGGTACTCGTTTGACTGTAAGGGGTGTATACATACACCGCTACTTTCAGTCAAAACGTGTCAGAACTTACATGTACTTACATATACTTAAATCTATATGTTTTAGGTCCAGGAATATTTGTTTTAAAATTTTTAAGATGCAATTATCAATTAGTGTTCATTGAACAGCCTTCCATTGAAGTGTTAACAGTTGCCCAAAAATCTGCCATCTCCAAATAGTGATCAGTTTGTTATTCTATGTTAAGATTGCACATCGCTAATTGTCAATATCAGGGAGGAGAAAAAATTTCATAATAAAAGAAGGGGTATTTAAAGTCTCAAAAGAATATATACGAGCTAATTGAGGTAAAAATATTTTTTTTACGAAGTCAAACTTATTTAATTTTTGTAATCATGTTTATATACACACATGACTTTGCGACTAAATCGTAGGCAACATTAAAACAAGTAACCTTGTTTGGAAACACTTGGTTGTCCAAACGAACTAAATTTAATGTTGCTGCTTCCTATATTTAGTTTAAAATTGTTTTAGACATAATACATAAGTTTAGAAGTTTAATCTCTTTAATTATTTGAAAAAAATATGCTTTGAGTTTTCTCAACATAAGCTTTTAAAATACAAATGCAGGTCATTGTGTATGTACAACACTATAAGCAGTTGTGAAAATAAAAATAATAAAAAAGTTGAATAACTTTCCTGACCTCATAAGATCATTCGCTGTTTTATGCAGTGATCGTTTTCATGCTGTGCTGTGTTTTGTGGACTGTTGTTCGTCTCTTGGACTTTTATTTTATTTTGGTCATGGTTTTAATTAAGTTTATTTGATTCATTGTTGAAGATATTGATTGTCCCATTGGTAATATTTTACCTTAAAGACATTAACTTGCAGTAATGAAAATCGACAAAAAAATCACCTCAAAGTAAAGTGAAAAAGATTAACGCAATAAGACAAATATCCGCGAAAATAACTTAATTTGCTCACGGTGATATAGAACCAAATCGCTATCATGATACATTTAACTACAATGATCTACAAGTTTCAATACTTTTACTAATTAAAGAGTGACGAAATATATCAAAAGGACATCAAACTCATAATTGAAAACGAACTGACAAAACCGGGAATAAAAAAAACGAACAAGACCAACAACAGTATACACAACACAACATATAAAACTACAGACTGAGTAACACAACACCCCCCCCCCCAAAAAAAAAAAATATTTGGGGTGAACTCAATAGCACCTAAAGTGTAAGCAGATCATGTTCCACATGTGACACCCGTCTTGTGACTCATGTAATTCCTACCTCGGTGCCAAGCCTTATTCGGTAGGTCCAATTCAAGGCAGAGATGACGGTATTTTGGTTACGTGAATTGGAACTTATCAGTCGTCATCTGGCGAAACAGATATTTCATAATTGTAAACCAACTCGTAGTGACGTCCATAACATTTTCAAAGGAATTATTTCAAATTTGCATTTGAACAGGGTTTAAAACCATGTCCAAACAAACATTTCTCTTCAAATATCCTGTACCAAGTCAGGCATATGGTAGTTGGTATCGAATACTTTGTTTCTTTGTATGATGGCGTTTGTTTTTGTAGTAGTTCAGTGTTTCTGTTATTCCGTTGTGTTCCTCTTATAGTTGATGCGTTTCCTTCGGTTGTGGTTTGTGAACCGGATTTGTTTCAGTTACTAGTAAATCGATTGACGACTAATGCATAGCGGTATATTAAAGTTGCCTTTATTTAATATCTTCATTGTGAGCAGTTACGCATTATCACGACACTCATGAAAGTAAATGCAACCTCTTGAATACTGTATCAACTTGGAGATATATACTCCACAAGAAGATGCCGCGAAATTGCGTTACAATTAGGCAAGTGTTTAAATACAAAGTTTTATTTAATTTTGCTGGCAGTACGTGGACTGAGCATGCAAAGACAAATTTTGGAAATACAAAACCTACATTTATACATCATATCATAAATATTACCGACTTGTTATTGTTTCAGAGAAGTTGAGGCTCAATGAAAACGGTCTCCTCCTTTAATAGTATAGATACGCAGGCGTTATTATAATTCTGATACATAGAAATGAAAAAAAAATATAATTGGGTAGTAAGGAGTGTTTTTATTGGTTAATTTACGCTCATCTCTTTTGTCGTAAAACTTGTTCTCAACCAACCCTCATCGTCGATTTCAAGATACGTGATAGAGTAAACTATATCTGTTGAGGCTTTTTGTTTTAATTTCAATGGAAAATATGAGTCCAACATTGTTACAGATTTTGCACTATTCAGTGAGATGACATAATATATATATTGGAAACTGAATTTTCATTATAATGGTAGCTTCTTTTCAGTCGTCATCAGAGGCTTGCATGAAGTCATCCTCGTATGAAAAATGAACTAGTCATTCAAGCTATTCAGGAAGTCTAGTTGTAACTAGAATCGTTGCGTATAAATGGATTTCTTTCTTCAAAATTATTTTTATTTGATGAATTAATGCATTTGAAAAATTAACAACGCAATTTAAGTCAAGTTTTATAATGTGTTTACTTGTTTTTTAATTCTTTGAAATTTTAATTTTCATCAATTTATTTGAAAAAGGTTTTGCCGAAAAATTAAGAAAGTAGATAAGATAAAGATTATTTAACCTGAAAATAAAATCTACAATGTCTTGACCTATATGCTGACGATTCATGAACAATATCTTCTTGTATCTTTATTTCTATTTATAATCTTGCCTTTTAGCATTTTATTTTGTTATAAATTCATATAGTAATTTTACAACGGTTACGTTTTCGATTTTTTAAACTAAAAAGGCCGAAGTTTTCAAAATTGACAATGCTCATTTGTGCACACGAACAGAAGCCAACAGCCATATACAATTCACCTATTGTTAAATTTACAAACAAATTTGCAAATTTGCATTTATAGTATCTCGTTTTATATATACTGAACGACTTTAGAAACGCAACACTCATTTTGTTGATTTTTTTTAACTAAATCTTGTTTGATTTTCTTACAACTACTTTCCATGCTTATCATACTTCTTTCTCCGTACAAAAAAATCAAAATCTGACTAACCTGTGGTTATTGAACATACCGAATTTTTTAAGTTTTAAGTCGCACGAATTTCTTAAAGCGAAATTTTGGACCCATGAAAGATTGTTTCGGTTGTTTTGCTTTGTGAAACAGTTTTTTCAATCCTTTGCCTCACTTAGACCAGTATAAAAATGTTGCATCTCCATTTGACCAAGACTGGGAAACAAAAAACTGACTTACCCCTTAAGAATACATCGAACATTAAAACATAAACGTGTTGCAACCATACTGTATGACTTCAGAAACTCGTCTTACTGTCCTTCCGACAACGATGCAAGTAGACAAGATTTGTTGCTGGCCATCAATGAACAGATAAACGTTTATAGACAATGAAACGTCAACAGAATTTGATTACGCAACGTCATTTGCCAGACAGGTTTACGGCCGCAACGTCAACTGCTAATCAAATTGCCGAGTGCCATTGAGTACAGATTCATGCCATACATGTTTCCCATCAACTGAATTGCCAAAGAATCGACTGAAAGAAAACCTTAAAAGCCCTCAAGTTCCGACCACATAAATGCCAAAACCAATTAATGGGTTGAACAAATGCAAAACCAGAAGGTGCAAAAAAAAACCCAAAACATATCAGACAGACTTTGTTGACCTTTGTGACAATTATTTTGGCGTTTGTAACATGCAGTCATCGCTTTTGACGGGGACACATTCATTCAAAAATAACACAAAAATAATCTAGTGTTGCGTTTCTAAAGCCGGTCAGTATATATAGATTGTACCGTTGATGTTCCCGCTTGAATCGTTTTACACTACATTGTAGTAATTTTTTGGGCCCTTTATAGTTTTCTGTTCCGTGTGAGCCAAGGCCCCGTGTTAGAGACCGTACTTTGACCTATAATGGTTTACTTTTATATTGTGACTTGGATGAGAGTTGTCTCATTTGCACTCAAATCACATTTTCTTATATCTATAATTATATTGTAATGTATGTCGTCATGATAAAGTTATACTGCCGCTATAGAAATGATCAAAGTACCCTAAATTTTGCCATATGTTTCCCATCAAAATGTTGTGCTTACTGTATATATTCTAACTGTATTGTTTGTTTCGAGAAAAAAAAACGTTTTATTTATATATACCGAGTGATGAAAAACAGTCCTTTTTACAGGTAAAATTTGTGTTGAGCAAACCAGCCAAACAATTATTTTAGTACAGGTTTGGTTTAACTAGATTTGTGTAGAAGTCAACATATTACTGGGCTTGTTTCAAAGTTAAATTCAGCATCGGACACATCAACAAGTTTCGGCAGTCATACAAAACTGTCCCAGAACAAATTCTCATTGATGCGGTAACTTGATTTTGGTTTGGGGTATTTCTAGCTAAAGTAAACCAATGAAAATCCTAAAATGACGACCACATTTCCCCATTGATATAACAGACGAAAGATTGTATTCATTACATATATTTAGTTATATATATAAAGTAAACAATAAATTGGATGAATATTTTTGTGAAACCAAATAACTGTGCGTATGACCTAAGCAAAAATATAGGACAACATTGCATTATTTTTGTTAAAGAGAAATAAACACTTCTTACAAGTTTCCCCCAGTGGACTGTATGTTTCTAAGTTCAACAAATAAAAAACGCTCGTTGCATATCTACCATTTAAATCAAAATTTGTCACAATTTGTCAAAAATAAATGAAATGTGATATGAAGTACCCTTGATATATCGAATTCAAAACATTATTCAAAATTCAAAACATTATTCAAAGTTGTCGATGGTCGTGGATCTGCTTAATTGTCAAAGACAAAAGTATGCACTTGTAAAATATATCCGACATATAGATTCGTACGAATTATCATTGAAAGAGAATTAAATAGTTTTAGAAACAATTGCTTTTTTCAAGGAATTCATCAGACTTTCCCTCAAAAAGTAAGCATTCTCAAATCCTTTTAGATAAATGTAATGTAATTTGGGAGCGAGTCGACTGAATTTAGGCAGTATGTGATGAAAATGAATACGATTCCTTTTAAGAAACTGCACCACATATACAATACATAAGAACTTCCCTTACAGTGAAAATGAAAGTAGTGTATAATTGTTCGACATTTAAAGTGAAGTGCAAAGTGGAATTTTATTTAATATCAACAGACAGACTGTCATTGCCGATTTTTAGTTATAAATCATTAATGTATGTCAAAAGGTGTATCTTTACCGAAAATAATATTTTACTGATGCTTTAAAATGCTCCACTCTCTACTCTGAAATAATCTTTAGTATTTCCTGTATGCATCTTTACAACTGGATTGGTGTAAGTCAGTTATACTCGTCTGCTTTACTGTCCTGTGTCGTGAATGTATAAAACACATCATTTAATATGGATGTGAAGTTAGCAGCCGGTTCGTTATTTGATATTCGATATTCGATATTCAATATCCAACCGGCTGCTAGCCATTGAAAATCAAAAAAAAATAATATAGTACTTGATAAAATAAAAAGCATGATTTTCATTGTTGAAAGGAGCGAAAAGATACGTAGAAAATCGTTTTATGACCCCATCAATTGTCTTAAACTCTCGTTGTTCTCGAATATAAACCCTTATCAATGCTTATGTAAATTGCATATTTGTCTTCATGAAATAGAGGTTTTTATCAATAAAACGACATCAAAATGTTATTTAATATCTAATATTTTCTTAAAACAAAAAACAAAAACCGTAAACTCTAGAAACATTTACAAATAGAAATAGAAATAAATATGGAAAGCCCAAAAAAACAGAAATATATAACGAAAACCTACCTGAGACCGCTTAAATGACGCTCAGACCTCCCTGTTCTTTGAATGTACATACAATTGGACGAATTCATAGACTCTGTACATATAAAGTTGTATCAAACGGATTTCCGAGAATAATGTCATCTTCGATATCTACGGAGGGCTTAAATTGCCATGTTTAAGCTAAAAATTGTCCACATTTCAGGACAAAGGGCACATGGCAATGTTAAGAGCCCCCTGATCTCTCAATCTGCCGAATATTAAGCATACAGTTAGTTAATATGTAGATACAAACGAGACTAAAAGGAAATTGGGAACACTTCCTGTCTTCTATGTTCACGGAGGTCCCAAAGTGCCATTTGGTGATCTGTAAACACGGAAGAGAGAAACTGTACCCCACTTCCTTTTTGTCGCCTTTGTAGCTACCTTAACTAAATGTCTGCACAATATTAGAAAACCGGCAATCTAAGCCCTCCGTAGATATCGAAGATGAAATTATTCTGGGAAATCCCCCTGATACAACCTTTACATATACAGAGTTTATGATTTTGTTGAATTTTATGGACATTGAAAGACCAGGGGGTCTCTTCCTCGTTTAAGCGATCTCCGGTAGTATTTTACAATATATGTCTTTTTTGGCTTTCCATAAATATTTCTTTTTAATTTTATTTCCTAAATGTTTCTAGAGTGATCGGTTTTTCTTTTTGTTTTAAGAAATATCCTATATAAAAGTACATCTTTGAAGTTCTTTTATTGAAAAAAAAATCTATATTACATAAAGACAAATATGCAAGTTAGAAAAGGGTTTATATATGAGAACAACGAGAATTTATGACAGTTAGAAGAGGTCATGAAACGATTTCCTACGTTTCTTATCAGTCCTCTTAACTATGAAAAGCATGCTTTTAATGTTATTACATGTAAGTATTTCTTTTTTTTTTCATGTTCAAAGTTGGCCACGCTCATCACGATATTGAAGACCTCACCATGACCGTATTAAGACCTTACTGCGATCTACATTAGCGCACTACAATCGTCAAAATTTCATTTTTCAAAAATCGTTTCACGGTCGTGGTGAGGTTTTCAAGATCGTGATGAGCGTGGCTAACTTTGAACATGTTCAAAACAATCGTGGTGCGGTCGTAGCGAAATCAGGTCGTAGTAGAAGCGTAGTGAAAGCGCACTAAGGTCGTAGTTAGATCGCAAAGGTCGCTGTACCATCGTATACGTAGCGAGAGTGTAGCGAGAGTGTATCGAGAGTGTAGCGCAAGCGTGATTCTATTCGGAGAGACTGCGCTACGATCTCACAGCAACGTTATTGCGACCTCACTACAACCATCACGTTCTCACCGCGACCCAACTATGCTTTCACTACGACTATACAACGTTAACACCACGCTGTTCAAGACCATAGTACGATTCTAGCACGTCCTTGTCGTCCTCATCACGCTCTTTTTACGGCCTGACTACGTTCATACTACAACCATTATTCTCATTGTCATTTTCGCATAAAATATATCAAATCTCTTCAGATTTTGTTTCTCTGTACGTAATTAGGACGTCTCGTCCATTTTCTTTAACGGCTCAACCATGCTTCTCGTTTTTATATAGATTACACCGTTGGTTCCCCGTTTGAATGGTTTTACACAAGTAATTTTTGGGGCTTTTATAGCTTGTTGTTCGGTGTGAGCCAAGGCTCCATGTTGAAAGCCGTACCTTGGCCCAATAATGGTTTACTTTTATAAATTGTTACTTTGATGGAGAGTTGTCTCATTGGCACTCTTACCACATATTTCTATATCTATTGACACATCTGTGTCATCTCTGACATCGTTTCACTTAAATATCGTCATTTGAGCTTTATTGACCAGCGACTAATGCAATAGGTTGTAATTTATTATTGATTTGTCGGTCCGACATCTTTTAATCAGGATTCGTTACTATCAGAGCTCCCTCTGCCTCTACATTAACCACTACCACCACGTCTACGTATTCCAGTTGATTTTGTTGGCATGACTATCTTGTTTCCGAGAAGTCTACGTATTAATCAGAAATAGAAGGAATGGAACTGTATTGATAGGGAACACGATGTTGACGTTATTGCTGAGAACGTAATCAGATCGCGGTATGAGCGAAGTGTAATCGTGGTAAGAACGTGATATAATTGCAGTACATGTAGAAGAGTGCTAAGATCGTGTTGCAATCGGATAACTCGTGGTATGGTCGTATTGAGAACGTAATGAGCGTAAAAAGATCTTGATAAGCGTAGTGAGGTCGCAGAATAAGCGCGGTGATAACGTGGTATAATCGTAGCGGGTTCGTTGTGGAAGTGTAATGAGGACGTAATAGCATCGTAAAAGCAACGGAAATTTACATTTTCATGCCGCTCATACCACGACCCTACCACGATCGCGTTGAGCGTGGCGCGATCGTGGTCTAGTGGGACTGGGGCTTAAGAAATGTTTTTTTTACAATAAGGTAATCTTGCGCAATATCCGCAACTGAGTCGTCATTAAACTCTATTTTAAGTAGTTTGATAAAAAAAAATATATTTATCTATTATTGATTCAGAATTAAAAGTGTTGAGTAACGTTGCTAATATTAGATTAAGTTTAGGAAGTTGTGTTCATCCCTATTTTCTTAGTTATTCTAAGAAATACCCAAAAGAAATCAGCTGTATTTGTGATTTTTTTAAGAATTGCAAATATCTAGTTTTTTTTTCTCATTTTTCCCCCTCAACATTGTCTTCTGAAGAGAGAAAGAAAGGGGTTACCCGTAGAAGGGGTTCTCATCCCGAATTTCCGGAAGAAAAAAAACGTTGAATACTGAAATGCCAAAAGAAAAACATTTGTTTCCCCAAATCCCGAAAAATATTCCCAAGTTTAAATTCGTAAAAATCCCGAGTTCACACAAAAATAAAAGTTCAACCCGACGTTCGGAAAGGTCTGTTCTAGAGTTCAGTTTAATTTTCTGAAATTAAAATCATACAAAAATGTTTCACACAAATATTCGTCTTCAGACACGTAAATTGATATAAGTTACTAGCTGGTCTGGCTTGTGATAGAAAATAGCCAATGCACTGCATAAAATATCTTATGTCGTGGGTCACGGATGGACTGTCTTACTTTTTATTTTAATTTTTATGAGGCAAACCAAAGCATTGTACTTTAAATTAGAATTACCACAAAACTTAAATTCACTTGAATACATTGATCTGTTATCCTGTCGACTTAAAAGCATGCCGAACAGATGGCTTAAACTTTGAGAAGAGACCTTGATGAAATCTGAAATAAGTTTCACGGGATCGAAGATTTTGTAAAAACGTTGTAGTGATTGGAACATCAACGACGTAATTTAAAAAAACCGCCAAATTCGAAAATCTAGCTCATGTGATAATGAAGAAAATGTCAACAGTCTTCTGGCTAGAAGGTCTCCGAATGCACCCGAAGTTTTTCACAGTTTTTGTATCCTGTATATGTTGCTAGTCGCACCGACTTACACTTAACTTTTTCTCTGCAGTTTCAGACTCGTTATCGAAATCAATTAACATTATATTGAATTGGTTGTCCAAATCTCCTACAATAAAGTACAATACTTTTTTATGTTGTTACAGATAACAGCAGTGTGACTGTCCTAAAACGATAGAACATTTATCAGATACTAGTACATGTGCCTTCATAAAATGAGCTGCATGTCGATGTACTTTAAATATGCTTATTGCTAAATTAGTTATAAAGGTTGTTTTTCCAAAAACGAAGTTTAAAACGATTTTTTTTAATTTTGAATCAGTGCACTGTGTACAAGTGTTGTTGGATATGGGACAACATAGTTTCACGTCAGACAAACATCTTCGTGCATGTGACCTCATGAACAATTAAGTAATTTCAAAAGGGAGTACAATCCCAATCAAATAATAATATGGGGACAGTAGAAAATAATATAATAAGTCCAATACATTATGCATTCTAAAGCTCGTGTATCAACGTATATGATGATTCATTATTGTGCAGCGATCAACAGGGAAAGACACTTGTTGAAATGCTGAAAGTCAAAAAATGTCTATATTGTAAGGTTCTATACATTGCATTTAAAACATTCATTGCAAGAATATTGTTTGTTTAGAAATCATCGCCCGCTGTTGGAAGTTCAGTATTGCCACTTTTCTTGCATTTTGCTTGTTATGAGGGGTTTCGATTGTTAGACTCATAAATTCAGATAACGAACATATTCAATCTCAACCTTAGGGAGAGTGGCTCATTTTCTTCTAGCACTGTTTATCTTTTGTTAGATTTCTTTCAATGCAATTTATAAACGCAGAGTAAAATTATAAATGTTTAGTAAAAAACATTAAATTATTCATCTTCAAAAAAACGTTTCAGAAGAAAATGGGAAATATCAACGAATCATGAGATAATTTTAAAGAAAAGAAGGAAACCAAACACATCTTCCATTAAATTGGAATATTCCAACTGTTTAAAAGTCATGTTGACCTCGAAAATTCTTTACACTTTAAACAAGTTCTTAGTATCTCAAAATGTCAAAAAAGATCCTGTTCTTAAACGCACACTGGCCATAATTGTTATAATTTTATTCAGACTTTCTACGTTTTATCAACCGTAAGTGAACTATTTTTGAAGATTACGAATCCGTGTCTTCATTGCACGTACGTAAAATAGACTTACACCCAATTTACTATAACCTTGACAAATCTCACTACTATCCTTGTTTGTAGTCTGCTCGACTGTCTTCTCTACTACTTGATTGTCTATTATTGTCCTTTGTACCCAAATGAATTCTTTAGAAATTTATTTAGTAACGCTTCGAATACCAGATAATTAGTTAACTTGGCCGTATAAACTCGTCAATGGGTTATTATTATATTATAAATATCCCTCTTATTTTATTTAATCTAACTGGTTGGGGAATAGTGGTATTCACCTTATGTCATATTTATAAATAAGCAATCATACGAAGTTCCTTTTCCCTATTATACTTTCAATAGATCTCTGTACCATCGCCCTCCCCTTCAAACAATTACATTTCACAAAAGAATCACATGTACAAATTTAATTGAATTGATTATAAGGATGTGTATAATACACTAAGTACAGCAAGTCTATTTACAAATAACCACATCCACTAAATATATACTGACGGACTTTAGAAACGCAACACTGGCTTAGTTTTTTAGTTTTTCATTTTAAAATACACATTACGCATGAAATAATAAATTGAATATAAAGTTGATTCATTACATCATCGTCTAAGGTAAGTTTGAAATTCGAAAGTTGAATTGATTACGTCACGCTAAACGTTTAAATCATGTGGTATGCACTAAAATCCTGTTTTTCTCTTCATTATTGGTCGTGTCAATCGTCAAAGGCACAAAGACAGCTGTTAAAAATCCCTAAATGATTGACAGAAAGGTTAACCAATACTGTTGGGAATGTTTTTAATCAAGTTTTCCTCCTTCTGATTTTGCCCATTTCCACTCATTTCAGTCTGTTTTTTTACAGTAATGTGGTGTACACTGAAACCTTTATAAACAATACTAAAGTGGATTATGTGACATTTCAGCATACGAGAAACATTGCTGATGTAAATCTCCCTGCCATGACATCCAATGACTTGTTAAAAAAACTGACGTTGTAGCCGTTATACTGTTTTGCAAATGACGTTGCCTAATTTGATTGAAATGACGTTACATTAAACTACAGGTTGACCGGGTTCATAGGTGGTCACTTACGAGTTATGACTGCCTGCTCTGAAGTTTCAGGGACCTAAAAGTAATTTTATAGCGCGAAATCGTTCTCAAAAGAACATGCACTAAAGTCTGTCTGTAAATTTCTAATGACTTAATTTCAATTTTCATTTCTCAGTCGTGACAAAAAGGAATATCAACAACTTTTTACTGATTAAAACTTAGCAATGGATTCAAGGAAATGTTTAACGAAGAAACAATTCTAAAAAAAAATCATGTTTGCGCTTCTAATTTAGCGTCAAGAAACTCGTGCGACATCAAAATTCCGCGGTGTTTGATTGTCTGAGGAAATTCAGGTATTGATTTTTCTTTTCAAAAAGGAGTACGGGAAGATTGATAAGAAATGAAAGTATTATAAGTCATGATTTGATAAAAAAACGAACCGGCTGCTAACTTCACATACATTGAAAAAAATAAACAAAATATGTGTTGCGTTTTTAAAGTCCGTCAGTATAGAAATAGACTTCGACGCTGTAACTTATTCTAGACCGTCGCATATAGCCATCTCAGTCAATTAACGTGCGTAATTCATATGACTACGCAAATACTCTTTCATTACTTTAAAACATACTTACTTCACATGTATTGAAGTCTGTGTGATATAGAGGTTTATATGATAAATCTTTATGACGGTGTCCAACAATGAATATAAGGGTATTTTCGGCGAACCTACTGTAGTGAAAGCCACAATTGTTCATGAAAACAGCGTCCCCGGGACGTAAGCAATATTTTCCCTACTTTTGAAAGCCCGTTAAGTCTATTTCTAGATGAAAACTCCTATATCCATATTGATGAAATGAATATGTAAGCTCATTATGAACATTTGTATATCAGTATCTTTATGTCAAGGTCATGATATAAAATAATGTGAAATTAGCATACAGTGGAGATCACTTCTAACCTCTCATTAGAAAAGAGGGACGAAAGATACCAAAGGGACAGTCAAACTCATAAATCTAAAACAAACTGACAACGCCATGGCTAAAAATAAAAAAGACAAACAGAAAAACAATAGTACACACGACAAAACATAGAAAACTAAAGAATAAACAACACGAACCCCACCAAAAACTAGGGGTGATCTCAGGTGCTCCGGAAGGGTAAGCAGATCCTGCTCCACATGTGGCACCCGTCGTGTTGCTTAAGTGATTACAAATCCGGTAAATAGTCTAATTCGGTAGGTCATATTCATGAAAGGGGATTGTAGTTACGACGTAAGGAACATATCCGATATCATTTGTGAAACGGTTATTCCATAACGGTCAACCAACTCGTGATGGCGTCCGTAAAATTTACGAAGGGATGATTTCAACTTCACCATTTGGAACTCTTGGTTTAATAGCTTCCTTGTGAGCAGCAAACCTCTATCAAGAAAATCATGATAGGAAATGCAAGCACGGGAATATCGTATCAATTGGGAGATATATACCCCGTATGCAGGTGCTGCTGGAATGTTGCTACTTAGAAATGGAAAGTTCACAATTGGAAAGCTGAAATCATCTCTTTTGTCGTAAAGTTTTGTTTTCAACCGACCCTCATTGTCAATTTCTAGATGTAAGTCAAGATATGAAGCCGACTTAACTGTATCTGTAGTATCCTTTATCTCTAGTTCGATTGGATAGAACTGTCAGAATATTCTGTCATAGAACTGTTCTAACCTGTTCTAGAACTGTCAGAATCAGTTCTAGGTAGAACTGACTAAATCAGTACTAGGTAGAACTGTCAGGATCAGTTCTAGGGTAGAACTGTCTAAATCAGTTCTAGGTAGAACTGTCCAAATCACTTCTAACCGTAGAACTGTCAGCAGAACTGACTAAATCCGTCAGGACTGTAGAACAGTTCTAAATGACGTCACTGCAGTAAGGGCACTTTAGAATTTAGAAGAAATAAATCACTTCCAATTACTTTGCTATATATTAAATAGCAGATTTTCTATATTTTTTACTGATCAAACAACTTTTATTACGTTACATGTACAAATATCGAAGTGAATAGAAGGTTACCCAACTCATCGGAGAAATATTTTTATAAGATTGCATACGGAAACATCATTGTTTACGTTTCTTCGTTCCCCGTTTTTAACAGTCTCTTTCTAAATAAAACTCTTCATTTAATTCATGGAATTTTAATCGTAATTTACCTTGTTTGCCTTGGATTTACATTCATTTAAGATTCTGTTTTGACAAATGTTCAAACGAAAATTGTACAGTGGATAAATTATGGGATATTAATGAAAAAAAGTGTTGCACATCGTAAACAAACTATACATTTGCACCATCTCTTCAATTTAGCCAGACTTATCCATAACGAATATAAATGATATCTGGGAGTCTGCAACTCAGAAAAATATACTGGATCTGAACATGAATGAAACATTTGCCCCTGGACGTTCGGCTACAAACAAAATCATGCATTTTTCTTTGCCTTCTTCAAATTATATTAACAGTATTCTATTCCAAGAAGAGAACTTCCCATACATGTACTTTTTGTTTTATTTTTAAAATAAAGTATATGAATCAGTCATGTGAGTGTTGGATGATGCCATTAAATAGTTTTGTTTAAAAATAAAACCATCACAAACTACTGACTTAAACATGTTAAAAAGTCACTTTAGAATTTTTAATGACCGTTCATTATTATGGATACAGAGAGGAAATAACGGCGCGCTAAGTTCTTAGATGTGGTATAAATACACCTTGTCGCTATTTGTCTGCCATTACTGGATATCACACAGGTTCCCGTAAAATTTTGACGTCTTAAAACAAAATATCTGACGCCACAATGGAAAAGTCATTGTTAGGGGTATGCTTCAAAAGTTCAAGAGGCCGGGTCAGCCAGGATAAGCGATAAGGTGTATTGTGTTTCATAGTTGGCGTCATTTTTATCATACGATCCGTCCTCACATAGAAATAATATTGGTTTACCATGTTTACAATGAGGCCATATACATGTTTATTTACATGATAAAGTGTAAATAAGTTCAGTTGTGGTTGATGCGGTCAAATAATTTTGTTAAAACAATTCTCACTCAGTCTGATATATCGAAACCACTGAAATTTGTTTACAATTCAATATTTTGAATAAAAAGAGGACTTGCTGATATTCTAAATTGATGTGGAAATTTTTTTGTAGCCAATGTGTTCCAATATTCATTAATATTGCTGTCATTTGAATTATACAATCCATCGTAATATGTATTACTATAAGTGATTTAGTATGCGGCTATATATATATATATTAAGATTTACATAACAAAGTGTAATTATGGTCAATTTTGGTTGATGCTGTCACATATGGTCAGTTTTGGTTGATACTGTCAAATATGGTCAGTTTTGGTTGATGCGGACAAATAATTTTGTTATATTCATGGAGTCAGTCTGAGATATCAAAACTACTGAAATTAGTTTACGATTCAAAATTTTGATGAAAAAGAGGACATGCTGGCACAATAAACTGATGTGAGCATAATTTTATTTTCCAATATTGCTTTCATTTATATTAAACAATCCATCCCGATATAAAAATATACATGATTTACTTTGCGGCTATTAAGATTGACATCATGTACATAATAAAGTGCAAATATGGTCAGTTTTGGTTGATGTGGACAAATTATTTTGTTATACCAGTCAGTCTGAGGTATGAAACTACTGATATTTGTTTATGATGCAATATTTTGAATGTAAAGAGGACATGCTGGCATTCTAAATTGATGCAAATGAAATTAGGTAGCATTGTGTTCCAATATTTCTATCATTTGTATTTTCATGATTTTACAATCCATCCTTACATAAAAATATTACAGATTTACTATGCGACTATAAGAGTTACATAAAAAAGAGCAAATATGGTCAGTTTTGGTTGATGTGGTCAATATGGTCAGTTTTGGTTGATGCGGTCAAATATGGTCAGTTTTGGTTGATGCTGTCAAATATGGTCAGTTTTGATTGATGTAGACAAATAATTTTGTTACATGATTACATGTTACTGTCAGTCTGAGGTATAAAAACTAATGATATTTGTTTCTGATGCGATATTTTGAATAAAAATAAGAAATGCTGGCACTCTCAATTGATCTGGTCATTGATTTCCAATATTGTAGTTATTTATATACTACAGTCCCTCTTGACCTAAAACTATAACTGAACTACTGTGCAGCTATTTAGATTTACATAAAAAAAAAAAGCAAATATGGTAAGTTTGGGTTGATGCGGTCAAAAGATTTTATTATACGACTCAGTCTGAAGTATGAAAACTACTGATATTTGTTTATGATTCAATATTTTGAATAAAAAGAGGACATGCTCATTGGCAGATCAAGGGGGGTCAGGAGTTTTATAGTTGGAACCCCCCCTTTTAAAATGGCTGGATCTGCCCCTGCATGCTGGCACTATAAATTGATGGGAACAAAATTGTTTCTCAATATTGCTGTAACTTGTATAGTACAGTCCCTCTTGACCTAAAATTAAAACTGAAGTACTGTGCAGCTATATAGATTTGCAGAAAGAAAGAGCAAATAATGTCAGTTTAGATAGATGTGGTCAAAAGATTTTTGTTAAACAGGTCCGTCCGAGGTATGAAAACTACTCGTTAACAGATATTACATTTGGTTAATGAGGTCAGATAATTTTGTTATGTGATAACGAGCCATCCTGACTCCCAGAATAACAAATGTAAAACAATTCAAATACCCCCCCCCCCCCCCCCCTAATACTAATTAACGGCCTAATTTATGTACAAAAAATGAAAGAAAAACAAATGTTTTATGTTACACATCAACAAAAGAAAATCACTGAATTACGGGCTCCTGACTTGGAACAGGCACATACATGCAGAATATGGCGGGGTTAAACATGTTCTCTTGCCGATTATAAATCTGAAATAAAACCGGCAAAATAGCAAAACTCTATATAATATTAATCGCTATTTTGCCGAAGCCTTTATATTAAGACAAATATTTCTTGAAACTTATAAATCAATTCTAGCCGTAGAATTTATAAATCAATTTTAGCCGTAGAATTTATAAATAATTCTGGCCGTAGAATTTGAAATCAATTCTAACCGTAGAACTGTTCTAGAAATTTTTGGTCAGTTCTAGCTAGAACTGTCTAAAACTGTTCTAGGGTAGAACTGTCAGGATCGGTTCTAGCTAGAACTGTCAAAATCAGTTCTAGGTAGAACTGACCAAATCAGTTCTAGCTAGAACAGTTCTAACCTAGAACTGACTAAAAGGTGTCAGGCTGACAGTTCTACATACTGTTCTAGAACAGTTCTCCTGACAGATTCTGACAGAATTTATGAGAGGTTAGAACTGATCTCCACTGTATATAGTTTATTATCTACCCGTACACGTCCGTCATTCGTCATTATCGTCTTTTTTTACATAGTGCAGTATGTAGTATCTTTCACGGATTTGAATAACCGTTGTCCTTTCGATTATGGCATACTTACATATTTCAATTTGTTGCATTGTTTCTTTGGTTTCTTTGAAAGACATATAAAAATAAGGAGAAGGGGTATGATTGCCAATGAGAAAACTAAGGGGACAACCAGTTGCTATTTTTAGGGGAAGGCGAATTTTTTTCTGAGGGAAATTAATTTTCAACTTTGTACGGTTTTGACGTGCAAACGTTGCTTTTTACTTTTAAACACCTTTATTTACTGCATTGTGTTGGGTAAAATATACATATATACATTTTCATTCTGTTTGGGCGAGGTTATTTATTTTTAAGTCCTAACCAGACCAGACTATTAATTTTCACAATTCTGCACCCCTCCTAAGAATATCAAGTGGTCGTCCCCTAACAAACAGAGTCAAAATAAAGGTGATTACAGCAACTATAGGTATTCATACGGCCTACAACATTATTAGCAAACCAGATACCCTGTAGTCAGTTATAAACTATTAAAAGTGCCTGACATGACTAAATGTGAAACAATTCAAAGGACAAAATCAACGCGAAACAAACTTCCATTCAGAGTTACATGTGATCCATTAGCAAACAAGATTATACAACAAAGAGTAATCAAGTAATTGATGAGCTTTATACACCAAACAAACTAATTTCCCGGTATTCGAAACGTTACTAAATATATTTCTAAAAAATTCATTGGGATACAAAGGACAATAATAGACAATCAAGTAGTAGAGAAGACAGTCGAGCAGACTACAAACAAGACTAGTAGTGAGATTTGTCAAGGTTATTGTAAATTGGGTGTAAATATTTTTTTTTGTGTTAAGAAAATACAATTTAAATGGAAGCTATCTGGTATTTGATAGGATGAACGCCAATTCGTGAGGGCGTAACAAATTATCACTAATATCCAATCAACTTTTCAAAGTACAAAGTTTGACGTGCGGTGATGTTTGAACAGTGTAAATGACATTGTCATAGTATTATTCCATTGTCTTTTAACATGAAAGACTATTTACTATACTACTGTGACTGTGGGTGTCTTCCTCCTATTCCCACTTTTTAAAAATACTATTCCTTCTATTCCCACTTGCAAATAACAATAGATGTTTTGATATATAATTTGTTTTTATAACAATCAGGGTTAATTAGAGTTTTACCTAAGATTTACCTGTATTTTTTTAAAGCATAACATATTTGGCGGCTGTTTAGGTATAATACCTTGTTTATTTGTAATATGTTTCTTTTTTCATCAAATAAAAACTCAAAAATAGAGAAAAATTATGATAAATAGATTGGAGTTAGATTTATTTTTAAACTTTTGAATTTGTACTTAAAAATAAAGAAAAATATGATAAATAGATTGGAGTCAGATTTATTTTTAAATCTTTGAATTTGTAACTTTAAAAAATTGTCTGCTTTACTAATAAATCATGATATAAATAATATATAACCAAGTATAATCTTATATATATATATATCTTTATTCTCACAAACCAAATTACAGAAAGGTATAGAGATAATTATACATATTTCAATACAATTACATAAATAAATAATGTACGAAAATAGATAGAGGCATTCACAATTTTGTTCACCCAGAAAAGTTCAATTTGTTATTGATCTCCTTAATAAGTTTACAAAGTTCGTTCTGTTCTGTACATTTGTGGGAATTCATTAAGTCATAAAATTTCAATGTGTTTGCTCTCTTTCTATTGTAAAATGCAATACATTGTTTTCTACAATTATCGAAAGCTGAACAATTGAAAATGAAATGGTATTCATCACCAATGGCATCTGAATTACACAATACACATTTTCTGTTTTCTCTTTCTATGTTTTGTCATCTTCCAGTTTCTATTGGAGATTTCATGTTCAAAGTTCCAAATTTAAGAAATAAGGATATCTGCCGGTCATCCAAAATAAATATTTCTCAAACTCCAAAGTAACTTTAAATAAACGATAATTTAATGCTTTTGGTGATTCCTGTTGGCTTAAGATGTGGAATAAAAGTATACTTTTAAATACAATTACTTGGACCAATAATCAAAGATATATAATAATTGGTGAAAACTGTTAACTTTATTTCATTATTTATTTTGTTTTAAAAAAAAACAGAATTCATACAGATGCAAAAATAACTTATTATCTGTTCTTATAATTAAAAAAACACTGGTCAATTAACAGTTGATTAAAAAATGTTTGTACAGTATTATCCTTTGTTTGCACTAGTTTTCCTTCTATTCCCACATGAAATTTAACCTTTTCTTACCAGATTTATAAAAAGTGGGAATAGAGGGAATGAACCTGACTGTGTTATCCTGATTGAACATGATATGTTTTGGTTGTAATGTGCCAGTCGTTTCAGACAGACGAAAAGAGATGAAAAACTCAATTTGCCCTTATGGCTAGGCTCGCAAAATTAAATTAAACGTCTTTCGAAGTCTTTACACTTTTTTTTATAACTTTTTTATTTTTAAAAAAGAAAGTTTTATTGGAAAAAAGAAAATTTCAAAATTTCGGAATTTGTACCATAGACACCAACATAATGATGGTTGTTAGACATTTTCGAACTCTAGATCTACAAGAACCGTTGCTAAAGTCTATGTTGAAAATATTGACCCCTTATCTTTTAATTAGGATATTTATCATATAAAAAGAAGATGTGGTATGAGATAGTTCATATAAATCTGAACCCAACTATCAAAAGGAGAAAAATTTAAAACAATGCGAACAACATTTAAGTAAATTTTCTCTGATATTCTTTTATTTTTATGAAAAAAAATCCAATGCTAATCTATAAACAGTACAGCAATTCCAATGGCGGTCAATAAGTTCAATTAAAATAAAGCAAAGGTTGCATTCTTATCTTACAAAAACAAAAGTTTATGCATATTTATCCTTCAATTATTAGTATTCACATTTATACAAAATTACCAATCTAAATACATTTAAAATGACTGATTGCAATTAAAGTTGCATTTTTAAACAAAAGTTTAGTATATTTTCCCTGAACATGCTAAAATTCAGCATATTGATGAAAGACAACCAATCCTGATGTACAAAACAATACTGAAATTAAATGGCTTTTAATTATTTCTGTCAAAATAAAGAAATTATTGCATGCTTATTAAACACAAACAAAAATTGTTAATATTTTAATCCTTATTTCATAAAATTATATAATAAAAAACATATCTTCAGGCCTTTTTAAATAAGACAGTGGCTATTTTGCCGGCTATGATTAAAATACCATAATACAAGCCAGCAAAGTAACATATTTTACTGGCGACAGCAATATAGTGATTTTTTTTATCTGTGCTGGAAAAATATAAAAAAATGATATATTGCTGATATTAGGTAAGCGGAAGACAAGTTAAAAGCACTATTTTGTTTACATACATTTATGCAAATCAAATAACTGACTATTATTTCAAAAGCAAGTTTAATTTAAACATGTTTGATTTTTGAAGCTGGGTGATTGACTTTCATTTATATTGTTTAATGTTCATCAAATTTATGGTTCAATGATATTTTTAACTTTTATTTTATTTATAACACACAGTTAAAAAATCTGATACTTAATTCTTATGCCTATCTGTAGTATTAGACTGTCATTTACTGATTTTAGAAATAATTTCAACTACATGTTTAGATTAGTTTTCATTACAACAAATGGATACTCAATATTTTTTTTTTATTTCTTGTTAAATTCTTAATAGTGAATTGTTAAATGGTTTTAAACGATTATATGAGTCTCAAATATTGTTAGCTGTTCTTATTTAACAAAAGGTATATCAGTAATAATTGTATTCCTTTATGTTGACAGTGCACATTTTCATAGACTAAGAACTTTTCAAAACGTAAATATTAAATTTCACTCTTTATTAAGAACCTTCAAAATAACAAATTTACCTTATTGCTGGTACCGGCAAAATAGCCATATCTATAGAAAAAGGATATTTTGAGGCTAGAATTAGGTAATTTTAATCAGAGCCGGCAAAATAGACACTGCTTTAAAATAACTAATTTCACCTTGCATTGCTTTGGGGTTTTTTTTATAAAAAGAAGACATGTTAGTAATTTGATACAAAAGATAACACACCACTCTTAAATAATCCAAACAAAGCTTTAAAAGTATCTATACTGGCATACTATTATTTTCACTATCTAACGCCATTACATAGAGTATTTATTTTGAATGATTATATTACATGTCATCGCATTTTTAGTATTATAGTAACAATCTGAGTATGAAAATATTTTGCACTCATGTCATTTATTTGTCCGCAAATAGTTATCAAAGGTACCAGGATTATACTTTAATACGCCAGACGCGCGTTTCGTCTACATAAGACTCATCAGTGACGCTCAGATCAAAACAGCCAAACAAGTACAAAGATGAAGAGAATTGAGGACCGAAAATTCCAAAAAGTTGTGCCAAATACATCTAAGGTAATCTACTCCTGGGATAAGAAAATCCTTAGTTTTTCGAAAAAATTAAAGTTTTGTAAATATAAATTTATTAAAATGACCATATAATTGATAATTATAGGATTAGACACAAGTTTTGCAACTAAGAACATCTTCTCCATTACATACAAATATAAATAACCGAACAAAATAAAATACACACTAATAACATCATAAACAATACTAATATAGATGTTTTCAAAGAACTTCGCGTTTATCGACTGTAAATACTGTGGAGTGCGTTTTACTTTAAATTTTTAATTATATACGTATTTGTCCGATCCGTGCATATCATTTAACATTGACTGATCGATCGCTGACTGTTGTCACGGAAACTCTCACATAGCTTGTTTGACGTATCTGACGGATTATATAGGTCATCGATCACCGATCAGTCATCGATCAGTCAAACATCCTTCACCAATCATTCACCGATCAGTCAAGTTCATGTCCTGCAGTAACGTCTCAGGTTGCAAGTTCTGTGTGTTTGCTTGGTACTTTTATATCAAGTATGGGTCGTTGCTAAGAACGTATGACATGACCTTGACCTCCAGAATTTTGCTTTATTACCGAATAAAAGCAATCATCATTTTGAATTTTATATAATACTGTATGGGTTATTTGTTATGATTTCTTAACAAAAACTAATGAATTTAATGTAAAAGGTCAAGGTCATCAAAATATTTGACCTTTGGGTCAACCTTAATGTCTTTGAATGCACTACATGTCTAAAGTGATTTTCATTCTTTATCTGTCACTGTTTTGAGCAATTCTAATAACAATGTCAAAATTCTTTTACAAAATAACAAAAGACACATTTTTACGTTCCCTTAGCAACCACCATAGCAACTATTTTCCCAAACCTTTAGACATAACTTATTCGTAGGCGATATTGATGATTTACATCTATTACCTCAGTAAAATTCACAGTTCACATCGCAAATAACTATTTTTATTTTGGCATATCTTTGTAGTCTTTGCGCCGTGTTTGGAAATTTTGAAATTGTACCAGCGTCTGTGATGTTCGCTTAAATTGTAGAAATTTTCAAGGTTTTGATAGTGTCTTAATTTAAAAATATATTTACATTATTCATTTGACTTCGTGCTATTACCGAAGAAGGATATCTGTTATCCGAAATATCTAATATTTGTTCATTTTATAGTTATTTAATGGTGATGTTGTAAGAAAGTTAAGAAGAGTTTCCCCAGAGGGCATAAATGAAAAAAAAAACATAGAAGGAGTCATTCATTTTCCTGTCATTATTTTTTTCTACTATCACTTGTTTCCAGTAACTTCGGCTTCCGTACTGGATTTACAGTTTAAAGATTTTTTTTTTAAATCATACCAGTTTAAATTACAGGGCTCCATTCATTTGGAATGGATGTACAAGTACGTAGCCACGTTCAATTATTTTACCTTATTAAATAAAACTTATTTTTATAATCATTATTAAACTGCTATTCGTTAGGGAGGCTTAAATATGTAGTTTCTGTTGCAATTGCCCTACCATTGTCAAATTTGAAATATTATACTTGGATCGGTTAGGGCATTTTTTTTATATGGTGACTGCTGTCCATGGAGTTGTAACATCTGAACTGTCACCAGTTGGAAATTTAGAGTTGTGATAGTTCACATCGCAAATAACTATTTTTATTTTGGTATATTTTGGCATATCTTTGTAGTCTTTGCGTCGTGTTTGGAAATTTTGAAATTATACCACGTCTGTGATATGGTGATGTTCGCTTAAATTGTATAAATTTTCAAGGTTTTGATAGTGTCTTAATTTAAAAATATATTTACATGATTCATTTGACATCGTGCTATTACCGAAGAAGGATATCTGTTATCCGAAATATCTAATATCTGTTCATTTTATAGTTATTTAATGGTGATATTGTACCCTTTTTGACTTATCTTATATTATATTTTGTAGTGTACTGAATCATATTACATGATCCATCGCCCTCTAAGATTAATCGTTGACTAGTTATTCAGTCATTTTATATATATATATATTATATCAATGTTGAATCTCCAAAATTGTTTTAACGAATTTGCAGACTTTACTATAATTGTAATGCTGATATTTATAGTTATTATGAATATAATATGTGTTTTTATCCGTGTGTCACCTTCATTTGTGAATTCAATGGACATATCTGTTGTAGGTTTCCCCCTTGTTTAGATGTGCTTATATGTATAATATATTTCGTAAACAGTAGCTTTTGTAATGTTATCGATGTTTAAATCTGTTTTATATTATAATTTTAATACATTGCTTGAGATTAAATAGTTTGCATTTTTGTTGTGATGTGATTACATTATTCTTCGTTAAACATAGGAAAACGATAAACGAAAACACGCCACGATGAAGTTATTGTTTTATATTATTGAAGGAACAGTTCACGAAGTTTGTGGTGCTCATGACGAGTTTGTTGTCGAATGGTTTGATTGTGATGAGGAAGAACACAAACTACTCGATCTTCAGTGCGAAATGAATGATGCAGCATCACTCAAGATATTTCCAGATCATCTTCCATTACTTGGAATGGGTAACTCATGTCTACTATTTGCTTATTTGCTAATTTAAAATGTACTAAAATAAAGAAAAAAAACAAAGGATCTATGGATTTAGATAAAACATCAGTGATATATGCGCGTCGGTTTGATTAACTATTGATTATCTAAAATTACTTGTATTTTGACATTTAAACCTATTGTGTCTCTTTGTTTTGTTCACACATCGTTGTCAATATAATGGAATTGTATACGACTGTCATACAAGTGAGAGGTTTATCTAGCTATCACACAAGGTTTGTTCTTCCACCATATTCTACATATGAAAATATGACAATATGACAGTTGTTATCAATCCGTTTGATGTGTTTGAGCTTTTGATTTTGCCATTTGATAAGGGACTTTCTGTTTTGGGTTTTCCTCGAAGTTCGGTATTTTTGTGATTTTACCTTGCAACATTTAATAATTTTTAAATGGTATGGTCACTGCAAGCTTTTTTCAACTTCATCCTAATGTTTATATAAAACCATAAGAGTACTTATACCAATGGAGTGTCTAATAACATGAACGGTACAAATTTTCCTGCACTAAATGCGCTTTTCGACAATACATGTCTCTTCAGTGATGCCCGTGGCCAAAATATTTGAAATCCAAAGCTTATATAAAAGATAAAGAGCTATAATCCAAAAGGTCCAAAGAGTATAGCCAAATCCGTGAAAGGAATCAGAGCTTTGCATGAGGGAGATACATTCCTTAATTTATAATAATTTCTTACATTTTGTAACAGCAAATTTTAATAACACAATAAATCCGTATTTTCATGCCAGGTCCGAAGCACTGGCTACTGGGCTGGTGATACTCTCGTTAACTTCATTACTTTTCTATTCACTAAATATTGTTCGGTTAATTATTGATACAGGTCAAAATATATTAATAGAATCTAAAAGTTCATAATGTTTCACGGTTGTCTATCAAGAGTTACACGTCTAAGGTGACTTCATAGTTATCCTGTATATTTGTAAGTCGTCCTAGTAGTACAATGCATATACAGATATCGTCTTAGATTTATATTTGTTGTTCAATGAACATCCGAAATAGTCTATTATCAACTTTGTTTCTTTAAAAATGCCTTTTTGCGTTTAAATGTTGCACTCGCACTTAATTTTAGTTTTTATTCATTTAAAACACATGATGCCTTAACATATGTTTAAGAGTTATAGTGGTTGATAATCTATAATCAATTGTACGACCGTTTATTATCTAACACCATTCAAATGGATTATAAACTCCCTCTTAAACGGGTGCAAATGATTTATCTGATTATTGTACTAATGTTAACGTCTGCTTCTGCTTCTTTAACTAGAAGAATAATTCTAGATACTTCAAAAGGTTTGTCTTAATATAGTCTGCTTACATATCAACATATACTACATCCTCATCAACTTTATCAATTTAGACCCCGTATGATAAAGGTATCTGTTCAGAATATACATGACTAGATGTTTCTCCAATCCCTGCATTATATAACAATTGAAGAGCTAATATACCAAACTGCCGCCAACCACCAATCTGAGGGTAGCTAAAGGAGAGCTGTTTCAGGCTTAACCCAACAAATAGTCAAAATGTCAGATTATCGAACCACTAACCTTTTCTAACTCATGCGGTTAATCATCTTTACAATCTCATCCCTTTCACTTTAAAAAAAGATCCAATCTATATTCTAAATTTTGTCAAAAATTTTCCGATGTTGCATAGATAAGACAAAACTGTAGATATTGTACATGTGTATTTGTAAGTAATAAAATAAAATAAATTAAAGCATCAATAGATAGATATTCCCAACTATATATTGTCGATGTCGTTCTTTAACGTTTGTTAATAGTTTGAATTATGAGTTTTATTTCAATAGATACGCTAGATCGTCTTGGAGTTGAGTTTGGTGAAAAAGACAAAATAAAGGTAACTAATAAACCACGAATATAAAAAAAAGTATTTTGATATATATTTTTTTGTTTTGAATAATCTAGTTCAATGGTAGCCTCTACATGCTTTTCAAAATAAATTTAATTGACTGTATAACAAAATGATATAATTTAATGTTACATGGATCATTTTTGTGTCTTTAGAGCAATCATTTTATACATTATTGTTGAAGTAGTTTCATTAATATCATATTACATTAAATTCAGTTAGTTCAGGTACAATGTTTACTTTTTTATTAGTTTGAATACGGTTTTGTTGTTGCACTGTTATCTTTTTCCGTATGTCAGTACAGTTCGAACCTCTAAGTAAAAGCCTTCTAAATAAAGACAATCAATTCGTACACATATATACCAAGCAAAGGAATTTGTTAATTATAAAAAAGATAAAAAAATATTTATAAGAGCTACTCAATCCGTACATATATCAAATGTATATTTTAAATATATTGTACAGGAATATCAAGTTAAATGACCTCCGAGCATCTTCGACGACACGAGTTGTTCTAAACAATGACATAAATAAAATGAAAACAACGTGTTATACATTTCATACGTCCAAAGCCCTGTCCTTGATTTACCTTCACCAGGAAAGCTCAAATCAGAAGTTTTGAAAGCCAAGAATGTATAAGAACCTAGACCGTTGAAGAGCTATATTACCTAATAAAGGCCCTAAAATTAGCCTTACCCATATAAGATCAACTCTATTTGAGAGAGTTGAAACCTCAGCTTCTATTTATTCAAATGTCATTAACGGATAATTTTAGAAAAGTTTCTTATAATTTTCTTCACTTATTTGAAGTACTTTGTACAACAAAATATATTTATAAAGAGATGTTTCCGGTTGTGAGGTCATTCTAAAATGCTTACACTACTTTCTGTCAGTCAAAAATTGAATAACAATTATCTAACATTAAATTTATATATGAATTGAAAGATATATGGTAACATGCAAAATAATAGTACCTGCTTTTCTCAGCAAACACATGAGTACAAACACTACCCGTAATTTTAGAAGTAATGGTATTAAACATAAAAATATATCTAACTAGAACGGTTCATTTATTATAAAAATTGTTCATCTTATATTAATGATTGTTTAGCTGTTTGGTCTTTTGGTATTTTTTTTTACTCCGCTAGTAAGGATACTAAGATATTTTTTTTCAGTTGGGTTGTTATCGCTTTCCAAACTTCCCCGTTTCCATTCTCAATTTATCTGCATTGGGGGGAAGTAACTTTACTGTCGAAAAAAAAAGCTTTTATAACAGACAAATTTACATTTGTAATAAACTAATTCTTTTTTTACAAAAATTGAATAAACAGTACTTTTGAAAGAAGAAGATCATCAACAGAATGGTGTCTGTGGCAAGGAATAAATGATTCTAATAGAAATTGTGCCACAAGAAATTCACACCATTCAAGGTCTTAGATACATGAAAATATTTTCGTTAAATCTAATCTTTCAATTATAATAAAATATTGCATTCAAATTCAGGTGAACATCGAGTACTGGTTGCAAAAGGAACAGAAAGAATCGTTAAATCCTGCTTTGTATCTCATATTTGACAATCAACAAAACAAAGATGACAGTTTTGATCTGATGAATGATGTCTTAGAATACTCAAGTATGTTACATAATACAGGAGTATTTCATTTGAAGTCACTTATATCACGAAATGTGCATTATTGCTCTTTTTCGCAGTGAAAAATATGATTTTAGAGATCTTGATTTTCTATCATTTCTTTGAATCAATGACTAAATATTATTTTCATATACATAAATATTGTGTTGTATTGTACACATTTTAGTCGTTGTAGAAAACGTCTAGATATAAGTCAATGGATTTCTTACGAGACCGCAGAATCATTATGATAACCAAAACAATACTGTTCATGTATACGAATTAAAAAGTGTATGAAACAACACCATTAGTAAAGAAGAAACAAGTAAATACAAGTATAAATAAAAACTTTAGATAACATATATCCTTTATCGGAACGATGACTATTGAATATTATCAATTTATTCTGATATTACTAAACGCCGTCTTAAATGTTTTACAAATCAAGAACCGTACAACGCTTGCATAATTCATATGACGGATTTAAAACAAAGACAGCATAGATATGCATTTATGTCCTAAAAATAGCAAAGGCCCATCAAAACAACAAGCACAACATTTACAAACTTTTAGATATGTGTATGTTATTTTTCCATCTCAATAGTTACCAATTCTGTATGAACACTTAAAAGATTCACCCTGTTCAATTTACTATAAAAAAAAAAGATAGTATTAGCAATAAACACTGCCCATTCCTAGATCCTGGTTTCTAGATTTTTAACGGGAAGCATGAAACTAAAATTTCTTATTGTTGATTATCCGTTTTTAGATGGTAACTTTCCCTTGGGACCATCCGGTGGTGTCTAACCTATGTACATATGTAGGTAACAACGTATTTGATTTTATAAAAAGAAACCTCTTTATTGCTGATGAATGATCACACCACGGTTTTCGATATCATAAACTTGCCAAAACATTTAGAATTTTTAAATCGGTACAAGGACATAAATCGAAATAATAATTAACTTGGAGACATCTTTTTATCTTTTTAAAAAGTATTATATTGAACTCACAAAAATGTCGTCATTCACCTCAAAAGCTTATTATACCTTTACACAGACTAGCTTACAAGGGATATACTTTCTGTTTTATAGTTACTAGTATTAAAGATGGCATTTATTTTAATCAATAATGTGCATAGTATTTTTAATCCCGCTAACATGTTTAACCCACCATATTCTGTATGTTCATGTACATGTATGTGCCTGTCCTAAGTCAAGAGTCTGTAATTCTTTGAGACAGGCCTAGATAACAACGGTAGTATTTGTAATAGCCATATTTCTGTTTTTCGACCAACAGTAATGATCAGCCACAAAGCAAGTTGTCACCGGTTTTTCAAATGGGATCAACAACGAGCAGAGCAGAAGCTGTTAAATTGTTAAACCGTTGATATAGTGTATAGTTTCTGAATCTGTTACATTAATCAAAATTAGATGAATGGCTTACTTAAATATGATATTCTTTCTCGTATTAAAGAAAATACAAAATTACCATGCCATGTAATCGACCAGAAGGTGTTGTTTCTCCATGGTTTAGATACTGTTTGTATTCATCCTACAACAACTGAAGAAACAATTAAGGTAACTGTTATAATATCGTTACATGTAGCTTCAATTATCAATATGAACTGCTTTTCAAATTGATACAGACTTATAAAATGAACTCATAATTTCATTCATTTGAAATTTCATTACAATAAACTTACAGTAATGCGATTCTGTTTAATGTATTCTTACTTATTCTTACTAATGGTTACTTGTGAATTATTCAAGATGATAATTCAACAGATCTTTTGAGTATACTAAAACAAAAGTCCTTATACCAACCAATTTCGAAACGATCCATTTATTAAACGTTTATCATAAAAACATCCGGTTATTAATTGTATCTTTCAATTGTCATTTTTACTGTATAGATACATCAAAGCAGTATATATAAAGTATAAGTATAACATCTGCTTGTTTCCTGCTTCTTTTGCGAGCAAAGTTACATTTAAATTACTATATACGTCACAGTTATTTTCGGTGTCTTATTCGCAATCAATCTCAATATCTATACTGATCAAACACAACATATGTGTTTCATCCTGTGTGATAATCACGTAAAATATGTTTTTAATTACGACAATGTACCTTCATATTCGATTTTTCATATACCTATTTGATACAATCGCTTTTCTAATTAATATGCTGCCAATGTTTTGCTATACAACTGACATGGCATTGATATGAAAAAAGTTTATATCCAAACGGTAATCAAAAAAAAAGTTTATGTCATGAACATAATTCTTATTTAATATAAGCATAATTATTACACAGACATAGTTCTTTCAAGTCAATATTTTATTTATAAACCATTATATAAATGGTCAATAAGTCTTGATTGAAATTTAGGTAGACATTTGGGGACGATATTGGGCTCTTGTCGGATCTTCTCCTTCCTTGCGTCGAAAGCGCTTTTCTGGATGAAACACAAACATGAACTTTCAAAATAAATAAAAATTGGATGCCAAGTAGGAATAAATGCATGAAGAGCTATAAGATAAAAAAAGGATACGAACGTAATAGCCAAACACATATGGATTTTTTTCTTTCTATGTTGCTAGCTTTAAAATTCATTATATTCTTAAATAGGAGTTAGTAAAAAAAGGATGTCGTACTTTCCAAAGACGGAATACAGGATCAGATATAAGAGAGATCGAGTACTTCATTAGTATGGCTAAATGTACGTACTAAAATAATATAAACCATTTTGTTTTTAGCAGCTCTATATGCGAAAGCAAATTTACAGATTTAACATTGTTGGGTTGATGTTTAGACGAGTTGTATATATATATATCTATATACATATGACTAAAAATACTATTGAATTCCAAAAATTCAAAAGAAATAAAAATTTTGAGTTTTAAGGTGTTTATTTTTTATTTACAATAGCGTTTTTTGGATAAGTTTTTTTTATATAGAATGTCAATGTTCCTGTAATCCCTATTTAAGAAACAATTGATAATCATATTGCAAATCCTTAATTAAAAAGTACAAAAAAGGCGTCAAGCGCGAAATCGGTAGTATTGTCAAAGGCACTCATTATTATGAAATATACTTTCGATTTTCATTTTTCATATGACAAGGAAACGAAATGTGATACAAGTTGTGTATCCAACGCACGTTTTAAAATCGATTAAAAATACAAAAGACAGGATAGAGTATCGTGTTTGTTTAAGTCTTTAATATCGAAAAAATAAAATGAACAATCTACCATCGATTATCTGTTTCTTTTAATGTTTTGGTTGCTATAAACAAGGAGGTATACAATGACATATTATATATTTGGACGGATTTTATCAATTCTACCGAGATGCTTTGGATGAGTTGTTTATAAAATGAACAACCCTATGATAAACCAATGGAAGAAAATCATGTTTTGATATACATGGCACAATATTATCATAATGTTAAAATAAATCCAGCAAATTCTGATTAGGGGTTAAGAAAATCACTTAAGCATATCAAGAACAGTTGAGGATACAAAATTAGAATGTAAAGACGAACAACCCAATGAATATACTTTTAGGCTACCCACCGCAGAAGGCGACTAAATCAAAATTAATGTCATACATATATTTTATGAAATCTTCAATGTGACAATCTCATTCTGAAAATGTTCTTAGTGCAAGAAAATTAACACATATGCAGTACATTGTGTTTATCAATTTTACAATTTGATTTGGTGATAACCTGTAGAAAGGTTAACAATAAGCCGCGAGAGCAATACCAACTACACATCGAAGAACGATATTCTTTCCAGCCTATAATATTTAATAGACTTTAAAACGTTCGTTATATAAACAACTAGTAAAACAGTCCCAATATCATATAAAAAATAAAGAAAGTATAAATTAAAGGTGTGTAACCTTTGACTATACTAGAATTGAGCTCTAGACGATTTTTTGGTACTTTTTAACTAAGGTTGTGCCAAAAATAATTTATTCATGAGCACAAAACCACCAACAAGAACATATTGGATGATTGATGCATGCATAACGTTTAGGTGGAAATATTTCAGGTATGTTTGTCACAGGTGAATGTGATATTTGTAGCATATGAGTTTACTTTTCTGTTTTATCGATAGCTGATTCAGATTTAAAACTTACACGACGAGAAGGTCTTTCAACAACTTATAATAACATAGATCTGTCAAAGAAATCTTATTTCAACTGCATTGAGTAACCAAGGGCAGCAATTTATTTGAAACCACGAGTAAACTAAAGCTGTGGTCACACCTTACCGGATAGCACGAACAGACGCCTAAAGGATGAAAATAAAAGTTGTTCGTTGACAAAATCTGTTGGAAGTCCGTTGATGCACTAACCAAATAAAACGGACGCGTAACGAATGCAACACAGACACACACCGGATATGCAACGTACGAGAAACTGAAACGTACCAGACAGAACAGATGTCGAACCAACATCCAACGGACGAGTACCACATCAAAGGGACACCTAACGGAAGCGTACACGATAAAACGGTTGAACAAGATATACGGTAAAAATTAAGCGACAATAATAATACATGTAATTCGCATAAATATTCAAACATTTCTGTGTGACTGGCTTTGGTTTAATCTTCAAAATGCCGCCAAAGGGTATTGTCTGGTCTGAATAAGAGCTGCTTGAAAGTGAAGATATGTCCTTACTCTAAGATCTATTATGAATAATAAGAATTCATGACACTCAATAAATCTATCGGACATTCAACGGACACATCATCCGTTTGACGTCCACTCAAAGTTTTGAACATGTTCAGAATTTCCCACCGGACAGAACGGACGTCGACGTATAAAAGGTACGCTAAACGGACATGAATCGGATATGGACGCACGTCTAACGGATAAGAAAGGATGTTTAGCGGACATGAAGGGATTGCAAAGATGGTTTCCGTTCGAGCTATCCGTTAAGCCTCGGTCATATCTTACCAGATAGCTCGAACGGACGCCTAACGGACACTTTTTTTCAATCCGTTCATGTCCGTTAGACGTCCGTTCTTATCCGTTAGACGTCCGTCCATATCCGTTGCATGTCCGTTAAGCGTACGTTTTATCCGTCGGTGTCCGTTCTGTCCGGGGGAAAATGTTGTGCATGTTCAAAACTTTGAACGGACGTCCAACGGATAAAATGTCCGTTGAACGTCCGTTAGGCGTCCGTTTTGTATGGTACTCGTCCGTTCCGTTTCCGTTTTGTATCCGTTACGTGTCCGTTATACATCCGTCGGAGGTCTGGAAGATGAATTCACCAACGGACTTTACCGGACGTTTAACGGATAAAACGGATGTTGAACGGATGAGAAATGCACTTCTACCGGACTTATAACGGATAAAACGGATGATGAACGGATCTGAAACGGATAAATGCCAATCGAAAATTTCGCGTCAAAAATGCCAATTATTGGTATGTCAGATTTCTGAAGGTTCATGAATTCTTTTTATTCATAATCGATCTTAGAGTATAGGCACGTCTTCACAATCAAGCAGTTTTTATTCAGGCCAGACACTGCCCTTTGGCGGAATTTTGAAGAATAAACCAAAACCAGTTACACAGAAACATTTTGAATATATATGCGATTTACATGTATTATTATTGTCGCCTTTGATTTTCCGTATATCTTGTTCATCCGTTTTATCCGGTACGCTTCCATTAGGTGCCCGTTTTATGCGGTACTCGTCCGTTGGATGTACGTTTGACATCCGTTCTGTCCGGTACGTGTCCGTTTCTCGTACGTTGCATATCCGGTGTGTGTCCGTTATGCATCCGTTACACGTCCGTTTTATTCGGTCAGTACATCAACGGACTCCCAACGGATAACAATTTAGTCAACGGACAACTTTTATTTTCATCCGTTAGGCGTCCGTTCGTGCTATCCGGTAAGGTGTGATCGAGGCTTTAAGGTGTGACCGAGGCTTAAACAACGTAATTACATACAGGAGAAAAAACAAAGTTGCACACTTTTAAATTAATTTATCTAAAGAACAAACAGGTATCTATTCTTTTTTCTCGGTTTTGTTTGTTTGGCCGTTGCGGTTTCAGGTTCTAATCTCTTTTACTCCTGAATTTGCATGTCCCGTCATCTGCATATTATATTACATACAATGATGAATTTGATGATAAGCTACTTAATTTGCTTCGCCGCATTTTTTCTTTGCGAAGACTGAAAAGTCGGAATTATCGGCACATATCAGTATATGGCACTTACTATTCTCAAAGAGAAAATAGTATACATCATTTACCTTGGGGTTTTTTTTACCCCACCTACGATAGTAGAGGGGCATTATGTTTTCTGGTCTGTGTGTCCGTCTGTCTGTCCCACCTCAGGTTAAAGTTTTTGGTGACGGTAGTTTTTGATGAAGTTGAAGTCCAATCAACTTGACACTTAGTATACATGTTCCCTATAATATGATCCTTCTCATTTTAATGCCAAATTAGAGTTTTTACCCCTATTTCAAGGTCCACTAAACATAGAAAATGATAGTGTGATTGCGGCATCCGTGTACTATGGACACATTCTTGTTTTTATTGTTTTGAGAGAGCTACAACGTCTATCCCATTCCAAGTAGATGATACTTGATTTAGGATTAAAACATTGTATTTAGACAAAATGTACTTTGTGACACACTAGCATCACCAAAAAAGTATGTCTTATATTCAAAATACTATAAAAATATGTTTAAGGTCTAAATAAAATATCAATTTGAATTTGAAGAAAATTTTGTTAGCGACCTTTAGTCGTATGTAAGATTCTGCTTCATTCTTTTTTAATCTACGACCTGATAGTCACAAGATGTTCACATGTTTCTAAACATTGATTCTTAATTGAACAAGCAGGTTTAAGGTTGTTGATATTGTTAAAACCCTAAACAAAAACGGAAAATTTGAAAAGTTTAGGGTTTTCTCGGCCAGGTGTGTAGGTCATGACCGCACACGGAACATTATCTTGCAAGAAAAATATTGACGGTAACTAATATTCATTTTTTTCAAATGGCTAAAGCTGACGTTTTGTACTTTATTTATGATATCTATAAACGACTTTTTTGCAGCTGTTCTTGATGAGGATGTTTGTCCTGTTATGATATCCCTAGGGGCTGAACGAAAGGCGGAAGATTCCAACCTGAAATTCTCTAAAACATATGAAATTGCTTTCAGTTTAGACATTCCAATTGTGACATTTAAGGTATACAATAAATAATAAAATGTATTTAATCATTTGTAAGGGAAATGAATGTATTAATTCAAAGTTTAGTGAAGTCTCCTCTTTGATAAATGTGTTTACAAATCACTTGGTAGCGTTTGTTCGTGTTGTCCGTGTATATTATTGCAATCTATTTAAAAGCATATAGCACTTATAAAGAACTAATTAATGGATATATAATAACTTATTTTATTTAATGACAGATGACACACTCCAGCAATTTGATCTCTTCAAAATGTTTTTGTTAATTTTCTTTCTTAGAAAACCAGTCAAACAGTGAGGATAATCGTAAATAATGAAACTGAATATACATCAAACTTTAAAAACCCATGGATCGCCAGAAAATCCAACAAGAAAGATACGAATAAGACCCAAGAAGAAACAACAACTATCAAGGATGTGCAAAGAACTTTGGATTTCGATGCTCTCATTTGTTATACGTTTATTGGAGGTTAAAAAAACTTATTTTCATATCTCAGTATTTTTAAAGAATTATGTCGTTTTCAAAATAGCAATTGTCGCATATGCTTTATCTAGATTATTATCTAGTCTCAATTTCTCGCTTTCGAAATGTTTTCGAAATGTTAAAAATATGCTTGTATGATAAGATCCTATGCACTATTTGTATAAAGTATCCTGGCAAAACATGTTTTGATATGAGAGTATATAATATTCAGTATAGTGAAAACACATCTCCATGAGTCTGACCACCAATTCAGCCACTCCATTTTAGAACATTGGTAAAAGTAGACTTTCCTTGACACTAAATAGGGATTTTGATATCATTGATTACTTGAACTAACCAACAAAGTTGCAGCAATGAAACTGTCGGTGAATGAGAGACATGTTTTTAATTTTGAGCTTAAATGTACTTGGTCATGGGTCTCATTTATAAATTTAGGATAAATGCATGCCATGGTATACTTATATGAGATTTCGAGAAAACTAGAGGCTATTTTTAGTACATGTAGTAGTAGCCTTCCGAAGGGTAATTTTTCATTAAAAGACTTTAATAATTGGTTGAAATGTAATATAGTTAAAATATTTTGTTTCTATAAAATTAAATATTAAACTCAAGGTAAAATGTAAAATCACAAAAATACTGAACTTCGGCAATGTCCAATGAAAATTCATAGCGGAAAGTTCCGAATCGAATAGCAAAATCAAAAGCTCAAAAATATCATAGAAATAGAAAACATGCGTCTGATTCCTGACTTGGTAAATATTATAAAAAGTTAAAAGCTTAAAGTGAAACCAATAATTAAATTGGATATATTTTAAGGTCGGTCTGACACCTTAAAAGCTAAAAGAGATGAAACAAAAAAATCAGAAAATAATTGATTTTCTTTTTTAACTTATCATTTGAAAAGCAGGTAGCCACTTTAAAACCTTTTTAAAAAAAAAAAACGTCACATATTGCCATAGTAGTGCCTGCAACTTGAATTTGTTCAGTGTTTTACATTTTTTCATCCTGACACTACAGATGCATAAAAAAAGGAAGTGCCATAGATTCATCACCATCTAAAACAGGAAAGTTAGCAATAGGGAAAGAAAAATCGTTCCAATTGTCGTACTTCCTTGTATAAAGCTTTACAGTAAAACTGAATATTTTTTTTCCGAAACGTACATAAATGTTATCAAGAAGAACATTAATCATCTCATCACAGCTCCAGTGAGTGTATCTACAATGTAGCATATTTACCTTTCTAATAAGGCTATAAATGAGGCAACACATAAGCAATGTTCATTTCTGTGAGGAAATAAGCGGCCATAACATTGATACTTGTCTGGGTCTGCCTCTTTTATATTCTTAATTCTGAATATCATTTCTTAATTTCAGTTTCCATGGAAAAAGAGGTATGTGTAACCTAATTCATAATAAAGAAATAAGAAGATGGGGTATGATTTCCAAATAGACAACACTCCACCAGAGACCAAATGACATAAAAGTTAACAAAACCAATTAGTAAAACCATTTCTGAATGGTCAGCTATTAAAGCTTCAACATAACAAATGTAAAACAATGATGTACAGAAATAATGACAACTACTACACTACATAGCCTGACTTCGGACATGCAAAAACAGCATGGGACGGGGTTAAACATGCTCGCGGGCCCAAATCCTTCCACTAACTTTGAATCAGCACAATATGAAAAAACTATAAAAATTAGTTGAAAAGAGCTTAACTCATTGGATCGTTACTAAGCTATTGTGTTAGGGAATTCGGTGTTTGCCATAACACTGTTCATTTCAACGCATTTTATGAAAATACAACTATACCAATCAGAATTTTGTTTTTGCAGTGTTCTACAAAATGATTTTACATTGTAGTCACGTATTATTCGTGAAACTTTTATTATTTTAAAAGAGCGATTGTATAAAGTCAATAAATATGTAGACTGTTGACGCCCAAACTCTCTATTGCCATAAATACACAATTAAAAATCCAAAAAATATACCAATACAAAATGACATGTTTGTGAAATTACAGCAAAACTTTTGGTTGACAAATTTGCATTCGTTGTTGCAATAAAATGAAATTAAAATATCTGACATTGTCTCCCTACCCAGTGTATCCCTATTTCTTAGTATGATGTGGACCGATCATTGTTATCTAATCATTTGCAATTCGATTGGATTAAGTTATTATTAGTTTACTTTCAAAAAGTGTTTATGCTTTTCATACTTGACTATTGACTAAATCAGAACGTGCATGAATGTGAATAGTAACTTAAATGACCTTCAAACTGGACACTGGACGAGTCCATATTATGTTTTATCAATGAAAGTAAAGGTGTGAAAGGTAAGAATTAATAATTCTACTGTTTTCACAAAATTTTACGAACATGCAGTACTTTTTTTTTATTTTTTAATAGCCTATTGCAGAGAAAAAAGAGAAAAAAGAGAAAGTTAACAAACAAAACGTTTTATTTTACTAAACAAGTCATTTATTGAAGAGAAATGCCAGAATACATTTTTCGCACGGCTACGCCAGGTGAAACTATTATTTATTTTAGCAAAAAGAATCACATTTCAGTCTCATTAGACCATATAAATTACAATCATCCCAAACTAAAGTAGTCATTAAATAATGACAAAATATGTCCGATCTGCCTATTTTTTGACATCAAAAGACAATACGATCGTTTTAATGTCAATTTCGTCTACCTCACAAAATCTTGTAAGACACTATAAATAACAACTGAGAGTACTTGCGGTTATCGACAGCTCGTCAAAAACAATAACACCTTATAAACAATCATCTTAGTCTTAAAAGGAACTCTCAAAGGATTTAGTATAATGATTTCATGACCATTCAGGGGAAAATATTACCTTGTACACTACCAAAATACAGATAACGGACAGATTGTAGATTCGTGAATGTGCATATTTATAAGTATATGTCAACAATAATATTAGTTTGGTATTAATTTACAGACAACAAAATTAATATTCATGGTAATGTTATTAACGGTTAACCTGTTAACCGATTAACCGTTATAAGGACCGAATATCGAAAACGAATACCAAAAATGGTTTACCGAACCTTTATCCATTTAATATATTTGGTATAAAAGTGTATTGTAATCATTGAACAATTTTATTCTATCTTAAAAAATTATCGTAGTGGTAATTTATTTGAGCGATGAATTGTCCAGTATATCGATAGTTATTTTTAATCCAAGAAACATAAAATTAATTAAAATGTCAATTGTTCTTGAACAATTGAGAGGTCTTTCCTTTTCGAAATGTAAAGTACATGTTCCAATAGGCGTAGAATGCATTGAAAAGCTCTCAAACACACACAAAACCGTTAAAAAATTACAAAAACAACAAATTCGATAATTTGGACATGACCTTGATATTTGACCTTGTAACCTTTGTGAAGGTCATTGGTCCACAATGTCATTGTAAAAGACCCCATGGGTCTAGGACTTTTCGTTCAAGAGTTAAAGCTAATTTTACCTTTTCAGAAACCGTTAACGGGGGTTATGCCCCTTAAGAATATGTCAAATCCTTTCGGTCAAAATGTGAAAAAGTTGTGTCTCAGTCACCTTAACATTTTTCACTGTTTGCTATTTCTGTAAGATTAACCGTTTTTGAGATATCGACTGAAAAGTTGAAAGGTCAAAGGTCAGGGTCAACCTTAAAAACATTTAAAACACACTAAAAATCCTTAAAATTAGGTCAAACACACGTAATTCGCTATCTGGGACATGACCTTGACCTTTGACCTTGTGGCCTTTGTCAAGGTCATTAGTCCCCAATGTCATTGCTGAAGACCCCATGGGTCTAGGACCTTTGGTTACATTGTATATAGTATAAGCTGATTGTGTCTTTTCAGAAACCTAAATCAGGGGTTATGCCCCTTACAGAAATGTCAAATCTCTTCGGTCAAAATGTAACAAAGTTGCGCCTTAATGAATTTAACATTTTTCAATTTTTACTATTTCTGTAAGTACAATCGTTTTTGAGATATGGACTAAAAAGTTGTAAGGTCAAAGGTCAAGGTCAACCTTAAAATCATTTAAAATACACTGAAAATCCTTTAAATAAGGTCAAAACATAATTCGCTATATGGGACATGACCTTTAGACCTTTGTCAAGGTCATTAGTCCCCAATGTCATTGCTGAAGACCCCATGGGTCTAGGACCTTTGGTTATATAGTAAAAGCTGATTTTGTCTTTTCAGAAACCTAAATCGGTCAAAATGTAACAAAGTTGCGCCTTAATGACCCAAACATTTTCCACTATTCAAAACTTCTGTAAGTATAATGGTTTCTGAGATTATCTGCTAACAAGGTGTTAGGTCAAAGGTCAAGGTCACCTTACACATTTGACCTTGAGGTATTTTTCAAAGTCTCATGAATTGATGATGAATGGTGAAGATCCTAGATGTCTACGACTTATGGTTTCTGAGTTTTGGTGGCCAACCCACATTTTCATAGGGCATAACCCTACCAATGAGTCGTGGAATCCTTTTGATCCAAATGTGACGAAGAACTGTGGTCTGGTCCTGAACAAATTTCACCCTTTGTTTTTTTCTACCTATTACGGTTACGGTGTTGGAACGATAACAAGGTTTTTGGGTTTCGGAGGGATTACTCCGAACCGACAAAATATTTCGACTCAGAGGGTGAGTTCCGTATAGGTATTCAGGACACCGATACAAAGTTTGAACATGAAAGCGACATGGTTTACGGTTACTGAGGGAAATTTTGTCAAAGTTTGGCGGAACAAAACTAATAATAAATATAAATCAATTGCTTTAAAAAAGCAATTGTAGGGGGTCTTTCCCCCTGTAAAATTAATTGAATTGGGGGGTGTTTGTTTGTTTGTTTGTTTGTTTGTTTCTGTATGGGGTCTATATTATTGTTACCGGAGAAGTTTCATGTTTAGTTTGGAAAGTTTTTCTTTTATTTTAGGTACAGCGCGCGCGCCACATCACGTGACACGGGTTTATAATAACGAAAAGATAGTGTTTTTATTTCTTTTTAGGTGGGGACGTTAAACAGACAACATCTATAGAGATAGAATGTACACAATGTAATTTCTTTTGTCATTGTAGGAAATTGACATTTTGATGACAGTTCACAAGTAGTGCATGTTTTGGATTTAATTGATCCGGTGTAACTTTAAAACACATTTATTGATTATTTTCTGATAATGTACATTTTTCAGCACCTGTTTGTAACACAGATTAGTATTTCAAACTCGGAGCGGACATTTTATTGTAGGTTTTTACTGAGATTTACGGACCTAGCAAGCTATTTTTACGGCATTGCCATTTCTTTTCTCTAGGAAAAGCTTTGAGAGATATCTGCACCAAGTTTTTTATAAACGTTTAGTACATGTATGCCCTGCTGACTGCAAATTTTGAGGTCGATTGTACTTGTAGTTTCAGAGAACATGTGGATTTTTTTTTCAGAAGTGACGTAAGAACAATATTAAATTTCAATTTTTCTTGAATAATTGAGAGTTTGTTCCTTCAATAAACTGTCATGATTAAACAGTCATACAGATTGATTGATTGATTGATTGATTGATTGATTGATTGATTGATTGATAAGTTGGTTAGTTGGTTGGTTGGTTGGTTGATTGGTTGGTTGGTTAAACACGTTGGATAGGGTCAATTGAAACACGGAAAAAGAAACAAAGAAGATCTTGGACCCTATATTAAACACATGAGACGGAAACATGATTGATTGATCATGATCATGATTGATTGATTAGTTGATTGATTAATTGATTAGTTGGTTGGTTGGTTGGTTAAACACGTTGGATAGGGTCAATTGAAACACGGAAAAAGAAACAAAGAAGATCTTGGACCCTATATTAAACACATGAGACTGAAACATGATTGATTGATCATGATCATGATTGATTGATTGGTTGATTGATTGATTGATTAATTGATTAGTTGGTTGGTTGGTTGGTTGGTTGGTTGGTTAAACACGTTGGATAGGGTCAATTGAAACACGGAAAAAGAAACAAAGAAGATCTTGGACCCTATATTAAACACATGAGACGGAAACATGATTGATTGATCATGATTGATTGATTGATTGATTGATTGATTGATTGATTGATTAGTTGGTTGGTTGGTTGGTTGGTTGGTTAAACACATTGGATAGGGTCAATTGAAACACGGAAAAAGACACAAAGAAGATCTTGGACCCTATATTAAACACATGAGACGGAAACATGATTGGTTGATCATGATCATGATTGATTGATTGATTGATTGATTGATTGATTGGTTGATTGGTTGGTTGGTTGGTTGGTTGAACCCTATAAGAAACACATGAGACGGAAACATGATTGATTGATTGATCATGATCATTATTGGTTG
Organism: Mytilus galloprovincialis; assembly: GCA_037788925.1. NCBI lineage: Eukaryota > Metazoa > Mollusca > Bivalvia > Mytilida > Mytilidae > Mytilus > Mytilus galloprovincialis. The sequence goes on from JAWDJN010000016.1 coordinate 2,166,666, forward strand.
ATTGATCATGATCATGATTGATTGATTAATTGATTGATTGATTGATTGATTGATTGATTGATTGATTGATTGATTGGTTGGTTGGTATGTTGGTTGGTTGGTTGAAATTCAAACACACATAAAACTGTTTAAATAGTGCCAAAACCACATAATTTGATGACCTTGACCTTTGACCTTGTAACCTTCGTCAAGGTCATTGCTCCACAAGGTCATTGCAAAAGACCCTATGGGTCAAGGACCTTTTGTTGAAGAGTTTTGCCTAAAAATGGCCTTTTAAAAACCATCGATGGGAGTTATGTCCCTTACATGATGGTAAAATCAATATAGTCATAATGTAAAAAAAGTTGCCCCTTGAAGTACCAAGCATTTTTCACTGCTTAATTTTTTTGTATCTATAACCGTTCAAGAGTTATAGGGAAATCAAAGACATATGAAAATCTAAAATATGACCTTGACCTTTGACCTTGACCTAATTTTCTAAGTTAGGAATCAGGGGACTCAAATAAAAACATTCCAGGGTTATACGGTTAACGGTTTATGAGTTAAAAAAACATACCGACAAATTTATTCCGAAAAGATAGATAACTCCTATAAAATTTCTTCGAATCGCTTCAATCCAAATACGCCAAAAATTACTGAGGATGTAACGAACAATTTTGTAAAATAAATTTGTCATAATCTTTAATGGTTGCGAAGGAGATGCCATAACAAGGAAAACAGTGTTTGGGGAGATAACTCCTACAAAGAAAAGTATTCGTTTACGCAGGGTAAATTTCAAAAGCGCATAAACTGTTCGATATCATATACAAAATATCTAAGCGACATATTGCGAAACAAATGTTTATCGCAAGAACAAAATTAGGCGGAAGGAAAAAAAAATAATAATCAGAAGAAAAACAATAGGTCTTTCCACAGAAAAGTGGAAAGACCTAATTAAAAACCAATTGTTCAGAGAACCATTGATGGTCTTTCCACCAGTTAAGACCTTTTGTTAGATGAAAATATTAGATTTGGTTTTAAATGTCAATTTTAGCGTCAAATGACAGCTTATTGAACGCTTATTCCAAAAATATATGGTTTTTATACAAAAAGATATAAATAAGGGAGATAATTTTTTACTTCCGGTTTAAAATATGTTACTTCCGGTAATTTGTTATTGTTTACTTGACACTGATTCCAAAAATATATGGTTCTATATACTTTTTCATTAATTAAGTACAAAATATAGCTACTTCCGGTTTACAAAAGGTCACTTCTGGTTGTCTTTTTCTAGATCACATTGCTTGCAACCTCATTTAAAGAGTCCCATGTCTTGATCATGTACACATATGAGGTAAAAGCAAAGGTCAAAATCTAGAACGTTACATTTACCTATGACCTTGAGCTCAATTTCGAGGTCATCAACCAAGGACCTCAAATCAAAAGACTCTAGGCCTCTACTATATATTGTTAATGAGTTGTATTACCTTACAACTAATATTAGATATAAAAGGGGGCAAAACTGGCATCAAATGTCTACGTACTCTTTCGACTAAAATTTACGTGTTACGACATATCGCAACTAACAATTTAGTAAAAATAATTTGTCGATAAGTTATACAGCTTTTGAAAATAGGTGAAAATAAGCCAAAATCAAAATTTATAATATGACCTTGACCTTTGACCTTGACCTTATTTTCATTTTTTTGGACCAAGGATCTCAAATCAAAAGACCCTAGGTCTCTATCACTTATGTTTTACCAGTTAGAAATGCATACTCTTATATCAAACATAAAAGGAGGGATAACTCTCATATGGAATTTATATACGGCTTCGGTCAAAATAAAACAGAACATCCTGAAGACATAACGAGCAATTTAGAAAAATAAATTTGTCGGTTTCTTATACGGTTGCGAAGCCTTAGAGATAACAAGAAAAACAGTGTTTGGGGAGATAACTCTTATTTGGGAAAGTATTTGATTAAGCAGAGTTGGTTTCAAAAGCGTATAAACTGTTCGATATCATATTCCAAAAATCTAAGCGACATCTTGCGAAACAAAAAAACAGCGAAGGAAAAAAATTTGGCGGAAGAAAAAAAAAAAATAATAATCAGAAGAAATCGAATAGGTCTTTCCACGGAAAAGTGGAAAGACCTAATTAAAAACCAATTGTTCAGAGAACAGTTGAAGGTCTTTCCACCAGTAAATATCTATTTTGATATTAAAATATTAAAGATCAGTCTAAAATGTCAGTTCATATGGCTTTATGATGTATAGATATGAATTTTAAGCAAAGGTCATAATCTAGAACGTCAAATTTACCTATGACCTTGACCTCAATTTCAAGGTCACAAACTGAGGATCTCAAATCAAAAGACCCTAGGTCTCTAATATGTATGGTAAATAAGTTATATCACTTTACGCATACTTTTAGATATGATAGGGGCTAAAACTCCTGTTTATTGACTACGCACCCTTTCAACCAAAATTATTAAGTAATGACATGTCACAACTAACAATTTAGTAAAAATAATTTGTTGATATCTTATGAGGTTAATACAAATTAGTGAAAATAAGCCAAAATCAAAAATTTAGAATATGACCTTGACCTTTGACCTTGACCTAATTTTCAATTTTTTGGACCAAGGATCTCAAATCAAAAGACCCTAGGTCTCTAATATGTATGGTTAATAAGTTATATCACTTTACGCATAATTTTAGATGTGATAGGGGCTAAAACTCCCATTTATTGTCTACGTACCCTTTCCACCAAACTTATTATGTTACGACATGTCGCAACTAACAATTTAGTAAAAATAATTTGTCGATATCTTATAAGGTTAATGAAAATGAGTGAAAATTAAAAACCAATTGTTCAGAGAACCATTGATGGTCTTTCCACCAGTTAAGACCTTTTTTTATATGAAAATATTAAAATTTGGTTTTAAATGTCAATTGTACCGTCAAATGACAGCTTATTGAACGCTAATTCTAAAAATGTATGGTTTCTATGGAAAAAGATATAGATAAGGGAGATAATTGTTTACTTCCGGTTCAAACGATATTATTTCCGGTATAGTTTGATAGTTAAAGTGACACTGATTACAAAAATATATGGTTCTATATACTTTTTCATTAATGAAGTACAAAATATAGCTACTTCCGGTTTACAAAAGGTCACTTCCGGTTGTCTTTTTCTAGATCACATTGCTTGCAACCTAATTTAAAAAGTCTCAAGTCTTGATCATGTATACATGTGAGGTAAAGCAAAGGTCAAAATCTAGAACGTTACATTTACCTATGACCTTGAGCTCAATTTCGAGGTCATCAACCAAGGACCTCAAATCAAAAGACTCTAGGCCTCTACTATATATAGTTAATGAGTTGTATTACCTTACAACTAATATTAGATATAAAAGGGGGCAAAACTGGCATCAAATGTCTACGTACTCTTTCGACTTAAATCTACGTGTTACCACATGTCGCAACTAACAATTTAGTAAAAATAATTAGTCGATAAGTTATACGGCTTTTGAAAATGAGTGAAAATAAGCCAAAATCAAAATTTATAATATGACCTTGACCTTTGACCTTTACCTTATTTTCATTTTTTTGGACCAAGGACCTCAAATCAAAAGACCCTAGGTCTCTATCACTTATGGTTTACCAGTTAGAAATGCAAATTCCTATATCAAACATAAAAGGGGGGATAACTCTCATATGGAATCTTTATACGGCTTCGGTCAAAATAAAACAGAACATCCTAAGGATATAACGAGCAATTTGGAAAAATAAATTTGTAGGTTTCTTATACGGTTGCGAAGCCTTAGAGATAACAAGAAAAACAGTGTTCGGGGAGATAACTCTTTTTTTGGAAAGTATTTGGTTAAAACGAGTTGGTTTCAAAAGCGTATAAACTGTTCGATATCATATTCCAAAAATCTAAGCGACACCTTGCGAAACAAAAAAACAGCGAAGGAAAAAAATTAGGCGGAAGAAAAAAAAAAAATAATAATAATAATTAAAAACCAATTGTTCAGAGAACCATTGATGGTCTTTCCACCAGTTAAGACCTTTTTTTTATATGAAAATATTAAAATTTGGTTTTATATGTCAATTTTAGTGTCAAATGACAGCTTATTGAACGCTTATTCCAAAAATATATGGTTTCTATACAAAAAGATATAAATAAGGGAGATCATTTTTTACTTCCGGTTTAAAATATGTTACTTCCGGTAATTTTTTATTGTTTACTTGACACTGATTCCAAAAATATATGGTTCTATATACTTTTTCATTAATGAAGTACAAAATATAGCTACTTCCGGTTTACAAAAGGTCACTTCCGGTTGTCTTCTTCTAGATCACATTGCTTGCAACCTAATTTAAAAAGTCTCAAGTCTTGATCATGTATACATATGAGGTAAAAGCAAAGGTCAAAATCTAGAACGTTACATTTACATATGACCTTGAGCTCAATTTCGAGGTCATCAACCAAGGACCTCAAATCAAAAGACTCTAGGCCTCTACTATATATAGTTAATGAGTTGTATTACCTTACAACTAATATTAGATATAAAAGGGGGCAAAACTGACATCAAATGTCTACGTACTCTTTCGACTAAAATCTACGTGTTACCACATGTCGCAACTAACAATTTAGTAAAAATAATTAGTCGATAAGTTATACGGCTTTTGAAAATGAGTGAAAATAAGCCAAAATCAAAATTTATAATATGACCTTGACCTTTGACCTTGACCTTATTTTCATTTTTTTGGACCAAGGACCTCAAATCAAAAGACCGTAGGTCTCTATCACTTATGGTTTACCAGTTAGAAATGCAAATTCCTATATCAAACATAAAAGGGGGGATAACTCTCATATGGAATCTTTATACGGCTTCGGTCAAAATAAAACAGAACATCCTAAGGATATAACGAGCAATTTGGAAAAATAAATTTGTCGGTTTCTTTTACGGTTGCGAAGCCTTAGAGATAACAAGAAAAACAGTGTTCGGGGAGATAACTCTTATTTGGGAAAGTATTCGGTTAAGCAGAGTTGGTTTCAAAAGCGTATAAACTGTTCGATATCATATTCCAAAAATCTAAGCGACATCTTGCGAAACAAAAAAACAGCGAAGGAAAAAAATTAAGCGGAAGAAAAAAAAAAATAATCAGAAGAAATCCAATAGGTCTTTCCACGGAAAAGTGGAAAGACCTAATAAGCCAAAATCTAAATTTAGAATATGACCTTGACCTTTGACCTTAACCTAATTTTCATTTTTTTGGACCAAGGATCTCAAATCAAAACACCCTAGGTCTCTATCACTTATGGTTTTCCAGTTTAAAATACATTTCAAAATTTCAAATACAAAAGGGGCAATAACTCTCATATGGAATCTCGATACGGCATCGGTCAAAATAAAACAGAACATCCTGAGGACATAACGAGCAATTTGGAAAAATAAATTTGTCGGTTTCTTATACGGTTGCGAAGCTTTAGAGATAACAAGAAAAACAGTGTTCGGGGAGATAACTCTTATATGGGAAAGTATTCGGTTAAGCAGAGTTGGTTTCAAAAGCGTATTAACTGTTTAAAATCATATTCCAAATATCAAAGCGACATCTTGCGAAACAAAAAAACAGCGAAGGAAAAAAATTAGGCGGAAGAAAAAAAAAAAATAATTAAAAACCAATTGTTCAGAGAACCATTGATGGTCTTTCCACCACTTACAACATATTTTGATGTGAAAATATTAAAAATTCAGTTGATATGTCAGTTCCTATGACTTTATGATGTCTAAATATGAATTTGGAGCAAAGGTCAAAATCTAGAACGTCCAATTAACCTATGACCTTGACCTCAATTTCAAGGTCATAGACTAAGGATCTCAAACCTAAAGACACTAGTTTCTTAATATGTATGGTTCATGAGTAATATCACTTTACGCATAATTCTAAACATTAGAGGGGAGAAAACTCCCATTTTTTGTCTACGCACCCTTTCAACCAAAATTTATAAGTTAAGACATGTCGCAACTAACACATGTAACAATTTAGTAAAAATAATTTGTCGATAAGTTATACGGGTTTTGAAACTAAGTGAAAATAAGCCAAAATAAAAATTTATAATATGACCTTGACCTTTCACCTTGACCTTATTTTAATTTTTTTGGACCAAGGATCTCAAATCAAAAGACCCTAGGTCTCTATCACTTATGGTTTACCAGTTAGAAATGCATATTCTTATATCAAACATAAAAGGGGGGATAACTCTCATATGGAATCTATATACGGCTTCGGTCAAAATAAAACAGAACATCCTGAGGATATAACGAGCAATTTGGAAAAATAAATTTGTCGGTTTCTTATACGGTTGCGAAGCCTTAGAGATAACAAGAAAAACAGTGTTCAGGGAGATAACTCTTATTTGGGAAAGTAATCGGTTACGCAGAGTTGGTTTCAAAAGCGTATAAACTGTTCGATATCATATTAAAAAATCTAAGCGACATCTTGCGAAACAAAAAAACAGCGAAGGAAAAAAATTAGGCGGAAGAAAAAAAAAAAAATAATAATAATCAGAAGAAAAGCAATAGGTCTTTCCACGGAAAAGTGGAAAGACCTAATAATCAGAAGAAATCCAATAGGTCTTTCCACGGAAAAGTGGAAAGACCTAATTAAAAACCAATTGTTCAAAGAACAATTGAAGGTCTTTCCACAAGAAGAGATCTATTTTATTATCAAAATATTAAAAATCAATTCAGTTGCTATGGCTTTATAATGTATAAATATGAATTCAAAGCAAAGGTCAAAATCTAGAACGTGCAATTTACCTATGACCTTGACATTAATTTCAAGGTCATAAACCAAGGATCTCAAATCAAAAGACCCTAGGTCTTCATTATGTATGGTTAATGAGTTATATCACTTTACGCATAATTCTAAATATAAGATGGGCGAAAACTCCTATTGATTGTTTACGCACCCTTTCAACCAAAATTTATAAGTAACGGCATGTCGCAACTAACAATTTAGTAAAAATAAGATGTTGATATGTTATAAGGTTTTGGAAATTAGTAAAAATAAGCCAAAATAAAAATTTAGAATATGACCTGGACCTTTGACCTTGACCTAATTTTATTTTTTGGGGACCAAGGATCTCAAATCAAAAGACCCTAGGTCTCTATCACTTATGGTTTACCAGTTAGAAATGCAAATTACTTATATCATATACATAAGGGGGAATAACTCTTATATGGAGTCTCCGGATAGCTTCGGTCAAAACTAAACTCCTAATCCTGAAGATGTAACTAACAATTTGGTAAAATAAATTTGTCGTAATCTTTTACGGTTGCGAAGGAGTAGTGGCCACAAGAAAAACAGTGTTTGGGGAGATAGTTACGCGGTTGTCACTTTTAAAGCGTATAAACTGTACGATATCATATTCCAAATACCTAAGCGACATCTTTTGAAACAACAAAACTACGCAAGAAAAAAATTAGGTGGAAGAATAAAAAAAAAAATAATAATAATAATAATAATCAGAACAAAAGCAATAGGTCTTTCCACGGAAAGGTGGAAAGACCTAATAATAATAATAATCATCATCATCATAATAATAATAATAATAATAATAATAATAATAATAATAATTAAAAACCAATTGTTCAGAGAACCATTGATGGTCTTTCCACCACTTACAACCTATTTTGATGTGAAAATATTAAAAATTCAGTTGAAATGTCAGTTCCTATGACTTTATGATGTCTAAATATGAATTTGGAGCAAAGGTCAAAATCTAGAACGTCCAATTAACCTATGACCTTGACCTCAATTTCAAGGTCATAGACTAAGGATCTCAAATCTAAAGACACTAGTTCCTTAATATGTATGGTTCATGAGTAATATTACTTTACGCATAATTCTAAACATAAGAGGGGCGAAAACTCCCATTTATAGTCTACGCACCCTTTCAACCAAAATTTATAAGTTACGACATGTCGCAACTAACAATTTAGTAAAAATAATTTGTTGATATCTTATAAGGTTAATGAAAATGAGTGAAAATAAGCCAAAATCAAAATTTAGAATATGACCTTGACCTTTGACCTTGACCTAATTTTCATTTTTTTGGACCAAGGATCTTAAATCAAAAGACCGTAGGTCTCTATCACTTATGGTTTACCAGTTAAAAATGCATATTCTTATATAAAACATAAAAGGGGGGAAAACTCTCATATGGAATCTCGATACGGCTTCGGTCAAAATAAAACAGAACATCCTGAGGATATAACGAGCAATTTGGAAAAATAGATTTGTCGGTTTCTTATACGGTTGCGAAGCCTTAGAGATAACAAGAAAAACAGTGTTCGGGGAGATAACTCTTATATGGGAAAGTATTCGGTTAAGCAGAGTTGGTTTCAAAAGCATATAAACTGTTCGATATCATATTCCAAAAATCTAAGCGACATCTTGCGAAACAAAAAAACAGCAAAGGAAAAAAATTAGGCAGAAGAAAAAAAAAAAAAATAATAATAATTAAAAACCAATTGTTCAAAGAACAATTGAAGGTCTTTCCACAAGAAGAGATCTATTTTATTATCAAAATATTAAAAATCAATTCAGTTGCTATGGCTTTATAATGTATAAATATGAATTCAAAGCAAAGGTCAAAATCTAGAACGTGCAATTTACCTATGACCTTGACATTAATTTCAAGGTCATAAACCAAGGATCTCAAATCAAAAGACCCTAGGTCTTCATTATGTATGGTTAATGAGTTATATCACTTTACGCATAATTCTAAATATAAGATGGGCGAAAACTCCTATTGATTGTTTACGCACCCTTTCAACCAAAATTTATAAGTAACGGCATGTCGCAACTAACAATTTAGTAAAAATAAGATGTTGATATGTTATAAGGTTTTGGAAATTAGTAAAAATAAGCCAAAATAAAAATTTAGAATATGACCTGGACCTTTGACCTTGACCTAATTTTATTTTTTGGGGACCAAGGATCTCAAATCAAAAGACCCTAGGTCTCTATCACTTATGGTTTACCAGTTAGAAATGCAAATTACTTATATCAAATACATAAGGGGGAATAACTCTTATATGGAGTCTCCGGATAGCTTCGGTCAAAACTAAACTCCTAATCCTGAAGATGTAACTAACAATTTGGTAAAATAAATTTGTCGTAATCTTTTACGGTTGCGAAGGAGTAGTGGCCACAAGAAAAACAGTGTTTTGGGAGATAGTTACGCGGTTGTCACTTTTAAAGCGTATAAACTGTACGATATCATATTCCAAATACCTAAGCGACATCTTTTGAAACAACAAAACTACGCAAGAAAAAAATTAGGTGGAAGAATAAAAAAAAAAATAATAATAATAATAATAATCAGAACAAAAGCAATAGGTCTTTCCACGGAAAGGTGGAAAGACCTAATAATAATAATAATCATCATCATCATAATAATAATAATAATAATAATAATAATAATAATAATAATTAAAAACCAATTGTTCAGAGAACCATTGATGGTCTTTCCACCACTTACAACCTATTTTGATGTGAAAATATTAAAAATTCAGTTGAAATGTCAGTTCCTATGACTTTATGATGTCTAAATATGAATTTGGAGCAAAGGTCAAAATCTAGAACGTCCAATTAACCTATGACCTTGACCTCAATTTCAAGGTCATAGACTAAGGATCTCAAATCTAAAGACACTAGTTCCTTAATATGTATGGTTCATGAGTAATATTACTTTACGCATAATTCTAAACATAAGAGGGGCGAAAACTCCCATTTATAGTCTACGCACCCTTTCAACCAAAATTTATAAGTTACGACATGTCGCAACTAACAATTTAGTAAAAATAATTTGTTGATATCTTATAAGGTTAATGAAAATGAGTGAAAATAAGCCAAAATCAAAATTTAGAATATGACCTTGACCTTTGACCTTGACCTAATTTTCATTTTTTTGGACCAAGGATCTTAAATCAAAAGACCGTAGGTCTCTATCACTTATGGTTTACCAGTTAAAAATGCATATTCTTATATAAAACATAAAAGGGGGGAAAACTCTCATATGGAATCTCGATACGGCTTCGGTCAAAATAAAACAGAACATCCTGAGGATATAACGAGCAATTTGGAAAAATAGATTTGTCGGTTTCTTATACGGTTGCGAAGCCTTAGAGATAACAAGAAAAACAGTGTTCGGGGAGATAACTCTTATATGGGAAAGTATTCGGTTAAGCAGAGTTGGTTTCAAAAGCATATAAACTGTTCGATATCATATTCCAAAAATCTAAGCGACATCTTGCGAAACAAAAAAACAGCAAAGGAAAAAAATTAGGCGGAAGAAAAAAAAAAAAATAATAATAATTAAAAACCAATTGTTCAAAGAACAATTGAAGGTCTTTCAACAAATAAAGATCTATTTTGATATGAAAATATGAAAATTCAGTTAAAAATGTCAGTTCCTATGGCTTTATGATGTATAAATATGAATTTAAAGCAAAGGTCAAAATCTAGAACGTCCAATTAACCTTTGACCTTGACCTCAATTTCAAGGTCATAGACTAAACATCTCGAATCAAAAGACACTACTTCCTTTATCTAACAATTTAGTAAAAATAATTTGTCGATATCTTATAAGGTTAATGAAAATAAGTGAAAAATAAGCCAAAATCAAATTTTAGAATTTGACCTTGACCTTTGACCTTGACCTAATTTTCATTTTTTTGGAATAAGGATCTTAAATCAAAAGACCCTGGGTCTCTATCACTTATGGTTTACCAGTTAGAAATGCATATCACCTATATCATATACTAAAGGGGGGATAACTCTCATATGGAGTCTCCGGATAGCTTCGGTCAAAATAAATCAAATCATCCTGAGGATGTAACGAGCAATTTGGTAAAATAAATTTGTCGGTTTCTTATACGGTTGCGAAGCCTTAGAGATAACAAGAAAAACAGTGTTCGGGGAGATAACTCTTACAAGGTAAAGTTTTTTGTTACGCGGTGTCAGTTTGAGAAGCGTATTAACTGTTCGATATCATATACCATATATCTAAGCGACATCTTGGGAAACAAAAAAACAGTGAAGGAAAAAAAAGTTGGCGGAAGAAAAAAAATAATAATTAAAAACCAATTGTTCAAAGAACAATTGAAGGTCTTTCAACTAATAAATATCTATTTTGATATGAAAATATTAAAATTCTGTTGAAAATGTCAGTTCCTATGGCTTTATGATGTATAAATATGAATTTAAAGCAAAGGTCAAAATCTAGAACGTCAAATTAACCTTTGACCTTGACCTTAATTTCAAGGTCATAGACTAAACATCTTGAATCAAAAGACACTAGTTCCTTAATATATATGGTTCATGAGTAATATCACTTTACGCATAATTCTAAATATAAGAGGGGCGGAAACTCCCATTTGTTGTCTACGCACCCTTGCAACCAAAATTTATAAGTTACAACATGTCGCAACTAACAATTTAGTAAAAATAATTTGTCGATATCTTATAAGGTTAATGAAAATAAGTGAAAATAAGCCAAAATCAAAATTTAGAATTTGACCTTGACCTTTGACCTTGACCTACTTTTCATTTTTTTGGACCAAGGATCTTAAATCAAAAGACCCTAGGTCTCTATCACTTATGGTTTACCAGTTAGAAATGCAAATCACTTATATCATATATAAAAGGGGGGATAACTCTCATATGGAGTCTCCGGATAGTTTCGGTCTAAATGAAACAGAACATCCTGAGGATATAACGAGCAATTTGGAAAAATAAATTTGTCGGTTTCTTTTACGGTTGCGAAGCCTTAGAGATAACAAGAAAAACAGTGTTCGGGGAGATAACTCTTACAAGGTAAACTTTTTTGTTACGCGGTGTCAGTTTCAGAAGCGTATTAACTGTTCGATATCATATACCATATATCTTAGCGACATCTTGCGAAACAAAAAAACAGTGAAGGAAAAAAAAGTTGGCGGAAGAAAAAAAATAATAATAATAATAATAATAATAATAATAATAATCAGAACAAATACAATAGGTCTTTCAACTGAAAGGTTGAAAGACCTAATAATAATAATAATAATTAAAAACCAATTGTTCAAAGAACAATTGAAGGTCTTTCAACCAATAAGGATCTATTTTGATATAAAAATATTAAGATTCAATTGAAAATGTCAGTTGCTATGTCTTTATGATATAAACATATGAATTTCGAGCAAAGGTCAAAATCTAGAACGTCCAATTAACCTATGACCTTGACCTCAATTTCAAGGCCATAAACTAAGGATCCCAAATCAAAAGACCCTAGGTCAGTATTATGTATGGTTTATGAGTGATATCACTTTACGCATAATTCTAAATATAAGAGGGGCAAAAACTCCCATTTATTGTCTACGCATTCTTCCAATCAAAATTTATAAGTTACGACATGTCGCAACTAACAATTTAGTAAAAATAATTTGTTGCAATCTGATAAAATTAATGAAGTAAGTGAAAATAAGCCAAAATCAAAATTTCAAATTTGACCTTGACCTTTGACCTTGACCTAATTTTTCATTTTTTTGGACCAAGGATCTTAAATCAAAAGACCCTAGGTCTCTATCACTTATGGTTTACCAGTTAGAAATGCAAATCACTTATATCATATATAAAAGGGGGGATAACTCTCATATGGAGTCTCCGGATAGCTTCGGTCCAAATGAAACAGAACATCCTGAGAATATAACGAGCAATTTGGAAAAATAAATTTGTCGGTTTCTTATACGGTTGTGAAGCCTTAGAGATAACAAGAAAAACAGTGTTCGGGGAGATAACTCTTACAAGGTAAAGTTTTTTGTTACGTGGTGTCAGTTTCAGAAGCGTATTAACTGTTCGATATCATATACCATATATCTTAGCGACATCTTGCGAAACAAAAAAACAGTGAAGGAACAAAAAGTTGGCGGAAGAAAAAAAAAATAATAATAATAATAATCAGAACAAAAACAATAGGTCTTTCACCTGAAAGGTTGAAAGACCTAATAATCAGAACAAATACAATAGGTCTTTCAACTGAAAGGTTGAAAGACCTAATAATCAGAAGAAATCCAATAGGTCTTTCCACGGAAAAGTGGAAAGACCTAATAATAATAATAATAATCAGAAGAAGAAATACAGTTAGGTCTTTCCCTTTTGAAAAAGGAAAGACCTTAATAAACAAAAGAAATACAGTAATGTGTTTCCCTTTTGAGAAATGAAAGACCTTAATTAGAACTTAGACAACTTGTCTATAACCTCGGTGCAAGATCTTAATCAAACATGATTAAAATTCATTTTTGATTATATACAGTAACTTTAAATCAGTAATCCGATCTAATGTTACGACTTACTTCATTATTTTTTTTTTCATAATTGTATAAATAAACCAATTTTTCAAGACGTTTCGGCCATTTTTTTTTTATCAAATTAGGCGAAGACCTTCATCGGAATGTGCAACCTCCATCGTTCAAGGATTTTTTATATTTTAAACGAAATGACAACTTAAAGATTATGAAATGCAAATCAACGTGAACGTAATTAATGCATATTTGATGGTACGAGTATCACGCTTAATCTTTTCAAATTAAAACACGCCTCATTATTTTTGTGACATCAAGAGAAAATGAACGAATCATCGGTTTCAAATATTTTCAAGAAGATTGTTATCCTTTCAATCTGACGTTATTTCAATCGCAATAGTAGATACAGTAGTATTCGATTAATAAATGTCACACTTCGCAAGGCATTCTCACCGACAAGTTCTATAATGCCAAAGGACAAACTTCAATTTATCGTATTATTAAAAACGTAGATTTGTAGGATACTAAACAATCATCCGAGTAACTGGTCATTTAAACCTGTTCGATTTGACAACACATAACAATAAAACAATAGTCAAAGTACAGAGTTGAATTGATAACCTTTTAGAATAACTTTATTTACAGGATCAATTTTTTTTTCCGAATCTTATCTTAGATTCAGGGTTCGGTAAATAACCTCTCCGTAAAAATTATGATGTACTATCCCGTTTTGAACAAATCTTCTTCAGATACAGCCAAGTTCCAAACCAAATATTTGAATCTATGGAACATTTATTAAAGGCTTAAAGTAATATACGGTTACAAAATCCCTGACTTAATAACATACATGTAATACAGAGATTACGTTCATCGAATTCCAAATACATGTAGTCAATGTAGACACTAGCATATTGAACGAGTTGTGATAAATTAGCAGCGTAAAATGGTACCAAATAGACATCACCATCCTAAAACGAAAAATTAACGATATAGTAGGACAAATCATCCGTTTGTCGTATTTTATTTGTAGAGTTTCCCGTGTAAATCTGCAATATATAAATCTAGCAATAGACTGTTATTTCTGTTAGTATGTTTGATTAATGTAACGTTGAAAAAATCTGGATGAGAACTCTATAATCCAAAAATGATACCAATACCCTAGTGATTTGAACCCGACACGGTTGTCCGAACTTTAAGCGAGCTATTTCACAAGTAACAATCTGCCAGATAACTCGTCATATCCAAACAAATTATTATTACTTAGATTCGAGCAGTCATTTTGGCGTGTTAAGTTCTTTTTGCAAATATTTTTTTTATATTCTTCACAGAAATTCAAAAGAGAAAATTTACGACTCTGTCTTTATTTCTGCCTTGTAAGTATCGTTTACGTTCCTGTAATATATAGAAAATTCAAAGTTATGTAAAAAAAACTTGACTTTTAAAATTTATTTTAGGGGGAAGAAATAGATACGTATACAAACGCATTGTCAGTGTATTTATTGAAGAATGGAAAATGGCGAATTCCAAAAGATGCCATTAAAAAGACGTTTAGTTATCAGTCTATCAAATACATCTACGAAAAGGTAATTTACGTAAATATATTTGCCAAAGGGTCATCCTACAAAAACCATGGCCTGCAATACATAAATTTCGTGTATTAGCTAATTTTTTGTAGGTGTTAATTCAAACTTTGATTTGTTTTACACGTCTTTTTTAAACATTTATAAAGAACCTTATCTAAGACAAAAAGAAAAAAAACATACTCATATCTATGCAAAATTATTTAACTTCATTATCAGATATTCAATGTACATGCAAAGTATAACGAAAACAAAGGAATAGCGTTTGTATTACTGGTCATCATCTCACAACGAGGCCTTCAATACAGATCAAAAACACTGCATGCAAATATCGTCGGTTTTAACAAAATTCATTGTAAACTTGCGATTTCGTGCTTTGAATTTAATAACATAGATATAGACTAATACTTATGAAATAAACCAGACATAAAAATGTTCCTTACCTAAAGATTCATCATTGACGCTAGAATAAAAATATTAAAGGCCAAATAAGGTACGAAGTTGAAGAGCATTGAATAAATCAAAATCTGATATTTTTTTCAAGTAGAACTGTAAGCATGGTTGGTTATTATTGTTGTTTTTACAATGTTATTAACATTGCAGCTACATGTATGCGTTGGGCTAGTTGTGTAGCCTGATGAGATTGAGAACAGTAATGTAAATGACAATGAATTCAAAATGGATTCAATCAATATACCGTGTATGAATAAAACATGTTTTATGTTAACGGTAGTACAAAGATTAAAGTAAAAAAATCATTTGAACTACATATTTGGAAGCCAAACATTTATTGTTAATTGAATGAGACCAACCAAAGTTCAGAAGTGTAGATGCGAAACTGTTATCATTGTTTGCGTTACTTGAAACATTATGTTATACAGCAAGGATTGACTTGTTGTCACTTCTACCTAGATTATAAGGGTTTATGCATGGACAAAAGGATTTCAACGTTACAGGCAGGCTTCAATTTATTTCTCTCAAAATTGTTATTTATGTATAAAGCAAAAACTTCTTGGAAGTTGAGATCTTAAATGCTATTCAATTTTGTACTGTTTTAGCCATGTTATCACCAGACCATTGGTCAGCATCTCTGTGCTGACATGAAATAGCATTGACATTATCATAATTATAGATAAATTGTTTACATGAATTTAAATTTTTGAAATATTTAGAATTTTTTTCCAAAGGAATATTTTACCTTAGCCTTTTTTTTGGATAATCTTTTTGGAATTTTGATTTATTCAATGTTCTGAAACTTCGTCTCTATTTGGCCTTTTATTTTCTTAATTCTATTGAATCTTTAGGAGAGAAAACCCGCGTATGTCTTTTATGTTTAATTCTAGTATCTTTGATAATTTTATCAATTATATGAAGTTTTTGTTTATGTGTTATATATTTGTTTTTCGTTCATTTTTTTATATAAATAAGGCCGTTAGTTTTCTCTTTTGAATTGTGTTACATTGTCATATCGGGGCCTTTTATAGGCGACTATGCGGTATGGGTTTGATCATTGTTGAAGGCCGTACGGTGACCTATAGTTGTTAATGTCTGTGTCATGTTGGTCTCTTGTGGACAGTTGTCTCATTGGCAAGCATACCACATCTTCTTTTTTATAACAACTGTTATTATACAAATCAAATAATTGATTATCTGGATTAATCAAACAAAAAATTATTTGTCATAATACTTTTCGAACACTACCATGAGAAGGCCACAAGTAAAATTTAAAAAAAAACATGTCCTTACAAAACATTGGGATTTAGGACATTTTGCAGCAGGATGAATTTAGGCAAATCTGTTTAAAGTTATCAAGCAAAAAAGCTATCGTTCTGTACACCAAATATTTGTAATATTATTTTTTATCCAATGTCTATCATAGTTCTTATAAAAACTTATTTTGACATTTGTAAGAATAGTTGTATTTTTTTAAGATTATACTGCAATATTAGAAAAAAAAATAAAAGTCTTCCCGGACATGTCAGTCGTCACTAAGAAAACTTAAGGAAACGACTACAATAATGTAAAACACTTTGAAACTATTCCGAATTAGAACTTTGAAATTGTATGCTTTTTTTTCGTGTCTTTGGCGTTGAATATTTCAGATCTAATATTCAAAATGATAAGAAAAATGATAAGAAAAAAAAAAATATCAAGTCACTTCTCAAAAAGCTCTTTTGATATGATTTACGCATTTCAAAAATACCATAGTATGATAGTTGTTGGTGCTCTGCAATCTTTTCTAATATTCAATATTGGACAAAGATAACCATGACTACATTTAAAAAAGCAGGATGTTTCGATTTTTTCAATGAAATTTCATATTTAATAATGTGAATATATCAAATGGTTTAAAAGCAAAAATATTTCATTATAGGATTTAACAACAGCATTTTCTAATGGATTACGGACTGATCTTAAGTGTTTGACTAGTTTAGCTTTTGTGCCTCGATGCAACGAACTGGGTGAGTATATTGCAGTGATAATGATTTTAATAATACTACCTTTCGCGCATCGATTGAGCATTCTTTTGTTCATGTTAGCGTTTCAGAAACAAACAGGTGTACTGATTGGTACTTTAATCTAGGGTGTTAACATAAAACATGCAATAGTTATTACATATATATTGTCTTTGAGCCTGCTTTGATTTGTACTTTTTGTGTATTGTTTTATATTGATTGATACGGCTGTTATCATGGCTTTTTTCTCGTTTGCATCATTTGATATATGTTTAATTTGGATACTTGTTCAGATAAATATATGGTCTACGTTTGTCCGTTGTTGAATGGAGTACAGCGACCTGTAATATCGTCGTTATTTGACTTCTGGTGAACAGCCGTGTCATTTGCATCGAAGAGAGTTCTCACTTTGTTCGATAGTCTGTCCATCCTTTTATCCTTTTTTTAACGTTTGGCGAAATGCCAATGAATGTTTGAGCAGTTATGGCTAAAATGAAAGTACATTTTTTGTTTAAAAATGTATGAATTAATACTGATATGAACACAAAAACTCACAAAGTATGCTTAGGAAACCATTGATCTTTTTTTGCAAATATATAAATGTGAGGCCTATTGTTCGGTGAAAGACGGTCCATTAATGTTGGAAACAATTGTTTGTCAAAGAAAATCCAAAATTATGAAAAAAATATGCTAGAAATTCAATTAAAACTGATTCATTTGTACAATATTTTTCTCCACATCAATACTTACAAAACATGTAGTGTCAAACTATGATTTCTTGTGAAATTATTGTAAGGAAATTCCCATGAAAGTTTTAAAATATTAAACATATAAATTTTGAGAAACTTTTTTGTACCACCGTTTATGGGTTCAGGTTGCAATAACCATTGATGAAAAGGTATGCAATGCTATTCCAAATTGATTTTCTATCCAAAATTATTATTCAACAACCAGTTTGAGATAAATTCATAAAAGACTCACCAATGAGGTCAAACAAAGTAAAAAGTTACAGAGCATTTGAGGACCACAAAATCCGGTTGGTCATGTTCAGCTAAGGTATTCTATTCCTGAGGTAGAAAAATGTTTCTGCTCTTTGATTGGGGTGTTGTCTCATTGACACATTTCCCATTTCCATTCTAAATCTTATAAGTATTGCGAACAATTTGAAGTTTTATCAACAGTTAATTTATAACTATGACGAAAAGTGCTGATCACTGGGCTGGTTATACCCTCGGGTATAAACCTCAAACTGCAGAATTCACCAACCTTGTGGTTGAGAATAAACTCATTATAGATACCGGTTTTTCAATGTTAATCTAAAAAAAGACTCATCAAGTACGTTTGAATCAATGGATTCTATAAAAAGTTTATAAAAAATCATGGTAATCTCAAATTTCATGACACTTAATTTTACCCAGTCCTTTGTTTTCTATGTTGTGTTCGTATTATCGTTTTTGCCATGGTTTTCCAAAATGTTTTCGACTTGAACATGCATGTCCATTTGGAATCTTTTACTATGGAAGAACCCTTAATTTTTCTTGATATCAAAAATAAAAAGCTGTAATAGATATGTTATCTCAGAACAATTTAATATTTGGTTATCTTCCTCACATAAGAAATGTGCACGGTTTTTCCCGACCTGCTATCGTCGTCAGTTTTATAGTTCGCTTACTTTTTTGTTATTCATATATATCAGCCTCATATTCCTAATTTTGTTGTAATTTTAAAAGTTAATGAAATGGACTTCTTCCTTCACAAGAATAAGAAAAGGACCTAATTCACAAATGTTTACCGTGCAAATTGTTTTAACAATTGATTTTAACAATTGACTTTATTTAAAACTACGAACGAAATTTGACGTTTCAGTAGTATTGAGTGTTTAACTGAAACATGATTTAGGGATAAATACTAATTAATTATGATTATGTGTATCCAATAGTTTACAGCATGATGTATTTTAACAGATATTAAGAGTGCAGTCTCAAATTCTGATGTCATTGGACTCATGTTCTTAGCTTTACTGCGGAAACAGTTTTATTCTGGAGCAACACAGCTTGTAGATACAGGTTTTGTAAGTTATTAAGTATTAGTTATTTAAACTTCAATTAAATGTTTTACAATTGCTTTTACAGCCTAGCGTTATTATTATTCTGAATGATTTTATGAACATAAGATGATGTGGTATGATTTTTAATGAACAAAGTTCCAACAAAGGACCAAATGATATAGAGGTTTACAACTATAGGTCAGCTTGCGACCATCAAACAATGAGCGAAACCATACCACATTTATAATCAATAATGGTGATACATGGCTGTGTACATAATGTATATACAACTCGTCTAAACATCAACCCAACAATGTTAGATCTGTACATTGAAATCACAGTAGCATGGGTTCGAATCCCGGCGAGGGAAGAACCAAAAATTTGCGAAAGCAAATGTACAGATCTAACATTGTTGGGTTGATGTTTAGACGAGTTGTATATATATATACATATATACATATATTTTTTTCTGTGACGTATTTAATTTATATTAGGATCCATCTTGTTACATCTTATGATCAATTTTATTTGGCAATCGTCAATGGCAGTCAGCAGGGTTAAAGAACATCAGTTGTTCGACCTGTTAGTCAAATGCGTTTTGTTTAAATATACTTTTTCACTCTTTTGGTCTTTTGGAAAATGTTGTTTGTGCTGTTTTTAGACCCTTCTACAACGAAATTTGTTTGACATGCACACGTATAAAAACTGCGGTTTTTATCCAACGCAGTCATAGGTTTGAACGTAGTTTTCAATTTAGACTCGTATATATATATATATATATATATATATATATATATATATATATATATATATATATATATTAACATGAACATTAATCATTAAATATATCGCAATGAAAGGTTCCAATTCTATATGCATTCTTGCACACTCGAATATTTTCAAATTTTGTATAATGTATTTCAAAATCATTATTTATTAGTTTTCTTTTAAAGAAGCTTATTTAATCTGTAGACGAAGTACTTTGCTAGTAACGGGTTTTTTTTTTTAAATTTGATTTACAATTATATAGATGTAAAAATGACAGGGTAGATATTGATGAGATCTCCAAGATGTTTTATATCAACAGCAAGAAATGACGATACGTCCAAACAGTTTGTATTTCTATCATGCTGTTTTTGCATATTTTGTGTACGTTCGTAATTTAATTTTCGAAATTCACTATTATATTATTTATTTATATTTTTCTCTGTCCTGAGTGTTCTTGAATTTATTTGTACTGCATGCCGGTCATGTAATGTTGCCACTTTTGCGGTATTCCTAACATTGCCATTAAGCGAGATGTTTGGTTAGTCATCAAACAAAGTTCAAGCCACCAATGTGTTCCTACGAATGTCCTGTACCAAGTCAGGAATATGGCAGTGGTTATCAAATTGTTCGTTTCTAACTATGTTTGTTGGTTGGGCGTTTGCTTTTGTTGCACTTCAGTGTTTCTGTTATTCCGTTGTTTTCCTCTTTTAGTTGATATCTTTCCCTCGGCTTCAGGTTGTAACCCAGATTTGTTATCTATTTTTCGATTTATGACTTTTGAACAGCGTTTCCTTTATCTGGTACACATATTCAACTGAAAAGGTTTTCGAATTGACAATGACTGTTGTATATGGTAAATAATTCCTATTATGTTCGCTGTTATGACAGTCACCTACACGTCTTGTGATTGTGTATTCCAGATTTATTATGATCCTGTTCATCTTACAGTTATTGCTTACACCAAATTAGCTGAATTATTGCTGAAATACTGAGTAATTAGAGAAAAAAGACCAAAAACACAAAACATTGACATTGGAAAAAGTACCATGAAAATGAGGTCAAGGTCAGATGGTGCCCTCTTGACCAACATGTTCACCTAACAATCATTTTATACAACAAACCTAGTTAACCTATTGCTTTTAGTACCTCAAATAACAAACCCAAACACTAGAACTTAGCATTGACTAATCAACCATGTCATAGAGGTCAAGGTCAGATGATAATTGCAAGACCTACATGTACACCTTACTATAATTCCATACACCAAATACAGTTGACCTTCTGCTTGTACTTAAATAGGCAGAACAAAAGACAAAAAGTTGACATTGATTAATGAACTATATGAATCATAATCAGGTGAGGAACATGTACACTCTACAGTTATTCCATACACCAAATAGTTTACCTAATATTTATAGCACTCAGTTACAGTCGTAAACAGCCTCTAAATTCCAAAACACCTCGTGTTGTGTCACTAAAGTCGTGTAAAAGGTGTACTTGAATTGGTCAATATTTATATTTGTTTAAATCAATATCTAAATTTATAAACTTGTTTTAAAAAAATCAGTGCATGGACTGCATGCAATAATCCTCTATCTATCAAGCATTGAATTGTCAAATATGAGATTACTAGGGGAAAGACTGTGGATTTTCTATAACATTTCCATAACGTTTAGCATTGAATCAAGACAAGGATACATAATCATAGAAGCAATACTGGGTGAATAATATTCGATAACCTGTTGTTTGTTCAATCAAACTATTATTACCTGTTATTTAACATTGGTCAGTACTCTCGGTTTTTTTATATCTTCAAATAATATAGGTAAAAACCCGATTTTATCGCCATTTTCTCTGTTTCCTGCACTTTTAGACAACGAGGGTATATAACGACATTGACTACCAACGAGGGTATGACACAGTCGGTGGTGCTGTTCGTTTCGAATCGAAATATTTTGTCGGACCTAATAGATCAAAATAGTTTACCTAACAAAGGGTCTGACATGATAGCTATGTTGAAAGTTCATACGATTTTCAATAGCTCTTGTTTTCGAAAGAAAACAGCTGGATATTACTTGTTTAGGCAGATTTTGAAAATTCGACGTACCAAAATGAGAATAAGAATCAGTTTCCAGTGTTATTTTTAACATTTTGTTATTAGGCATAGTTCGGTTATTTTTTCTCAAATACATCTCACTACAAACTGCTCAGAGTCTGAATTGACCAGTAAAATCGAGCACACATTTTACTCGACTAGTCTCGACTAAGTCTCGACTTTACTTAATTAGTCTGATTCAGTACTTGATGATCTTTGTGTAGTCCGAAATAGTCTTGACTAAGGCTCGACCTGTCTCGACCTGTCTTGACTAGCCTCGACTCAGTCTCAACCAGTCTCGACCTGTCTCGACTAGTCTTGACCTTCAAATTTAGTTTTGACTGGTGTAAATCAGCCCATCTAATTAAATTAATTATTGATCTTACAAAATTCAAGCTAATTATGTAGTTGATTTATTGCTGTGAAATGAAAGAATTTAATTTTACAATATGTAAAAATAAAAATTATGATATAAAAATTCAGATAGGCATCTTTAATTTTTTTTATAACTTTTTCAAATCAACTTGGATTTTCATCAACCTATGCAGCTATCTTAGATATATATCAAGCTTACTGAATCCCATTTCATTTATTATTTAGTTTTTTGTTGTATTGCTGTGAAATTTAAGAATTAAAGTAATCTTGGTAAAAAAAGCTAGGATTTGCAATTCGGACAAAATAGAGATAGTACACTTTAATTTGTTTTATAACTTTTTCTAATCAACTTGGATTTTCATCAAACTATGCAGATATCTTAGATATATATCAAGCTTACTGAATCCCATTTCATTTAGTTTTTTGTTGTATTGCTGAAAATTTTAAAATTAAAGTAATCTTGGTAGAAAAAGCTAGGATTTGCAATTCGGACAAAATAGAGATAGTACACTTTAATTTGTTTACTAACTTTTTCAAATCAACTTGGATTTTCATCAAACTATGCAGCTATCTTAGATATATATCAAGCTTACTGAATCCCATATCATTTAGTTTTTTGTTGTATTGCTGTAAAATTTAAGAATTAAAGTAATCTTGGTAAAAAAAAGCTAGGATTTCCAATTCGGACAAAATAGAGCTGGTACACTTTAATTTTTTTACTAACTTTTTCAAATCAACTTGGATTTTCATCAAACTATGCAGGTTTCTTACATATATATCAAGCTTACTGAATCCCATTTCATTTAGTTTTTTGTTGTATTGCTGTAAAATTTAAGAATTAAAGTAATCTTGGTAAAAAAAGCTAGGATTTGCAATTCGGACAAAATAGAGATAGTACACTTTAATTTGTTCATGTTGTTTAATAACGTTTTCAAATCAATTTGGATTTTCATCAAACTATGCAGCTATCTTACATATATATCAAGCTTACTGAATCCTATTTCATTTAGTTTTTTGTTGTATTGCTGTAAAATTTAAGAATTAAAGTAATCTTGGTAAAAAAAAGCTAGGATTTCCAATTCGGACAAAATAGAGATCATAGTACACTTTAATTTTTTTTATAACTTTTTCAAATCAACCTGGATTTTCATCAAACTATGCAGCTATCTTACATATATATCAAGCTTACAGAATCCCATTTCATTTAGTTTTTTGTTGTATTGCTTTTTTACTTCTTAATTTCACTGAATAAAAATTAAAAGCACAGAATATCGGTAATAGTGCGAGAAGAAATTCAACTGTTTGGGTAATTTGTAATGAGGTATTTACCCTCCACGTAGAAATAACTCCGACGTAGAAACTAAATGGTTATTGCCCGACACCTGGACACCACTCAAGGCGAACTGCCGTTTTAAAGAAAGCAAAATCTATCGCGTTTATCCGCATGAATTTCATTTTTAGATATGACACAATTTTATTTAGGTAGTATCATAGGCCTTAGGTCATGTTTAAACGAGATTTGATTTATATGTAAGGGGTAACTAGTAAAAGATCATCGATTGTATCATTTAAATATTTTGAGTGAAAACCAATGAGTTTGCTATGTTCTAATGTTTTGTGAAAGTTTGTTTATATATCCCGCTTTATTTGATAACTAAAAACTATTCACTTATTTACTTTATAGATGGTAAGATACATTGGGAACATATTTAAACTATTTATTGTTTAGATATATTGATCTTATTGTTGCAGGTTCGAATTCGTCATATTTTAGTTGGATGTAAAATCCTCCAAGAAGCTGAAACTAATGTGAAGAATGAGCATTTGCAAAGAGAAACATCACAAAGATATAAACTGTAAGGATCATTGTCAAGTAATGATATATTCAATATTACAAAATAATCTGAATTTATCTGGCTCTTTTGAAAGATGACAATCGATATATCTATGGACCAAACCGATAAAACAAGATCAAAAGACTAAATTTGCATAGCGGGGGAATGGGTTGCCTATCATATTTCTCACTGAATTGTTTTGCGTGTTAGAGAGGTTTGTTAGACTGTTTATTCTGTATCCTGAGATTAGTATAATTACATTTTGAGGTATAATTTCCACTACATAAACTAGTGTGGTGTTGTTTGTCGCAATATATGCAGTT
This sequence comes from Mytilus galloprovincialis, assembly GCA_037788925.1. NCBI lineage: Eukaryota > Metazoa > Mollusca > Bivalvia > Mytilida > Mytilidae > Mytilus > Mytilus galloprovincialis. Next base: position 2,191,484 of record JAWDJN010000016.1, read on the forward strand.
GCGTACTTGTTTACAATCTATTTTTGTTCCATAAACGGGTGTGTCTATTTTCGTGACAAAATGCGTAAAGTTTGTGATTATCTTCCTATACGAGGTTGAGCTTTATGTTCTCTTGTACAGTAAATTTGTGTGTTGTTCATAGATGTGGCGGTAGCAATTTACCTTTCTACTTTTTATGTAACTTTCTAGCTTTAATTTGAGTCGGAAGAAACAATTTTAAGATTTTTTTGTACATTTTTACTGAGTGTAGTTTACCTAGCAGGACACGATGATCATATCGACGGCCACGGTTTTGCTCCCTTTGTTGTTGATGATTATCTTTTGTATTTATGTGTAACATTGATTTGTTTGTTTTTTTCTTAATCGATTCATGAAATTGTAATGTCGGTGAAGTACTGACCCTTTGAATAAAACTTAACCAAAGGTTTCTTTTAGGTCTTGCTTTATAAAATATTAATAAATATTATGGCCGAAAAGTATGTAATATATTTGAGATAAAGGCTATTTATTCTGAAACTGTGAGGTCTTTCCCGATATGCATAAAATTTTGAAAACCTCTTGTTTTGCATCTGTTTATTTGAATGACGTTTTCCTTGGTGTTGGTTGTAAGGTCCTCACACCTTTTCTTAAATTGATTTTTTATTTAGTTTATAAAATAGTTTTTGTTTTATGATAGCGAAAGGCAAAATAACAAAATTACCGACAAATTCAAAAGTTCAAACACACCAAACGAATGGACAAGAACTGCCATATTCCTGACTTAGTACAAGCATTTTCTTATGCAGATAATGGTGGATTAGACCTGGTTAGATAGCTAGCTAACTTCAGAAAGCAATCAACAGGACAAATGTTATCACTATTATTTTTCTCCACAATGTTTGTTGTATCCTTTGGATGATCAGTTAAATTAAGACCAAAGCGGTCCGGTTACATGCCATACAAGGGTTTCAGTTCCGATTCATTCTCAACTTTTAGATCATCGTCTTTGAGCGTTCCTGGTCAAGGTAAATCTAGAAAAGCAATTCGGCTCCTCCCCTGAAATTATTTAATGTTTTGTTTTAATTGTTTTAAAATTATCATTTACTTTTAGTGTTTTTAGTTTTGATGGTATGTTTGGATAACTCATACACCGTTAGACAAACAGGTATAGATTCTTTTCATATGAGGTCCTTGGTTAATACGAAGGAAATCTGATTTATTGTCATCTACGAATTTTGTACTTAATAAAATTGAAATGGAATTGGGAACGTGCCAAAGAGACTACAGGGCATAAAACAACCGAATCCCACCAATGAGTCTTCAACACAGCGAGTAAATTCCAATATATAATTGGTATAACAACTCCTCGAAAAATGTAAAATGAATTCGGAATAGGTTTTTGTTTGCAAGTAAGTTGCAAGGCTGATCCAGGGTTGATTATATAGGGAATCACTGAAGCATGACGGGAGCGCCCTCTTCCCCTTAGGTCAGTCAGCGAGCCCATCTTTGAAAACTTCTGGATCAGCCACTGCAACATGATGCAACGCCAACACAATTATAGTTCGAGTGCTCTTGTAACATTTTATAGAAGTTTTCGTATCGTAATGATGATCGAAATAAGATGTTAGGTTGGTAGGAACACTTTTGAGTCTGAGTCAAATGATATGAAATCTTTTAGATTTGACCTTGGTTTTTAAGTCGATATAAAAAGTTTCAATTGACGTCCTATATTGTTCCTTCATACTTGTATATTATAAAGCAATACGGTCTGTTGCATTATAACCTTGAAAATGCTTGCAGTAAATGATCTTGGGTAAACCGAAATTATATGTATTTCAGTTTCATTTAAAGTTACTAAATAAGAAACAATATATGTTTTTGCAGAATCAGTTTGAATTTAACTTTAATATGAACCAGAAATGACATTTTCTACACCGTAGAATATCATATCCCTCAAAAGCAAAAGTATATATAAGCAATGGTTATCGATGCAGTGAAATGACGGCTAGTATATGACATTGTGTATAGCGAAATAAGCCAATTACAAATTATGAAATTATGTATCTCCACTATTTTAAATGAAAATATAAAGAAACCAATATTTCAGATACAATTGAAAAGTAAACTTTACGATGACACCAAAAGTAACTTTTTTAAACCAGAGTTAGCCATCAACCTGTTTATCAATTATTTTGGGACACCAAATTTGTTTCCAGATTTTGAAATTTTATGCTATTCGTTTGTACACGAACAAACAATTGATGTCGTATTCCGTTCTGTTTATATTTATCATACTCGCATGTGTAATAATGTTCAAAAAGCTGTTGTCAAAATTAAGTCACTTTGGCTGCCTAGAAATTACAAAAGTACTAATTTAGACATACCATCTCATTTTCATACTTAGTTTTAATGTTCATAAACGACGCTTTAAGACTGCTCTTTTGTTATCAACCAAAATATAAACATTTAGTGTGAACAAAAAGACATATAAAAAGGTTGTCTGATTTGTTATTATACTGAATGTTCTCTCGTTTGGCACATTCTTACTACGCATAGCTGACTCTGTCCATGCACCCGACCTTATTTCTGTTGGATACCAAGCGATTCCGACTTTTTTTGTATGATACCCTGATTTGCGTCTGTTTTTATAGATATTTTACTGAACGTGCAACAATGATAACAGGATTCATTTATGAGGCTCGTGCACTGAAGAAAAAACCTGCCTCAAATTATGATGGAGGTGAAGTTGCAAATGAACTAGGTGAGCCGGTTAACCATGCTGGTCGTCTTTTGCTGAACCATGGATATTTGGAAGATGCAATAAAGACTCAAAACAAAACCTTTCTTGAAAACAAAACTGTCACCAAAATTCTTACTAAAATGTGGATTGGAGAGGAGAAATATTCATTCAAAGAGGTATTTGATAATAATTATTAAACGAAGAAGAATTAAACAATCAATGGTATAGAAAATCTAGTGTTTTGTTTAATCTAGAGGTTGATATATATGCAGTTGGCTAATAAATCTATTAAGCTGCTATAAAGTCAACAAATGTCGTTAATAAATCTAATAGAAACAATTACAAGGTGATAAAAACATCAATCTAAAAAATGCCTTTAGAATATATATACAACAAAAGAGAAACACATATGCAACTGTGTAAACTCTTTTTTCGGCAATACACATTTTGAATGGAAGGATGTGTAGACAATGAATGCTCCTATTGTGCAATTCATATGAATCAGACTGAATATGTTATCTTTTTATGAGTAATATAGAAACATCGAGCTTTAACATTTGTATTCACATTCCATAAAGCCAAACCTGATATGAATTGTATTAGCACAATTCCACACTGTGTAACGAATTTATCCTGATTTTGTTGTATTACATAATATTATATTCAAATTTAATTATTAGGACAATATCAACCAAATATATTTAGATATTTAATCTAAAACTGTGCAAAATAAAAAATAAAACATTAGGACTATAATGCAACTCAAAAATATTTTTTTTATTAGGTCAATGGTATAATGGAGATAATTCCAATTGACATAATAAAAAGATGTACTGACATTTTGCGAGAAATTACTTTAAATCAGGATAATATATGTTACATAGTGTTCTAGTGACCTAATACGATATATATTGGGGGATCAGTAAATTCAATATGGGGTGCGAGCGAGGTCACTACCACACTATGCAACGAGTTTATTCTACCGACTATCTAAACATGGCATATTTTGACTAGTGGCCTATCTAAGAGATCAATTCTTCATTAAATGCCGTTAGTATTAAGAACCTTTTTCCATTGGTCTATTTTCTAATCAAATGCTAACATTAACAACTTATTACCTTTAAATGTGAATTATGATTTTATATGAATCTGTTGAAACCTTTAAGATTTTTCCTCAGCATCGTTATGTTTTATAAATGGACATAACACCACTGCTTACCGTGTATTGAACTAAGTCCCGCCTACTAACCTAATATGGAACATTATTAACATAATATGGAACCTGATTACCCTAATATAGAATATACACATTATCCATGAGCACGCAGTTGCTTTTTACCATATATATTCCTAGAAACGTATAGGAGGTAAGGTAATATATATATTTATTTCTTATGTAGCAAAAATACTGCAATCTAATTGGTTTTGACCCCAGTGTAAATAACAACCCACCCTTGTTCACCCCGGGATTAATAAAAAATTGCCACAAAAATAATAATTCAAAATTTGCCAAAAGAAGGAAAAAAAATAAAATGTAAAAAAATAAAAATAAAAAATAAAAATATACAAAAAAAAAACCAAAAAACTTTCAGGACAAATTTTTTTTTTAAAAATCCAAAAAATTCAAACATACAAATATTTTTTTCTTCATTTGACAATACTCAGCAACATCAAATTTGAAAATTATTACACTGCGCCTCAGGGTGTATGAATTTTCAACAACGGTGTAAAATTCTGTACACCCCTTATTACACCAAGATAACTGATATTATCAACGGTAAGAAAGGAAAGAAATGTGACGAAAAGTAAACAGGTTCACAAAACCTACATAGATATAATGGTTTACTTTATAAATTGTTATTTGGATGGACAGTTGTCTCATTGGCACTCACACGGTCACACCACATCTTCCTATATCTATAGAAATATAAATAACGAATCATGCGGACGAAAAACATGATTTTATCACAGGTGATCTCACTGGGTAAGCAGATTCTGTGTCAGTTATGAAATCCGTCTCAAATCATTCAGTGAGAGAAATCCTCTTTCTAGTAGAATGAAAAATAAAGGGATAGAGGCAGCTTCTATACATTCATCCTTAGTACATTTAAAAATGAAGTCTGCTTCATATGAACAAATTAACATGTCGGCAAGAACATGATCACTGTTAAGGCCCAGAGTAATTGTGAGTACTTGTAAACAAAAATACATGCAATATGTTGTTAGTATAAAAAATCATTTCAAAGAGATGATAGAAGACTTTAAATGTATGTTTCACATTGACTATATATATATATTGATACATGTAGCACTACCCGAATTTTGTGTGTTGATACATTTGTGAAATTTTAAAGACGGACTCAAAATGACAGAAAGTCTTCAGACAGGAATTCGATGGTTTCATGGGGAAAAAAAGAAAAGATTTAATTTGTTAACAATAGTTTGAAAAATTTCAATTTTTATGAAATTAATCATTAAACAGTACAGATAAATTTGAAATTCAATTTTAGACACGTAAAAAGCAAAGGACATGGGGATATAACACGAAGACATTAACATGATTAACCCAAACAAACATCACATAACAATGACAAGTGAATATTGCCTTGTCATTGGTGAACTACAATGTTTTTAGGCTAGAACCTATTACAAATGCATATAATATTTCTGAGGAATAAACAGATTTCTTCAAAATAAATTATAGTTTTCCTTTGCACATGCTTATCAATCAACCTTAGCTTCCGGAGCACCTGAGATCAACTTATTTTTTTGGTAGGGTTCGTGTTGCTAAGTTTTCTATGTTGTGTCTTGTGCTCTATCATTTGTCTGTTTGTCTTTTTCTTTTTTAACCATTGTGTTGTCACTTTATTTTCGATCTATGAGCTTGAAAGTCCCTGAGGTATTTTTTGCACCTCTTTTTTTAAGTACTTTTTCAATTTTGAAAAATTTCAATTTTTATGAAATTAATCATAAAACAGTACAGATAAATTTGAAATTCAATTTTAGACACGTAAAAAGCAAAGGACATGGGGATATAACACGAAGACATTAACATGATTAACCTAAACAAACATCACATAACAATGACAAGTGAATATTGCCTTGTCATTGGTGAACTACAATGTTTTTAGGCTAGAACCTATTACAAATGCATATAATATTTCTGAGGAATAAACAGATTTCTTCAAAATAAATTATAGTTTTCCTTTGCACATGCTTATCAATCAACCTTAGCTTCCGGAGCACCTGAGATCAACTTATTTTTTTGGTAGGGTTCGTGTTGCTAAGTTTTCTATGTTGTGTCTTGTGCTCTATCATTTGTCTGTTTGTCTTTTTCTTTTTTAACCATTGTGTTGTCACTTTATTTTCGATCTATGAGCTTGAAAGTCCCTGAGGTATTTTTTGCACCTCTTTTTTTAAGTACTTTTTCAATTTAACATGAAATTGATATTGGGAACAAAAAAAGTAATTACCGGACCTTCTCCTTTGTGGTAGCCTTTCACACTTGTCTTCCCTTGATTTAATTAAATGCAAGTTATATGGGGTTTATCATATCCTGTAGGCATTAAATTGTGCTTCATTTCTTGTAAGTAGAAATGTACCAATTAGAAATATTACATTTAAAATGTCTTACTTGTTCTATTTTCTGTATGGCTTAAAAATAAAGTGCATCCAATTCTGCAATGTTGCAGGTGCAAACTAATTGGACTTCGGCAGCTATTTGATTGAACCAATGAGTGCAATGCATCCCGTAGGTACAGCTCATTACAATTTCAAAGATATTTCACTCAAGGATAGTACGACAATCAAAATAAAAGCAATTCGTTTCGGAACTATTGTCCGAAGTAATTGTCGAAGTGAGACATTCATATATAAATCAAAAAACAATCCATCGCCCAAAAGTTTTAAATGTTGCTCTCCGTTATTCCCTTAAAAGAGTAAATTGTCCAACTAGTAATTGTAAAAAACGAATTTTGTACAAGAAAATGGTATTAATAATTATATCTTATTCGACAATTTTGTACATTGGTCATTGCAAAGTTAAGACTTATACAACTGTTATCATGCAATGAATACGCTTCTTGGACACCAGTTAATTATAAAATTACTCTGACTACTGGTTCCCCTTACAATTTGATAAAGGAATCTCGTTTTCAAATTGTTTCATATATGAAAGATTAAAAAAAGCAATTTTGACAAGAGTAAACAATATCAACAAAAATCTATTGAAAATCTTTGATTTGAAACGGTAATTTTAATCTGAACAGTCAATTTTCATACTTTTTACTGATGTTTTAATGCTGTTCAGAAAATTTTTCCTGTCCATACCAACATCATTCCTAATTGTCTGAAAATCTACTGAACAGTATTATATTGGCTGTAAAGGAATTGCATGAACAGTACTGAATTTAACGCAGTTGACAAGTGTGACCAAAATGACCGCTTAAGAGTTATGTTTATCTTCCAGTTAAACAATTTTGATTAATGTTATGACTTCATTTTAAACATGTGACTTCTAACTGATACATTGATGCCAAAAGTACGTGGTTTACATTTGTGAACATACTCCAATGTGTGACATGTCAATACTAATATCATATGATAATTGTAACATTTGTTGTTTATACGGGATGGAAGTGGTTTTTAATTGTTTCAACTTACTCAGCAAATACACTCATCATAGATACCAGGATTAAAATTTTATATTTACGTCAGACGCGCGTTTCGTCTACAAAAGACTCATCAGTGACGATCGAATCAAAAAATGTTTAATAGGCCAAATAGAGTACGAAGCTGAAGAGCATTTAGGACCAAAAATTCCTAAAATTTTGCCAACAGTTAATTTATGATTATGAACATATCAATGATAACTTAAATGATGCGGTATAACCTTGATAAAAGATACAGGGGGAGGGTGTATAAATGTAAACTATATAGACGATACATAATTAAGGTAGGAGTTTGTGGTAATAAACCAAATTTAAATATTGAAAAGGGCTATATTAGAATGCTCGAACATAGTTAAATTCAATATGTTAATAATGTATGGATAACGTAAACTCCACAAATAATTAAATGTATGAAAATATTAATATCTTGAAAAGAGAGGAAAATGCATGTGATTTCTTTTCGACAAAATATTCAGCAAAAGTTAATCATTCTTTAATAACCAAGACAGCTGAATGCCTTCATTTCCTATACATGCTATACTTCATCAGAGATACATTTTTTTCAAAGTATTCTAACGACATCGTCACTCTTCCATTGATGACTTGAAAGCCATCGATTTTTAAACGAGGTATGCTCCTCTATCTAAAATCATGTAATTGCTAGACTTTATAGAGTTATAATATTAAATATTCATATTAAGAGAACAGTTTTTCTGTTGTTAATGACAAGTATGATTTATATTTGTTAAATAAAACGTAGATTTTGGCCTTTTATGGTTATGTAGCTCGACGTAAACTGAACTGTACTTATCATGAATTAAATATCTCAATCAGTACGAGGAGCTTTGTGATTAAACGTCTCTTATTATCAGGAAAGGAACTCATGGATTCGATTATTTAGTAGGATTTCATTTTATGTGTTATTGCATGTCACTGAGTTGTTACCGTGATACTTTAATTTTTTTATAGACTAGACACAAATGTGCGCTTGACTGGACAATATCTGTAGTTGAATCAATTGTTAAAAAGACTGGAGTAACCATAAATGAAGCTCCGTGAGCCTTCTCATAAATCCGCAGCTGTGAAAGCGATATATATGGTTTGTGTGTGTTAATAAAGTGTTTTCCTTTTCAAAAACCAATATGACGTGTAGTTTTAAAAGATATGAAGGAAACAATTTTAACTTTTAGTAAAAGTTCTACCTGTCCCAACAACATTAAAAGATCAAATAGTAAATTGCTAAATGTCCAGTGATAAATATGCTAAGCATGATCAATTCAATATATATTTTAAAAAAATGCGAAACGACCCCTCCCCTTTTTCGAATTTATTTTTGATAAATGTTTGTGTATGTATTTGAGTTTAGTATGGTATCAAATTTCACTAGTACACATTTGTGTTTAGGCGCCAGCTGAAGTCCGGTTCCGGATGAAGGATTTCCTTGCTTCGTTGAAGACCCATTGGTAGCCTTTGGTTGTTTTTACTCTTTGCTAGGGTTGTTGTCTTTTTAGCACATTCCCCATTACCTTCTTCAACTTTATCTTAATTTATTAGATCATTTATTGTCATTGTTTCAAGAAGGTGGATCTAGACTGTTGAAATAATATTTTCTGAAATAGAAGTGATAGCACTGGTCTAAACTCTTTTCATTCTTTGTTTTCCCTATGACAAGCGATCAACAGAGAGTGCAATTACTAAAAAATCAGTCAGTTAAAGCACTTCTTCAAAACAATTAGACTTTAACTCACTCAAATATCAAATATTAAATACCATTCGTATTACATTTCCAAACATATGTATCACATAAAGATAAACAAGGATTACCACTAATGGCAAATAATCATAGCAGTAACGTCCAATGTATTTTTATCGATTTCTAATTGTTTGTTTATGTGTACTAATCTACATAATCATGTGTTTTGTGCAGGTAAAAAGTTTGCCTGACTTTCAACATTATATGCATGGTTTCTTTGAGAATCGAAAAATACCAAAGAGACAATCAAACTTTTTAAAGGTCCATTACTGGTCATATATGTATTTGAAATGTCTTGACATTGACCTTATAATTGCACTAAACATTATACACAATAATGTTAATATACTGAATTTCTAAAAATAGTGTGCCAAACTCAATAGAACGGCACGGTTTTTCTATATCGACGGATTTTTTCTTAAAATGTTCTGTACCTAGTCAGGAAAATGACAGCTGTTATCTTATAGTTCGTTTCTCTGTGCGTTACATTGTCGTTTGTTTTTTTGTTGCACTTAAGTGTTGTTTCGTTGTTGTCCTCTTATAGTTTTATGTTTTCCCCTCGGTTTTAGTTTGTAACGCGGATTTGTTTTCTCTCAATCAATTTATGAATTTCTAACAGCGGTGTATTACTGTTGCCTTTATTTAAATATAAAATCAGTAAATATGCAATTTTCTTTCTTAAAAGATTGGAATTTTCATAATGTTGGCCAATATACACTTACTTGTGATGCCGCTGCTGATGATTACCATGGAGACCGGTCCTTTAAAAGGGTAAGTTGCTAAGGATGTATGATCTGATTGGAATGACATATATTTATATTTACAAAAGATGAAAATGTGGAGTATATGCCAATGAAACTTTAACAAATGTATGTAATTTAGTTCATAAGAGTTCAACATAAGGTTTTCAACAATAAGCACGTGATCAAAAAATATGTCATGCTCTTCATCACTGCCATCTCGATTCCTAATGATGTCTGAAAACTACCGATTGACTCATATGCATACACTGTGAACATATTTGATTGGATAGACAAGCGATATGATATGCACAGCTTGTTTATCAGTTAGCATAACATTAATGAAACTTAAAACTCTCGAAATGAAATAAAATCTCAATTGCCTGTAACCTGTGTAACATGTCGTAAGTTTTGTTCTCATTTACAATATACTTCATGCAGAATGCAAACATTTCTGACACATTACCGTTCTATTGTGCTATGTGCTGTTATATATTTTTGTTTGCATTCCAATAAATATCTTTTATTGGATTAGATTGATAAATACTTATGTCTGCTAAAATTTGTTTACTGTAGGCTCTACAGAAAATACAAGCTGCCTTTTATGAAAGTCTTAATACAGATGGTAAGAAACAATTGTTTCCAAATGTCATTCTCGTTTTACCCTAAACTGCGTGTAGGTGTGAACAAATAACAGTATTAAGTATTAACTTAGTCAAAAATATCAATGTAAAAGTGCTTTGTTGCGATTTTTCTGCAAAATAAAAACCAGACGATATGTATAGAAATAACTTACAAGATTCCTACAACATTACTTGTATACATCGTTTCAAAACACAGTATATATCTACCTCTCATCTGTCTTTAATGAATTACTACAAAAGCATTAGTTGCTTCATAAATGTATTGTCACATATTCACAGAAGCAATGTTGAAGGGACAAAGTAAAATTATAATTTAATTTGATGGAATGAGAAATAAACACATGAGGATAATCATATTAATAAATGTTTACTCATATGGATTGTCAAGGTATTTATAACATATTTTTCTAATAATTAGACATTTGCTTGTATTTTAGCTTGGATACGTAGTGTTGATGGTGATATATGCCTACATGTTACTTTTTAATGTACATGATGAGGCCTCGTACACTGATTACCTTATAATGGGATGGATGTTCAGTTGTGTGCTCAATGAAGCAAAACAGGTATCAAAATATGTATTGTAATGTGCATCCCTTTTAGTGTTTGTATTAAAAAAAAATAGGTTAATATTTTTCTATTTTTGATATATCCATCTAATAGATATTAATAACTTGGAAATGACTTTGAATTTCGATTAACACTCCAGGTGTGCAGTTGTTTGCGAGATTCGGGCCGTGCATACTAGGGTTTTGAAGTAAAATTATATTCCATTTAGATATATGTAACAGTGAATTTGTATAGTTCGGGAAGATTGAGATTTTTAGGGATTCTGCATAATCACTAGACTCGTTAGTGATTATATATACATGATATATAATCCCTTAAAATAACCAGTTATTTCACATAATCCCTGAAAAATTTTAAGAATGATTTTACAAATTCACCGAAGTGACTATCAATAATTCGTATTAAAAATTTTAAGAACAAAGAAATGAGGAGCCCACTATCCAGATCCTCGTAGAAGATATGTCATCCATTATACATAGTCTCTTATTCTACAAATTCACAGTAATATATATATATACTCATATTTCGCAAGTCAATAAGTTTAATTCATGATTGTCCATCTTATATTTTAATTATGTTCAACTATAACACGTCTTAACTCGATATTGTAAATGAGTTTTTCTTAAAGGGGCACTACTTGTCAAATTCATGTTCACCAATTGTACTCAAATTTTCATGTTTGATTAATAACATACTAAAACTTATATCCAAGTTATAAAAAGTCTTAAAAAAATCATTTACAAGGCTTGGGTGGCTCGATCCTGTGTATCGCATGAGTCAATCAAATGGTTTACCTTTGTTTCACTTTCAATGTTGACATTGTTGCATGTGGGTTCAAAGTAGTCGAATTATTCACTTGCAAGTGAATATTTTATAACCGATGTTTTTTTTTTGGACAAAACTTAACCATACTGGCTAATTATTATTTCACTATTACACTTTCATTGTGATTGAACAAAAACAAACATATCTTATTTTTTTTCTTTTACTAGTATATATTTCGTAAATAGTGCACCTTTAATATAAAAAGGCCATTGATTTTGAAATACATTTTTTTCAATAAAAATGTGGTTATGCGTGATAAATAAGAGGACATTTACTGCTACATTATTGCACAGACAGGCACATATATTTTGTTCACATCTTTACTTTCTATGACAAATTTTAATAACCTTCTCCATCACAAATGTAAGACAGTTTAACTGCTTGTGAAAAGAAAATTGTAAATATATACAGCTGACAGACTCAAAAACAAGGTATTTTTTGTACAAAATGCCAAAATTGGTACAATTTAGGGAGAAAATCATCGGAAAACAGAAAACTATCCCCTAAAATTGCACCGAGTATATGTTTGATTTAACTTCTTATGGGTGCTCCAAATTGAACGAGTACAATGATGTCCCACCACATAACAGGTTACCTGTCGAAAAATAAATTCGGTGACATGAAAATAGTCTATTGATCAACAATGACGGTTTACCTGTTTCGGAAATAACCAGTTCCTGTTTTATTAATTTAGGTATTTTCCTAAATGGTAGCTGGTAAACCAAAATAGTTAATGGTAAACCAAATAGATAAATTAGTTGAAACCATATATGACTGAATATTTAATGCATATTTAAAGGGAAATCACACTATTTCAACTACTAATAATAATTCATTGAAATTTTGCATTTAGACAGATCATACTTATTTCAATATTTTAGGCGGAAAAAAAATTGGGGTCACCGATGTTGTTTTCGAGATATGACGTCATCAAAAAGTAAAGAATTGAGTTATACCGTAATATAGAAATAGCGCTCAAAAATGCTAAAAGAAGGCAAAATTATTGAAAAACGATGTTTAACTGGTTTAACTAAAACAGTCAATTGTAACTTTTATTTTATACACATTTATTTTTCTCAGTTTCCTTATTTTTTAAGGCCTTTTTACTTTTCCCGCCATATTTAATTGCCGTTTATTATAGATTTTTCTTGAAATAAAAAAATCTACTAATGTTTTTTTCCTTCAAACTTCTGCATTAGTTGCAGCTTCAGGGGAGATTTAAAAAGCATTTATAAAAAAGGGGGGTCATCGATGTTTTAAATCTGCTACAGTGGAAATAATCTTATTATCAATTTTTGGCGGGAATTATAACTTTTTCTCTTAACGTTATAGAACGACGTTGCTAGCATAACAGTATTTCTTGCAATGCTTGGAACTATTGGGTTAAATTATATATTTTTTTTTTATTTGTTAGATAATAATGTTTTTTTAAGGTATTTTGATTATTCATTATTAAACATACAGTAATAGTTTATTAAAAAGTAATTGTCAAAGTTGGAGTCATCTAAATTTCTTAATTGCATTTGTTGTATAGAAAAAACTCATGTGTGCCTCATGCCGTATTAAAGAATTAATTTACGGCTTGCAGATTTAGAATCTTCTACTTCGGAAGATTGAGGGTATCTGGGCTGAAAAGTAACACGTTCCATTTAGACTACAAACAGAATAAATTCACTAACTTGTCCAGGGGCGGATCCAGGAATTTATTAGGGGTGGTCACCTTTTGAAATCTTAAATTAAAATTCAATTCTTTTATTGGTATCATGAAAAAAGTTACAACTATAGAAGACAAAAGTTACACATTATTTATAAAATTAATTCCAATTTTATTTTTCTTGGATGCCTGCGTGCAATGTCAACTATAACATCAAGTTCTAACTCTAAATTGCAATGCATGTGCATCAATGCAAGTCCATTTAGTCGGTCCTGGCCCATTGTTGCACGTAAAAATGTTTTCAGTAACTCGAGCTCACTATTCGAACGCTCACATTCACAACTTGTTACACTCAATTTTGAGAACAACACTCTCATGTAATACTCGAGAACATTAAATCGTTTCTTGATTTTTATCACTCTGACTTGCCTAGTCCATTTGGAATTTCTTCGGAAGTAGATAGGTGGTTGCATTTCTGGAAACATACCACGGATACATTGCCGAAGTCAGCTGCTGAAACCATTAAAAAATGCAACAAACTTGATTATCCCAATATATATTCAATTCTCAAAATTGTTTGCACAATGAGTGTAACAAGTTGTGAATGTGAGCGTTCGAACATTTAATGTTTATTTATGTGACTTTAAAACTTTAAAATTATTTTTGAATTTTGGCATCACAATAAAAAAATATTATTGGTCGAGAAAAGTTATTATACAAACTTTAAAAATTTAAATAAACGTAATGTAAAAAAAGTATAAATTACCTGCTAAAACATCTAAGATTGAGGACTGTCTCTTCATTTTTACAGAGGATGACCTTGAGGTCACTCCGATGTATTGTTATCGCTTAAATTTCCGTCATGCATAAATTAGTCAAATTAGTTTTGGGTTTTCAACACCAGTGAAAAAAGTGCATTTTCATACCTGCGATTTCTGTTCTCCGGTTGTACGATGTTTCAACAAAATATGGAATCATTTCAGTTGTTGATTTAGTGGGGAAAATTTGACTGAATTATATCTTAATAAATACGATTTTATATGTTTAATTGGTGTTTCAGAAAGAGGTCAGGTGCTCTTGTTCATTCATAAAATTATCGTTCATTCATAAATTTATCGTAAACTAAAAATCACTACACAGGTTATACGTGTAGTGTAAATGACCACCTGTAATCTAAAAATAGCGGTCTCACTAATAACGACAAGAACAATTTTAGCGACAAGAAGCGTCAAGAACGGACAAGAAGAATAAATTATAAAGCGACAAGAAGACTATTTAGCGACATGAAAACTTCTCGTATCGCATGAGGATGACACATATCAAATGAACAATTATGTGTGGGACTTAGTTTTAAGAAATGATGTCAAAGTAACACTATGAAAATATTTTTAGTAAGCTGAAATATATTTTTATGTTTTACATGTTTACTATGTCTTGTAAGTTATTTTATTTCTGTCCCATTTTTCAACATTAGCGTCTCGAAAGGTGAAATGTTTTAACTGAATGGTTAATTTCAATTAATTATGAAAATTGTTAAAATTAAATAAATAAAAGTAATTATTGCCCAGTTACAAACACTACCAGGGGATAATCCATAATTACCCCCAACTTTAGCCTGGTAAACTTGTTGTCTCCTTGTGAAATATAAAACATATTCAAAATGATTTCCTGCTTAATTCTTTTATTGATATAAAGTCAAAACCTTCTTGCTTTTCACTAGACAACCATGTCCTGTCAGGTTTAATTCTTATATATGTAGATGAAAAATAAAAGTCCCCAAAACATTAACATGGCAGCAATTGCTTTTACAGCCTTTAAGGCTTTGATTTTTTTTTACAGAAGAGTGTCCACCATGCACTTGCACTGCACTATAATAATAGTAGAATAGAATTATCATATACAAATAGATGAAAATTATATATACATGCAATCGTAATATTAATAATATATATATAACAACAAACCAGTGTATTCTCTACGACTATTATTATATAAGTATAATAGTCCAAGGTATACTGATTTCTTGCACTACAATATAATAGTTATTACGGTGAGGTTGAATTTCCTGTCATTTATTCATCATCCAAGCACGAACTTGTATCAGAAAAAAATATCTCTGTAAATTGACCCAAGTTTCAGGTATAGAGATGTGCTCTGTTTCTGTGACATGTGCTTTTGACCATCCACAAGAGTCTGCGGTCATCCGATGTTCAGTACTTCAGTACTTTGATTACACCTTAACATCACAGAAATCGACCAAGTAATTAGCGATTGTTGATTACATGTTCAACAATATCCCTTTATCACTGTCGACAGTGATCACATTTAGTGATCTAAACTCGAACCTACATCTGAACTTTTATTACTATTTATTATTTTTTTTACCATTGTTTTCTTGATTTTTGCAAATTTTCAGTGGCAAATATAACATGAACATCAGCACAGAACATTTGTCTATATGAGTGGAATATTCTTTCACCAGACGGACCATTAATGTGTTTGTTACAGTTTAGCAGTACTCTGTGAGACATGTGTATATCTCTTCATAAATACATGTGTGTGTATGTGTGTGTGTGTTAAATATTTCTCTTGTTGGAGACTGGTAAAGCCAAATGTATAGTACGTGTTGAATTATAATACGCCCGGTTACGGGACGTATTATGGTATACATCTGTCCATCCGTCCATCGTCAACATGTCGGACATTAACTCAAAAACGATTTAACCAATTGGCATAAACTTTAAAGAAATTGTTTATATCTCGTGACGTGAGCTCCCTTTTTTTTTTATAAATTTTGATTTTACGTTTCCGAGTTATCCATTAAAAAAGGGGGATTTTCCAGTTTTCGGACAATTATAACTCAATATTGCTTTCATCAATTTTCATACAACTTTGATAAATTGTTTAGATCTGTTGATGTAAATACCCTTTTGATTTTCATAAATTTCTAACATGACATTGAGAAGTAATGAATCTTTCTGAAATTGTACCACAAGGTTCCATATCACAAATGAAAATTTGAAATTGATTTAAGGGGTACATGTTATTGCTCAAAACGTTCAGGAATTAGGGGCCACAAACAAGCATTTTACTAAAATTACTATTTTACAATAACTTGTGTTATGGATCTATCTAAAATTATACTACAAGGTTCCATCACAATCCAAATTTAGACCGTATCAAGCTTTAATATTGTATCCAAACTTGCCCCAACTGTTCAGGGATCAGAGGCGGTAGATATCAAAGGAACATTTGGGAAAGATGAACGACACTTAGATCATTTCTGTCGTCACATGTGAAATAAATAACGATTTCAAATAGGACTTCACACATTTACGTTCAGTGGCAAGTTTAGTGCATATTCAGAACTAGAACATATGAATTTGACTCTGCTTTGTAAAAACCCGACAGGCTGAGCCGGATAAATACTTATATGAAATGAGATGTTTGAAGAATTATTTATACATGTAGTATAGAAGACTATAATAGTTATGACCTTTACGGCGGAATCGAAAACGGCGACGTCATAATACAGTTACGACACTATGGCGGCGCCGAGAGCGATGCGTATAAACAATAGTGTGATTCCCCTTTAAGTCAGTACATTAAACAAATATCTAATTTGATTTGATTTGGTTCTAAAAGAGGACACAGTATAGAAACGTATTTGAAGTGTTATCACTTTGTGACAGAATACAGTATAACACAGTATCTGAGATATCACAAACGTAAGCAAAGCATAAAAAATTGCCAAAGTCACCTCCTTTTTGCTTGATTACTTGCCTCGTCATATAAATGCCTTTTATATATCAGTTTTCATTTCACAATAAGATGTTCTCATCCTGATATTAATGTAATATTTTCTGCTAAATCACATAGCCAAATCTAGACAATTTCTATTTTTTGGCAAATGGGTTTTTCTCTTCTGATGACAGCATCATCTAATGTATTACCTTTATATTTGACTATAAAATTTTATAAAAAATATTGTTGATACTTCTTATTCTTTAATTACATGTGCGCTATAATAAACATTAACTTACTTTCGAGCAATGTAGTCATAGAAATTGTTTTTGCCTTCTTTCTGTGGCTCGCTGTAAATAATTTCTTCAATGTTTTCATATCTTTCCAATATCGACATATTATATGTTAATTTTCCATTAGATTATATTATTTGAAATAACTTTAGTTTTTATGTTTCCTCATGACTTAAAGATATCTGTATCTAAGCCATTTTTCTACAGTATGTCAGCTGATTAGTGAAAAAGCTTCCTGAGTAATGATATAAAAGAATAGATTAACCTCAAGCTAGATAAGTGTATATGTTATTACTGCTTTTGACTTTTTTCAAAAACAAATTTTCTCAACAAAATGGGCTATATTTTCATAAAAAGTTTAAATGAATACAGAATGTCATCGGCATTCAAAACAGCGACCTATTATGTATAATCTATACTTTATTTCATATAGAAACAGTACCATCAGTTGCACTTTCTGATATTCTTTAATGCAATTTCTATTTTTATATTGCGTTCATTAGTCGATTTGTTTGCATCTGCACTGTCTTCATGTAAACACATATTTAGTTTATCTTCACAGGCAATTGTGTATGCTTTAAGGAAGCGATTAACAAGATACCTTTGTAGTAAGTCGAATCTTCTAGATTGGACCTTGATACTCGCCTACATTACTGCAATGGGCTTGAAGTTCGGAAACAATCAGATGCACAGAGACGCGTCAAAAATATTATTGGTCGTAACATTCATTCTTATCTGCATTCGCATATTACACATGTTTAGTATATCCGAAATTCTTGGACCACACATTGTAAAAATTCAGAGAATGGTAAGCATTTATAGATATGTTGATGCCGAGTAAGTATACATTCACCATAATAACATATTATAAACTTTTACAGCGTGATGCCAAATGTAAACTACCCCGCAAAATAAAGGTTAAAGTTGATCAAATACGAGATTAAATTACTGCCAATGCTCCTAACACATGTGTGTTTAAAATGAACGATTACAATACGCTTTTTGAGGTTTAGACAGTTTTGCACTTGTTCAGATACATGACTGATATGTTATTAATTATGTAATTGAATATATATGAATATCGTTGTAAAAAGCTTAACATTGATTATTTGATACGTCAATTAATTATTTCATGTCATTAGTGATAAACACTCTGTTTATTTCGACTGTATGTCTTTTATTCATTCGTAATACACCTGTCCCTAAAACATAACCAATCTGTACTCTTTTTGATATATTAGTTGATCTATGAACTGTTGCTCGCAAAACGATATTTGGTAAATGTGTCATGCTATGTCAGGATGAGTTAACAGGATCTTATACTGGAATCTAAATTGTTTGGAGATAAAATTAGTATTTTATTGCGTAACTTAACAAAGTCATTTGAATTGATGAATGCTTATAACAGTTACAACTTTCCGTCAGTCAAAATCCATTGATAGAAAGATTAACTTAACAAATATGCAATCATAGCCTATTTACATGTTCGCGATCGCGATACTATACAGCTCCATATTTAGTAAACGAGGATATATATATATATATATATAAAGCAAATTTACAGTTCTAACATTGTTGGGTTGATGTTTGGAGGAGTTGTATATATATATATATATATATATATATATATAAACTTGTCTTATTAAACTACACCAGGCGCCAGACGCGATACTTTGTTTGAAATTTAAATTGTAAAATTTCTTTTCAAAGAAAAACAAAAAGAAAAGTCAACACTACCCATTAAAGAGAAAACCAACACATCGGGAACAATAAAATGCCTGTATATCATACAAAATGATTTCTGGTTTTTGCAGAAGTGTTTTATTTGATAACATCTTCTCTCTCTTTACAGTTCAAGGACACGTGTATCTTTATGGTTATTTTAACAGTGATCATGATGAGCTTCAACGTCTCATATCATTCTTTGCTCTACCCAAACTCTGAAATTAGTTGGGGAGAGATAGAGAAAATAATGCAGAATGGTTATTGGATGCTTTTTGGAGAACTCAACCTAGAAGCAGATGCACGTGGGTTTAAAGATAAATAGTGTAGCTCATATTTTATACCAGTTATTATGTTTGCAATATACGCTTTTCCGTACTTTTGTATGGTTCTATTGGGTGCGGGATTTTCTCGCTGCGTTGAAAATCCATTGATGGCATTCGGCTGTTATCTACTCTTTGGTCGAGTTGATGTCTCTTTGACATATTCCCTATTTCCATTCTCAATTTTATTATTGTCGAGCGCCGAAATCATTTTTGATAATCTTCTCTAATATGTCTAATTCCTTTTCAGATAAAAAAAAAACAACAACTTTTCCTCAGTACTTTTTTTTTCTACCCAAAGATCAACAATGCAACAGTTACAATATATACAGTCAGGGGCGTTACTTAAACAAGTAATTTTTTAAAGTTACTTATAACAGTATTTTTTGTTTTTAAAAATAATAAAATTACTTGATAGAGTTATTTTAAATTTCAATAGAAGCATAGACTAAATGTAGTTTTCATGAATTTTTACATCATTTTATATCATAAAATAAAGAATTTATTAGATTTGGGAGGAGTATATGGATAAAGGATTACTTTAAAAATAATGACAAAAATATTACTTGAAAAGTTATTTCATAAATATTTGAAAAAATTAGTATTAACACTTATTTAAGGAACAGATGTAATTGATTTGGTTACAACTTATAAATGACTTCAAGTCTTAATTAATTACCAAGCATATATTTATTGATATCAGTCTATGTTCAAGATTTTGGAGGAAAATGATAATTTAATAGTCCCATGATACCGATCTTTGACCCAGAAGCGTCGGTATGAAATATAAGTGCGTCAGAAAGGTAATTAGTGTTTCAGAAGGATTAGATTTTATATTCCATGGGTAAAATAACAAGATGACTGTGAAAATTTGTTAAAGCTAGTAAAATCTGTCTTATTGGACACCTATAAAAATAATTTTCAGAAAAGTTACTTATGTAAGTTATATTAAAAATAGCTTCGTTTTCAACATTACTTGTTTAGGTAATTTTAATTGTTACTTGTTTAAGTAATGCCCCTGACTGATATATATAAACAATTTTAGTAATATTACACATTCGTTTTATCAGTATATGAACCACCTTTATGATTGTAAATTGTTAGGAAACTATGCAAAATATGTTCATGTATGACATCTCTACAACATCTGAAACTAGTTTGAAAAATTGTAACAAAACTGATACAATATGAATGGAATACAAAAATTATAATTCAAATATCATAACCTTTTACAAACTCAAATGTAGAATTGATTAGTTGCTTCAACTATTTTGCCTTGAAATGACAAATTGAGATACGAGACGGGTAGACTTATCGATTCCTTGAAATAACTTACTACCAATTCAACACTATTATTAGATCTTTGAATATTGTTTGTATTGGTATTAATATTGATTTTGTTATCAATAAATTATTATATCAAACTAAATATTATAACTCTATACAATCTGTCAGCACTTCTGTGTTGACTTTGGTTATCATTAATATGTTCATAATTATAAATTAACTGTTAACAAAACTTTGAATTTTTGTAAAAATAATTTTGTTTTACCTCAGGAATAGATTACCTTAGATGTATTTGACAATACTTTTAGGAATTTTTGGTCCTCAATGCTCTTCAAATTCGTACTTTATTTGGCCTTTTAAAAATATTTTTATTCGAACGTCACTGATGAGTCTTTTGTAGACGAAACGCGCGTATGGCGTAAATATACAATTGTAATCCTGGTATCTATGATGAGTTTATTCGTTACCTGTGTCTTGTCATTGCACAAGGTCGAGTTTTTCTCTGACTGTTAATGACGTCTTTACACTACTTTCATTGTATGCTGAATGTGTACAGATTGATATCTAAGTCTTAAATGCATGTTTTTTTTTATCACATACAATTGGTTTTGAACTAATCGTAACTTCGAGTATTCTCAGATCTGTACTTGGTGTCATTTTGTTGTGAGAATGTATAAGTTCCCTGCTACGTTCACTATGTGCTTACGATTACTTATTTGTGTTGCTTTGTATTGTTCTGATGTACCTATTATATAGTCATTTTATCAAATTTACTGTTTGCAAAAGTATGAATTATTACAAATAATAAGGATGTTCTTATCCCAGGCAGAAAACCTTAGCCGTATTGGTCACAACTTTTTGAAACTTTTGGTCTTCAGTGCTCTTCAACTTTGTATTTGTTTTGGCTTTCGAACTTTTTTCATCTGAGCGTCACTGGTTAGTCTTGTTTGGACGAAACGCACGTCTGGCGTATTAAATTATAAACCTGATACCTTTTGTAAGTTATTATTAGTGTCTTATGTCTTATGTCTCTGTCTTATATTTTCTCCCATTTATTTGTATTGTAATCCTGTCATGTAATGTTGTCATTTTAATGTTATATTTGACATTGCCATTAAAGCGGGAGGTTTAACATACCACAAAACCAGGTTCAACCCACCATTTTTTCATTAAAATGTCCTGTACCAAGTCAGGAAAATTGCCATTGATATATAATAGTCCGTTTCTGTGTGTGTTATATTTTAATGTTGTGTTTCTGTTGTGTCGTAGTTTTCCTCTTATATTTGATGCGTTACCCTCAGTTTTAGTTTGTAACCCGGATTTGTTTCCCAAAATCGATTTATGAATTTCGAATAGCGGTATACTACTGTTGCCTTTAATTAGCCCTTTTCAACTGATTTATGTACTGTTCAACTACTGTCCCAGGTTAGGACATGTTTAATCTCGCCACATTCTGTATGTGCCTGTTCCAAGTGAGGAGCCTGTAATTCAGTAGTTGTCATGTGTTTCTGTATATCATATATGTATCAGCTCATTATCTTGGTCATCAATTAAGTCGTGAGATTTTTCGTTTGAATTGTTTTACATTCGTCATTTCCGAGCCTTTTTATAGCTGAGTATGCGGTATTACTTTTACTCATTGTTGATTGCCGTACGGGGACCTGTAGTTCTTAATATCTGTGTAATTCATTGGCAACAAAAACACATCTTCTTGTTTTATAGTACTATAACAGGCAATCATACCAATTCTCCTAAGTTTTAGTATACGGATTTCGATAATGTTTATTGTGTTCAAATAAGTGTTTGAATAGTGATCAGCAATCAAATCAGTCATTTCAAACGTTTGATTATTAATCCCGTATGAATCATACTTAAGAAATTTCTTTTACGTCAAGAAATATAACAAACCCGTTTGTATTTGCAGTGAAGTTACAAACATATGACAGAGTAAGCGTTTGCCTAAAAATATTGATTGACTGAAAAAACTTTTATAGTTATACATCTTTATCTGCTACTCATCATGTTCATTATGTAGTAAAATCTTCAAAACTTGCATGAAAAAAATGCTTGTTGTAAAATATTTCAAACCGTGTCATTTACAAATTAAACATAACGAAATTTGTATTCTTTTCAAAATTAATGTTTTTTTTAGATGTATTAATGTGGTATGGTAGTCTAAAATGAAACTGATAGATTTTGTTCGTACTTTGCCAAAACGTAGTATATATTGATACTTGAAAAATACCCATACCACCTTTTACACATTTACTTTCATTTTCTATGTAAAGGTTACTTTATCTACATATAACATTATACATTTGTTTTACAAGGTTAAATCCTAACTATAAGGTTGCAATTCTGTAACTATAGACAATGCAATTTCCCATAGGAACTCCCTTTGCTGCTAAAACTTTGAAACTTTTACTATGAAGTTGCGTGGAAAATAATATCCCAGAACGGAAAGTTAATATGCACTACTATTTTATTCAAAGGTCAAAATATAGGACTGTGCGGCATATTTTCAACATTTATATGCCTTTTACTTCTAAGAGTTTAAACTTTTACTAAAATTCTATACTACCCTTATCTCCATTTTTGGTCCTCCTAAGAATTAAAATTGAGGCGCTACCATGTTTTTCTATTCTGGTTCCATTCCCAAGTAATGTCTGTATGCTGTATGTAACTACTGCTTGTGAATTCTTTTATTTTGGCACTGCACAAGTCAAGTCTGTCTTTTTGACAGTCAATGCTTTTAAAAGACTAAAACCTTGGGATGTGTTTGAGATGATTTTAGTCTCTGATGCATGATTTTTTGTTATTAATTGCTTTTTGCTGTTAACAGCGATAACTCTCAATATGCACTTTCGTGTTAATTAGACCTGTTGATACAGTTTGTAATGCATTTTTCTTATTTAATGTTTACTTATTTTGTATTATTCTCGTCTCACTATTTTTGATATATACCACCTGTGATAAGTATTTAGTATGACGATAACTCTTCACTTCTGTTCTCGTACTATGAACAACAAATTCATTTATTTTGTGAAAGTAGTCCATACTCCATGTACTCCTTACAACATTTTTATTTTATTTACATGTGTACGTTGGTTTATTTAACAGCAAGTTGTCCATCTTTATAGTTGTCTTTTTAATTTTGTTTTAAATAACGTAGAACATTACACCCGAATCCAAATATGTTCTCACAAGAATAAATACTACCACAAGTATATTGTAGCAAAGAATGATTTACGGACTAGCATCACTTAAAAGTTTCATTGTGTCACCATTTGCAAAAAAAATAAAAATAATAAGAAGAACAGTAAAAAGAAAGGGAAGTATGATATAAATGAACTATTTTGATAAAACAAGAGGAGTAGTTTATGTCTAAGAAATCCACAAGCAAAGAACAAAATAGAGTACTAGTATGGCAATGTAGTGGCTATTGCAAGTGTAAGTGAATTGATGTATTGTTAACATTAGGCAGTGATTAGAGGAATTGAGAGTTACTGCAGAAGGGAATAAAACTACAAGAAGGTTTTTGTTTTAAGTATCACCATTTTTCTTAAATCATTGAGCCTGACGAATTGCAAACTATAGAATATAGAGGTGATGCATACCTTATCCATTTTGTTGATTTTTTTCTTTGCTATGAAAAATCTGCTGAAATTAAAATACATAGGAGTCCTAAAAACACTATCACAGTTAACTTCAATACGTTTAAATGTCATTGAGAATTAGTTTCTTGTGATGTGCGGTGATCGAAGTTTTAACGAGATGTCTAGAAGTTGGGGTCATTAAATACGGCAAAATATCATCAACTTAGTGTAGGTTGCAACTTGTAAATACAACAAATTTGCAAACCACGCATCTTTTAGTGAATAATTCTATATTCATATATATTTTGTTTTGTTTACCTATTGGTTCCCAGATATAATTACTATGCTTCATCTCATATAGACACAACCTGGGAATATTACGAGTATAAATACACATAGATAGTGGCAAAATTGAATTCTAAGGAAGGGATGACACAACATAAAGGGAGGGGTAGAACAGAATTAAAGAATAAAGTTTAAACTCAAAACATTTCTAAGGAAGTAAATGATGACAATATGCCGTACAGTGCTATGTTTTGAACTTTGGATAAAATTATGTGCATATAAACGTTCTTGTCTTGCCTGTACTAAGTCTGGAATGTGACAGTTGTCATCAAAAAACTATGTGTTTGAATATAAAAAAAAGAAGATGTGGTATAATTGCCAATGAGACAACTCTCCACAAGAGATCAAATTAACACAGAAATTAACAACTATAGGTCATCGTACGGCCTTTAACAATGAGCAAAGCCCATACCGCATAGTCAGCTATAAAAGGCCTTTAAATGACTTTGTAAAACAATTCAAACGAGAACTCTAACGGCCTAATGTATGTAAAAAAAAATGAACGAAAACAAATACGTAACACATAAACAAACGACATCCACTGAATTACAGGCTCCTGACTTGGGACAGGCACATACATACAAAATGTTGCGGTGTTAAAGATGTTAGCGGGATCCAAACCCTCCTCTAACCTTAATGCAAAATGAGGGGCGAAAGATACCAGAGGGACAGTCAAACTCATAAATCGAAAATAAACTGACAACGCCATGGCTAAAAATGAAAAAGCCAAACAGACAAATAATAGTACCCATGACACAACATAGCAAACATATTAACAATTCGTTATTACAACATAATAACGAACTGTACAAATCTTTTGATTTTGCCATTTGATTAGGGACTTTTTTTTATTTTACTTTTTTTAGGATATCAGTTTATAGAAAACTTCATAGTAAAAGTGTTGAGCTGTAAAAGGAGGTCCTATGCTACATTGCATTTTCTAAATTCACAGCATTGCAACCTGTAAAGGCAATAAAATAATAGAAGAACATTGATGACGATTTTGATAAAGGAATTTCTTTTACAAGAAAATTTCCCTACAATTATTTCAATTGTTCGTTTGAAGTTCCATATGACTCATATCAAGAGATAATAGACGACTATCATTACTTCTGTTCTCTTAAATCATTTAAGTAGCTGATTGTACTTTCAACAAAACCATCTACACTAGTGGTGCACAAAGCAGATGTCCTACGGCTTTAGGATTATATGTATCGCCATATTTAAAAGCAGTATATGGGTTGATTGCAGTAGTTTTACTGTTGAATCTGCTAATAGCTATCTACAGGTAAGAAATTAACAATAATTTATTAAGTTTGAACATATTTTATTTTTCAAAGAGGACAAATGGATTAGAAACAAGTCTTTTAACTTAGTAACGTCTTCTCCAAAATTTCTACATAATTTATTGATTTAGAGAAAATCATAACAACAGATGTAACTATTGATACTACTCAAATGAAATTGCAAATACTAAATAATTCAATCATATCATAATTTTAGAAATAATTCATGGAAGCCATAGATGTGTTTTAAATTTACACATGGCCTAGGACTTGATATTCGAATGTTATCCTGAGCGTTAGCGAGGGATAAAACTAACGAATATCACGTCCCAGGCAATGTGTAAATTTACAACAAATATATGGCTTCAATTTCAATTCCAATAGGACAAATGCGGTCATTAAAAAACTGAAGCGAGGTGGGTATGCCGTGTGGTTGGCTGTTCTTTTTTACTCCCTGTTCGATAAAGCTCATACAATCTAATAAATCTTTAGCTTGCACGGATTATTCCGTGAATAACCGCTACAAAAAAAATATGTTTAATTCTTTTAGTTCTCAAACAAAATATTTATTATTTTTAGTTTACATGTTTTTCTCGTAAGCTACCGTCAAATCAAAAGTTGACATTTCGTAACTAAGGAGCCGCCATATAGACTTGTTGAAATCAGTAAATATAGTAATAATGCAATAGAACAGACAAAAAATCAAAACCTACTTCAAATATCCATTTTAATACAATATTATACGAATTTCGATTGTTCACGTTACGGAAAACCATCAACCCTAGCTTTTTTATTTGTATGACGTCATGTTTTGAAATGACTTAAATGCGCCAAAAACATTAAAAGACTTTCGCGGAATTTTATTTTATTTTGATTTTGTTGATTTTTCTGAGCTCTTGTGCATTAATTCTTTTTATTATGCATCCGAATAAAAATATTTTAAATTGCAATTTTTAAAACAATGAAATTGGCAAAGCGTTTGCAAATAGGTTCCAATACATGTGGATCTACTTGGGAGGTATTTTGTAACATTCATTATTATGTATATCTCTGAGTCTGCGCTAAGTGTAGATATATCGAGAATTTTTTCATGGTGTTGTTTACAAAGCGAGAGAAGAAGTCATATTAAAATATTATATACTATTTGTACAGTGTCACTCTTGTTTTGTTTTAAAACGATAATTTATAAACATACTGTTCACATACTCATATATACCGTTAGATTTTCTATTGAACGAATATTTTCAGTAATACATTTCAACAAGTTAATGAGGATTTCACGTTTTATTGGTCGCAAATTCAGACAGATTTCCTTGAAGAGTATAGTGTGAAGACCATTTTCCCAATACATTTACAGCTTCTCGAGTTACCTTTTTGTCTTGTCCACTTCATCATTTGGTGTACTACTCATTTAAGTACTTTTGGACCAAAAAATAAAGTCGAAGATGAAAATAAAAGCGCCAAAGATGTAAATAAAATCGACAGTAAAATGGACAAGTTAAATGATAACCCAATGTTTGTACGAGGTAACAATAAATAGAGAAGTATATATTATTTAATTGGCGTAAGCTGTCAAATCATCCTCAATGATTTTACTCAAATTCTATTATTTGATTTATAGCATACTTAAATGTATATACGCATTACAAAAGGTTTATTATAAACAGTTAACAATGCATGGACTCGATAATATGTATCAACAATACGGTTTTTTTTCTAGAATTGATCTAATTGACCCTCAATATGACCTCCGAAGACTGCTGACGGTCCATTAACCCGATTTAAGCATTTAGTTAAACATAATTACACTGATAGCATAGCAACCAATTGCAATTGGATAGTTCAAGCCCTGTTTGATTTTATATTGTAGGTTGATAGTATGTTTATCATAATTTTTATCTGTGTTAGAATAAAAAGAATTATGGATCGAATGAGTTCACCAAATGATTCATCCTTGTTGATATTTCCATGTTGACATTATTTCCTTTAAATAGCTAAGTAGATGCGTAACCCATCGCTAGCTAAAGGGTTAAATTAGAAGCTTCATGAATACGAATTCAACGGGATCTAATTAGTATGCTGCAAGTAAATAATTTATCAGTGATGTAATTTTTCATATTTTTAAAAAAACAAACTCAATATGTTATTTAATAGGTCAATTAGTATGTCACTATATCACTTTAATTAATGATTATAAAAAAATGTATATCTCGTAGCTAATGTCCCCTCTTAGGTAATATATTTCCATAATGTTCTTGGAAGTATGCATTGCATCTCAGTGACACATTTAAAGTCCTAACCGTACTTGATTGAAATGATGCACAATAGACATAAATCCAATAATATGGTACCTTAAAGGCCAAGTGAGCTTTTCTCATCACTTGGCGTCAGTCGTCGTAATCGTCCGTTGTCGTCGTTCACTTTTACAAAAAATACTCTCCTTTGAAAATGCTGGACTAATTTAACATGTAAGACCGAACCTGGCCACAATCACCATTGGGGTATCCAGTATAAAAAAATGTGTCTGATGACCTGGCCTGTCAACCAAGATGGCCACCATGGATAAAAATAATAAACAAAGAAGTTAAATGTAGATTTTTTCTTATATCTCGGAAACTAAAGCTTTAAGAGAAAATCTGATATGGGGTTCATCAGATTAAGATCTATCTGCCCGGACAGTTCAGGTAACCTGTTGTGTGTTTGCTGTTCCTGAATTTTTAAGGATATTTTGCATATTTTGGTCGGTTATTATCTTGATTATGTTGAACATAATTATCGATAGAGATACATGTAAACTGTAAACAGCAATAATGTTCAGATCTTCAATTAAGTGAAACAAAACCGAAATGGTCCAATGACCCCTTAAGCAGTTATCGTCCTTCATAGTAAATTTGTAACATTTTTTTTTTGTAATCTTTTACAAAAATCTTCTTCTCTTAAACCATCTGAGACAAATTAACCAAACTTGGTCATTATGATTATAAGAGTATCTATTTTAAACAATATGACATGACCACGCTTACCAATCAACATGACTGACCTGGCTTAAGATAGAACATAGGGGTGAAATGCAAGTTTTTTTATAGGAGTTATTGCCCATCAATGACAAATTTTACCATTTTTTCATTTTTGCCTATTATCATGAAAACTTTGATGTATTATGCCTTATATGAGTTAAATTATAAAAGATAAATAAACACTTCAAGTCACACAAAAATATCAGAAATACAAGATCTATTAAAAAGTCAAATGATTCCGATATAGTTAGTAAACTGTCACTCTTTATAGGAGTGATACCCCTAAATTAGGATTTATTTACCCTCTGTTGTGTTTTGGGCAAAAGTTAAAGAAGATAGAGAGAATCTAAACAGACTAAAAGATAATAATAATAAAAGAATAACAAAATAGAGAATTTTGTCATGAAATCTATTCTGGTCTACAATGTTGGAGAGTGTTCTTTGTTTGATATACACATAGTCAAAGGTTAACGACACAGGCTCTAGTACTAATTTATCTTGATAAGCATCTAAACCTATTTCATTCATAAAATCGAATATCAAACACGAACCCTTACGTAAAGTTTTCATGTGTAATATTTTTTTACTCTAGTATTTTTGTACAACGCCAATTTTGATCTAAGGCTGAAGTCAACAGAAGAAGCGGAGACAATTGGAGCTTCAAATTCAAAAGGGTAATTTACTATAATGTTTATACAATCATACAATCATCTCGATAATAATAAACAATTCACTGCATGTTTCTAGAATATGTAGTACATGTATTTACTGTATGTACAATGTCGTAATTTTGTTTTTTTATAAACGCCGGTTTTTTTTATTTAATGTGATTTCTTTCAACCTACCTTTTTCTCATTTTTTTTTTGGGGGGGGGGGGTAATGCATTGAGACGAATAAAGTATATAAAAAAAAACATCAAAGATACAAAAATCAATATTGACGACGTCAAGTCTGAACCTCCCTATTGCACCTGTTCTAGTACTCTCCCCCATTTGTGTTTTATCCGACTGGTTACGTTATTACTGATGACCTGAACATTGTCAATATCAATCCTTTTCGAAATGTTGCATCGAGAAGCTCAAAATATCGTGCCGCCTAATTAATCAATTTGCAACACAACTTCATAATACTAATGGATTCAGTCGGGGATTATTCAAGGCATTGGGTTAAACGCAAAAAAGGACGTAGATACTCTTTCGAATGGATTGAGACTTTGACGTTTGATACGAATTCCAACCCAAGACTTTCAATTTGCAAAGCATAATATTAAAACGTTTGACTTTTCTATACTTTACACAAAGTAAAAAAGTTGGTTCTGCTTTGTTTCATAAAAAAATAATGACCAACACCGATTGAAGTATCTTTTCTTAGAGGTGAATAAATCGTACAAATAACCTTGATTAAAACAATAAATTCTCTGAAACCTGCATTTTTGTTCGCTTTGGGGATTTCGTATATAGTCAGATTATCGGAATTCCAATGGGGACTAACTGTGCACCACTTATTGCGGACCTGTTTTTGTATTGTTATGAGTTACAATTTATGACAAAAATAAGCAAAGACCCATCGAAACAACATCTGATAAACAAATTTAATAATACTTTTAGATATTTGGATGATATTTTGGCTCTCAATAATGACGACTTCAGTATGTATATTAATGAAATTTATCCTGTTGAACTTACTTTAAATAAAGCTAATACTAACAATGACCACTGCCCTTTTCTCGATCTTGATATCTATATCACTAATGGAAAGCTGAATACTAAAATTTATGATAAAAGGGATGATTTTTCATTTCCTATCGTTAATTATCCGTTTTTAGATGGTGACGTTCCCTTGTCACCATCTTACGGTGTTTATATATCTCAACTTGTACGATTCGCTCGTGTATGTAACAATGTTTTAGATTTTAACGAGAGAAATGTATGTATTACTGAAAAATTATTACACCAGGGTTTTCGATATCACAAACTAGTCAAAACATTTACTAAATTTTATCATCGGTATAAAGACATTATTCGTAAATATAGCTCAACATGCAGACGTTCAGGTATTTCACATCCAATTTTTTATGGTAATATTCTTTATAAAGCACAAAGGTGTCAGTATTCACCTCAGAAACTTACAAAACCTTTGAATAGACTTATTAAGAAGGGATATAATTACGATACTGTTGTCAAGTCATTAAAGATTGCATATTTTGGCGTTAATATTGAGTCATTGATAAGGTCTTTGCATCGGAACTAAACACATTTATTCTAAAAACAGTTGTTGGCATGACACGGGTTATGTTCTTCTCATATATGTTATGATGGTATGATACTAAACCCCTAACGGGAAGGATTGTGCCTGATGTTCATATGATGAAATCATAATCTTTCAGTCAGTTTAGTTGAAGTCTGGAGCTGGCATGTCAGTTAACTGCTAGTAGTCTGTTGTTATTTATGTATTATTGTCATTTTGTTTATTTTCTTTGGTTACATCTTCTGACATCAGACTCGGATTTCTCTTGAACTGAATTTTAATGTGCGTATTGTTATGCGTTTACTTTAGTACATTGGTTAGAGGTATAGGGGGAGGGTTGAGATCTCACAAACATGTTTAACCCCGCCGCATTTTTGCGCCTGTCCCAAGTCAGGAGCCTCTGGCCTTTGTTAGTCTTGTATTATTTTAATTTTAGTTTCTTGTGTACAATTTGGAAATTAGTATGGCGTTCATTATCACTGGACTAGTATATATTTGTTTAGGGGCCAGCTGAAGGACGCCTCCGGGTGCGGGAATTTCTCGCTACATTGAAGACCTGTTGGTGACCCTCTGCTGTTGTTTTTTATTTGGGCGGGTTGTTGTCTCTTTGACACATTCCCCATTTCCATTCATAATTTTATTATCAAAATGCTATATTTCTTGATTGACAATATATTTGCTACATATGTACGTTTGAAGGGCGTGACTTTCAATCAAACAATTGTCATCCTATGAAAACCAAATCCTCTTCTTGTCGACTTTATTTAAATGAAGCTGACTTTATATAATACCAATACCAATACCAAATTATTTATTATAGTGACATGTGTTTTATAACAATATACAATATTTCAATAAGCAGTTGTAATTACATGTATCAACACCCGGCCCTTTGGACCTATAAGTCACTTTAAACATTATAAGTTTATATGTTTTGCTTTGTTTCTATTGTTTGTCTTTTTGGTCTTTTTCTTTCTTTTTTTTTTTTTTTTTTTTTTTGTCATGGCGTTTTCAGTTAATTTGTGACTAAAGACTATAAATTTTCTTTTGGTATCATTTGCCTTTCTCTTATATCCTATGCAAAGAAGTTGTTATTGATGAAATACCTTTTTAAGGGTCTTGCTCATATTAGATATAATCTAATGTAGAATTAAAGTATAGCATTCTGCAATTAAGGGCAACATACAAGTTCTTATCATACTACTTTCATACTACTATCATACCTTTTTCTCGAAATGACTACTGATGGTAGGTTGAATATTAAAATTTATGACAAACGCGATGATTTTAATTTTCCTATAGTCAACTGTCCATTTCTGTGTAGCAACATCCCAGCGGCACCAGCATATAGAGTATATGTGTCTCAATTGATACGTTACTCTAGAGGTAGCTCAAAGTACGTTGATTTTGTTGAACAAGGAATACTGCTTTCTCAAAAGTTGCTAAGACAGGGCTATGAATCAATCAAATTAAGGTCATCACTTAAGAAATTTTACGGTCGCCATCATGAGCTGATTGGCCATTATGACAAAAGTGTGTCAGAAATCATATCTGATATTCTTCCTCAGTCATAATAACCTTCCATCATTACCGAACTGAACAAAGAAATAATACGACGGGTGCCGTATACGGTGCAGGAAATGCTTACCCTTCCGGAGCACCTGATTTTACTCCCGGTTTTTAGCGGAGTTCGTGTTGTTTCTTAATCATTATTTATAACTGTTGATGTAAATGTCCTTTGGTTTAGTGAGTCTTTGTTTACTCCTTGGTTTTGATTGTTATTGTCGTCTTCTGAAAAATAAGATTAAAAATTCGTTTTACCCTTTTGCTTATTTTTGTGGAAAATATTAAACCTGAGGACAATGAATATCATCGAAAAAAGATTAAATGCCAAAACCACGTCAGGCGCGAAAAAACAAAAGTACATGTCTAAAACCGCCTGCCTACTATCTACAGCATACGTATTTTTTTCTTTATAAATTTGCAATAGGCAAAAGGGTAAATGCAAGCATATACTTACTTTACGTCACCAATTAAAGAAGGCATTCTGAATATGTAAGTTATTACATTTGAAGGGACCTATCATTGGTAACATTATTGTAATCAATAAATCTATTATTAATATCTTTTATCATTATTATTTACTTGATGTTTCGATAAAAGTGTGAATGGAGATGAGAACGTGACTAAAATACAATAATTCTTCCAAAGACCAAAATACAGCCTAAGGCCACAATAGGTCTTCAACATAGCAAAAAAATACCGCCCTGAGAGTCGGGCCTCAACTGGCCCCTAAACAAAAATGTGTGCTAGTTCAGTAAAAATGGACTTCCTACTAAATTACAAAACATGTAAATGAACTCAAATCAGAAAACATACAAGACTTATAAAGGTCAGAGGCTCCGGACTTGGGACAGATGCAAATATGCATCAGGATAAAATATGTTTTGTAAGATAAAAACCCTCCCCCTATACTCATAAACAGTCTTTTTTATCTTGAAGCTTTGCTTTAGTTGTCAAGTTATTAAACGATTCTATTTAAATGATTTCTGTTTGAATTTAATAGGAAAATTGAGGTCATGCAAGAAGATACAATAACAGTAAGTATTCAAATACTAGAATTGAATTAACTAAATTTGGTATTTGATATCACTGCTTGTTACAAATAGTTATAGGTTTGTATCAATAAAGCAACACATAATCAAATCGTATAGAGTTAAATAAAAGGATGTAAATTGAAATGTTTTAGATAAAAACATTCATTATACTTAGATAAAAATTATCATCGCAGTAGTTAAATTAGACAGATGATTCAATACAAATGTAGCATGTATTTCAGCACATAAAAGAGTGATACCAAATTGTCATTATAAAAAAAATTACGCTAATTCGATATGCAACGTGAATGACTTTAGCTCATGCCGTTATGCTTTCCTATTCTATTCGACTGAGAATAAATTGCATCACTCGAATAGCGTGATATGAAAAATTATAACAAAATAAGATAAAGCATAATATATGAAATAGTGATAAGATGTTTTCATAAATTAAGTTATGAACTTCCTATAACTCCATGCTTATTTTGTTCATATTCAAATACGATCGATGTAGTAAATGAAAATTTAGAAATTTCCATTTTTTTGTCGTTTCCGTGCTTTAACTTTGGTTTGCCTAGGCTGATTGTTTGAAACTTATACAAACTGCTTTTGACCACAATATACAGATCAAGTTGAAATTTTTATATAAGAGCTGTTATTGTTCAAGATGTATATTCCTTTAGAACTTATGTGGAAGCTTGGAATTTGTGTCCAATGTACACTGTTTTTATTTTGGAGAAATAAGGTTGAGATTGTTAATTTTTAAAAACTTACAGAATTTTCCCATCCGCCCCTCTTCTCTTACACATGTGGATTATCATCTACAAGTTAACTTGATGTGGTTATACTGTAACTTATTGAAAACACAGAATAAATAAGAATTATTGAAAATAAATATGAATTATAATATTTTCGGATATTTTTAGAATTGTCTTTCTTACAGTACGATGAAATGGTCTTTAAGTGTAACCAAATAGTCTACTTGTATATAAGTGACACTTCGTAGAGTAAGAAATTGGTAGCTTGATATCAAAATACGAGTTCACAAGATATAGTAATATGACAGTATAGTATTAAACAAAGTTGCCCAATGTTATATCAAGATGATTGTATAGTACAAATTGATTGTAATAAATATTAACATGACATAAAAGTATAACGAGGTGACAAAATAGTATGAAAAAGTGAATGTTATATAAATAAGTCTTAATTGTACATTTAGTATAAAATGTATCTTTATTATTTAGCTATATGGTATTATGGTACAATCAAATGACAAAAAATATGAAATGTCTTCATGGCAAAGTAAAATGACAAATATTATGAAAAGGTAGTTCCCTGTTATATCAAGATTTCTCTTAATGACATAGCAATTTGACAGATTAGTATAGTCAAATGTCGTAAGAGTATAGAACATTTGTTTCGAGTAAATTTAAACCCAATTGGTGTTTAACGCCACTTTCATCAATATTGGGTTATTTTACATGTGTTATGGTGGTCAATGTTTATTGATTGAGGAAGCTGAAGTTCCAAGAGAGTACCACCGTTCTTTGATAAGATAACTTACAATCATAGTCAATAAATATTTAAGTCAGTCGAGTGCACCTGCAACAAACGGTATTCAAACCTCAGTGTTGACAGTAATTCGATTACTTTGACAACTCGGCTACCGAGGCCCCGGTCTTATATCATTATAGAGACTAACTGGAATCTACCCTGTTCAATTTAAACGGTTTCCGTCAAGAATTAATTTACCAATACTATGCATTCGTTTCCAAAGTAACAAAATATGTGTTGCAGTGATCAATGATATATCTAGTGCAGAATATGTCTGATTTGGAAACAGAATGTTTGCTGTATATCATCCATACATTTTTTGTTGGCATGATTGATTGTTCAGGCATAGATGGAGACGCTTTCTCTTTCAACGCATCCGTTCTCTATTCTCTTGAGTAAGATTTCAGTTGGTATAAGGATTTCATAATGTACAAAAAACATCTACAGTTTTTTTCGACCCAAACGTGTTAAGGTTGACACACGTCGTGAAAAGAAATACTGTTTCCGCTGTATATATCTCCAATATAAATTTTTCAAAATGAACTTTCACTTTTGATTTGCGGAATTTTTTCTTGGTTATTTATATGGCGTGTACATTTAACAACTGTTTCGGATGGCTATAATATGTTTTAATGAAGCTTATATTCATTGGCGTTACTTTAAATTCCACATAAGTAACAAATTTATAACGGTTTACAAAACAGCAATGATTAATTGCTTTTAAATCGTTCCACAATAGTATCAAATCACATTCCTAAAACTATACAAATCAAAGAAAACAAACACTGAGAAAAGAAGCGAGTACGCCCAAAAGGTAAACGTCAAATTTTATGCATGCATCATCCACTATGCGAATTTATATTAAAAAATATACATTTGGGATTAGCACACAAAGTAAATTCACAGATCCGACGACTTGTTTCGTATATCATATAAGACCGCGAAGTATGTCGCTCATGGGTTATAATAAATGCAGAAAGTGACTGTAAAATATATGTTAAGTCGAGTTTGGTTGTTCATTCTAATAACTCTGTTTAAGAAGTACAAATATATGTATTGAAAGCATATACCTCTACATTTATGTTTGTGTTTAATGGACTGGCACGAGTGAAACTATTTATGACATATGAACAACATATGTTTCGGAAGAGGGTATTTGACTGTTGAGAAATGAGAAGTTGGCGATTTAGAAGTTTTAATCAGTCTGTTTGACAAAGATTCTGATTCAATGTTGGACATCTATGTTAATATTTATTAAAGGATCAAGATAGTTATCAGACCCCCTAGCTTCGGTCTTATCTTTACTCTCATTAATGTATCTGTGATATGCGATATGCAAGTACTTACTGATATGTTGGTTTTGACTGACAGGTCATCAACAATTAAATGAAAATTAAAAAAACTTCGAATGCAATATATATGCAGTTTGTATTAAATAAAATATATATTCTACAACATGTACAAATCACATAGGGTTTTCAGATACAAGTTAAAACAGTTTGACTCCAAAACACAGTATGTCTGAACCAAGTCATGAGTTGTTCATTCTTGTGTGTTCCCGTTAAGATGGAATTTGTGTTTTTCATTGATTTTTCAATTGTATATAATCAATCAAAGTGTTCTAGGGATGCTTGTCGCGTCGCTATGATCTGTTAAATTGTTATAAATATTTATGTTATAACTTTGCATATGTATTGTATTTTTTTTTTTTTGTACTTTCAAAACTTAAAATTGAGAATGGAAATTGGGAATGTGTCAAAGAGACAACAACCCGACCATAGAGCAGACAACAGCCGAAGGCCACCAATGGGTCTTCAATGCAGAGAGAAACTCCAACACCCGGAGGTGTCCTTCAGCCGGCCCCTACACAAATATGTATACTAGTTCAGTGATAATGGACGTCATACTTAACTCCGAATTATACACAAGAAACTAAAATTAAAATGATACACGACTACCAAAGGTCAGAGGCTCCTGACTTTGGACTGGCGCAAAAACGCGGCGGGGTTAAGCATGTTTTTTTATATTTCAACCATGCCTA
Source organism: Mytilus galloprovincialis (assembly GCA_037788925.1). Taxonomy (NCBI): domain Eukaryota; kingdom Metazoa; phylum Mollusca; class Bivalvia; order Mytilida; family Mytilidae; genus Mytilus; species Mytilus galloprovincialis. The sequence continues at coordinate 2,229,114 of JAWDJN010000016.1, forward strand.
TATACCTCTAGCTAATGTAGAAAAAACAAAAGCACAACAGTACGCCAATAAAACTCGGTTTAAAAGAAGTCCGAGTACGATGTCAGAATAGACAACAAAAGAAAATAAACAAAATGACAATAGTAAATAAATAACAACAGACTACTAGCAGTTACTGACATGCCAGCTCCAGACCTCAATTAAACTGATTGAAAGATGTCTTCATCATATGAAATACAGGCGCAATCTCTCCTGTGAGGGATTTAGTATTATACCATCATAAAATGTATTAGAAGAACATAATCCGTGTCATGCAAACAACTGGTTTTAAAATAAATGTGTTTAATTCCGATGTAAAGCCCCCATAAGTGAATCAATATTAAAGCTAAAATATGCAACGACCTGACAACAGTATCGTAACTATATCCCTTCTTAATAAGTCTGTTTAAATGTTTTATTATCTTTTTTCATCTATTACTGTCGTTCATGAATAACAGAAGACGTCGGTATACGTCAATGAGACAAAACCCACAAACCCCAAACAACAGAAAGACAAATAAAAGTCCAAATAAGAGTCTTCGTCTTTTTTGCAACAATACTATTAACTAAATTTACGCTAGGTATTATTTTGCTAATGCAATAAAAAGAGATGACAGATAAACACTCATTTCGTTGCATGTTTGTATTCTGGACTGACTTGATTTTAAATATTTAGTAATCAGGAAATAGTATCGTTATATGTACCCAAATCTTTTTGAATACGTCTTCAAACGAAACTGTAAAACCGAGAACACAAGTAATTTTTTTTTTTGGTCAAATTATCACTTTTTTATGTCTCTTATGTATATACTTATACGGAAGTTATCTCCTGATTATCAATATACATGAATTTGTTCAAAATAGCAAAAAAAAGAACTCATTTTTTATACAAGGACTATTGTTCTATGTAGTTAACTCTTTTCGATAGATACATTTATAAAGCAATTCATGCGATTGCCCTCGCTCTTCTGATAACAATGAGAAACTTGTTTGCTAAGTTGTATTATCACAGATAATTTTAAGCAATCATTTATCTATACAGTAAACAAATTAGTATTGCTGTGACAAGAAAGTATACTATTTGATTATGCATTTTCACATAGATACTTCAAAATCAGTTGGAAAATTTGGAAAGAGTGATTAAGGAAGATCATGAAAGAAATTACAAAGACAATTATAAGGTAAGAGTGTGATTTATTCGTTTATGCAAAAGGCTTATCAAACCTTTTATTGAATAAAATAGTTCCTTCTGATATGGACATGAAAATCCCGACCAATTTATTGTCATTATCAACATTACCAGATAACTTTTTAACACAAGTTTTATCGGGTTTGTTTACAGAGCGAAAGTATATTTCCTAGTTAATTAAACACCTTAATTGCATTTCTCTCAAAGAAGAAATCATCATAATGTGAGTTATATTAACAGTCAATACTGTACACTTTGATCAACAATGTACAGGATTTTGGAGAAATATCGAATGAGTATACGAGACTATTTGAATTTTGTAAAAGTAAACATCCGCTTTTCATTTTGCGATATTTTGTTATCCTTGGTGAACTATATGGCATGTACAATTCACACATAGTTTGCTTGGCTATAATATGTTTTAATGAAGCTTGTATTCATGGATGTTACATTGAATTCTCATATACGTAATGAGGTTTACAAATTCACGTGATTTAAATACTTTTAAATCGTTGCCAAAGTAGTTCAAAATCTCACTTTATAAAGACACCTTTTAAACAATAAAAATTATTATACGAGATAATCTATTGTTGCAGTTTATGAAAAAAAGATGTTGTTAAACGTCAATGAGACAACAAAAAACATCTCACATAACGCAAAAGACAACTCAAAGTCAAAATATTTTAGAGTCTTCTATTGTTTAATATGATTAGGCTAGTTATTATTTTGATTATGCACTAAAAACTAATGACAGATAAGCACCTATTTGTAGTGTGTTTGTATTTTTGTTGGCTTGATTTTAACATAAGGAACTCAGTACTTAGAGAAAGCATTTTCAATATCACTGAAAGACTTTTTGCATAGGTTTACAAACCAAACTGCAAAAAGGAGAACACAAATAACTTTATAGTTTTGACATGTAATCAATATTTTCTTATTTATATCTAATACAAGAGTTATCTATCAGGCATAAGAACTGAGTTTTGATATACAGGAATTGTTAACAATTACAAATGAAAAACCATATATGGACTATTGGTCTATGTTGATTACTCAGTTAAATACATTTATAAAATGCTTAATGTGAATGCCCTGGTTCTGTTTACTCTGAGACACATAACGCAAGCGGTAAGTTGTAGCATAAAGGTTAATTATAAGCAACAACTTTATATTTATACAATAACTAAAGTAGTCTTGCAGTGAACAAAAGTTGTTCTAATTGATTATGTTTTTCACATAGATACTTCAAGATAAGCTGGAAAATTTGGAGAGTCTGATTAAAGAGGATCGTAAAAAAAGTGACAAAAAGAATAATAAGGTATCAGCTAGTTTTAGTCGTTTGTTCAAAAAGATTAAATAAAAGAAATGATATCGTATTTCTCAATCAGGGATCATAATTTGTTTCTACAATTCTTTCAGATAATTGTTGGCAAATAATAAAATGCCGATTTAAAAATATAGTAGATAGTCTCGACTTTTTAACTTTTTGCATTATGCATGCTCACTTCTTTGCAGAAGGATAAAATACTTTGAATAGTACCGACAAAATGTGTCGTAGAAGACAAACGCTCAGAATAAAACATGTTGTCATATATGAATAGGTATGCAACATATATTTTACGTAGGGAAATGCTACATTCTTCATCATATATTTATTAGGTAAAATACCATTCCGTCCGAGTTTTTTCTTTTCTTCTTTTTTCAAAAGAAGGGGGGTGGCCATTTTCAATCTCGTATTTCTAAGAAAATGGGGTATGCTTTCTGTTAAGACAACTGCGAGACAAAATAATTTAAAAGTTAACAACAGCTATAGGTCACCGTACGGCCTTCAAAAAGGCACAAAACTCAAACTGGAGAGTATCCTATATAATGGCCAGAAATAACAAACGTAAATCAATGCAATCGAGGAAAACTAACTGCCTTATATATGCACAAACCAATTAACGAAAACAATATGATAACCAGCAACAAACTACAACCACTGAAGTACAGGCTCCTGTTTTGGAAATGCAAATATAGGATATGGTGTGGTTAAACATGTTCGCTGGTGCCAAATCAACTCCCAAAATTCTATGATTAGATGTTATCAAAAACGTTTTTTTTATTAAAATTTAATTCATATCTATAAAAAATGAAACTTTACAGGAGTTATATTTTGCATAATGTATAATCCAAATGTTATTCCTTTTCATGTAAAAGTTGTTGAAAAAAATCAACGAAAATCTATTGAAGATAAACAAGGGACATATGCCAGTTACCCCGTCCAATGGTTTGTATTTACCTTTATAACAAGCGCAAATACAAAAGTAACACTACATTATCAATTTTGTTTTATGTTACTGGATACTGGATATATGAAATCGACCTTCTAGTTTCGGTCATACTATTATTCAGTTAACAGAGAGATATCAGATGTAAGCATCCACTGAATTCTTTGGATATTCGGGACGCCATCAATAGATCTGAACGTTCTTTTTTGCCTTTCATATAAGAAAAAAAGATGTGGTATCATTGCCAATGAGACAACTCTCCACAGGATACCAACATGACACAAACATTAACAACTATAGGTCACCGTACGGCCTTTAACAATGAGCAAAGTCCATACCGCATAGTCAGCTATAAAAGGAGGCCCCGAAATGACAATGTAAAACAATTCAAACGAGAAAATGAACGGTCTTATTTATATACAAAAAATAAACGTAAAAAATATGTAACACCTAAACAAAAGACAGTTCTGATTGAAACGCACCTCGAAGGAGTGAAGAAACTTTCGGCCAGAAAGAATTCATAATTTGCACCATTGCAGTACCGAATGTATGTAGCAATATCAATCCCCAAAATTAACAACAATCTTGTCGATTTTGGTTTGATATCATCGACTGTGTATTTGTTGTTTGTATTAGTATGTTCTACACAAAGTCGGTTTATTTTATATAACCAAACATGTCAAAGCATTTCAAATTTATATCAAATGAAATAGTACAAATGAGTCTTCAATCAGCTATTGAGTCATACGATTTAATAATCTAATGAGCCTAATTTGTCATCCTCAAGAATATGTTTTAATAGACGTGTTAGGAAAGGCATTTAAATACTGAGCTGATGTTAAATACCAATACCGATACAAGATTACAGTGTGGACTTTCTCAAAATGCAATTGCATTGAAAAGTTTCGTTTAGCTTTCTGGTGTGTTTGATAAAACATGAAGCGAACGATTAACGTCGACTCCAAATTTTAAAATGCAATGCATTGGCCTTACGTAGATCTTCATATATTCATTTGTATTTGTTTGATTTAGGAGTGCCAAAAAAAAAACTTAACATAAATATATGTAAGAGTCAAGAATGGGAATGACTGATTTCACGTCCACAGGTCCAAATATATACATCAACATTAAAAATAAATAAGTCAGTTTGTCTCTCCACAATAGATTTGTCCTATTTTCGTTGCAAAATATAGTTAATAACTTAATAGCATGCATTTTGTGTCACAGGAACACGTATAATGTTTAAACGAATCAGTACGAATCTAAACACATCGTTATCTATGTATATATAAAAACAATAAATAGTGGGCACAAATGAATACTGTGATATTCCTTTATAAAACTTAAACTCCATTTTCAAAATATCCTCCTGATCCCAAAAAGGATAAAAACAACTTCTTCATTTGAATGTTTAACGCCACTTTCAACAATATCTCAATTCAATCGTGGTGTTCTGTTTTGTTGAGGAGGAAGCTGTGATAACAATAAAAAAAACTTCTGACCTTTCATCGGAACGTAGATTTAACATGCATTTTCTTGATTGTAATCTTTAAAAACTGAATTCGATAACCTCTCTTTTCCGAAAAACTAACTGATAAAAGTTGATAGAAAGAAAACGTCATTGAAAATGTGAATAAGAATAGTTAATTCACAAATTTTTACGGTGTTTTTTTATGTATTGACGCTTTTCAACATTACAATTTCTAGATAAAATAAAAATATAAAGATAATCAAATTGAAAACTCTTTCTTTTTTTTTTAATTGTCAAGTACACAAATTTCCAACTTGGTTTATTTCTTTAATTTTACGCTACTGTGTAACACATTTCTCTATTCTAGAAAATGATATGAAATTAGGAGATGTGGTATGATTGCCAACTATCTACGAGAGACCAAATGACGTAATTGTTTGCAACTATAGGTCACCGTATGACCCCTAACATGGAGCAAAACACATCCCACATAAAAGCTAAGAAAGGCCCGACATAACCAGTATATTTTTAAAAAATGAACGCTCCGAACAAAGAATGATGTAGGGTTAAAAATCGGCTTTAAGTTTGATTAGATTCCTGAAGTGTTTTTATTCATTTTGATCGCTTTGTATATTTCCCTTGTAATCGTTCAACAACATAGTAAGAAATGGAGGAACAACGATCTTAAACTCTATCGATCACTATTATGAAACAATGCAATTTTAAAAATAATGATCGTGTTGTTTTGCTGGATCCTCGTCCTTGTATTGCGGAATGAATCGTTACTACATTTATTTTATTGTTTAAAAATCATCTCAGCATTATCAAACAAACCCATACAGGTAACTATAATGAATGATTATTTGTCCCTTTTGAGATGGTCCCCACTATAGCCTGTAGTGGTATTGGTATTTAACATATGCGTCAAAATCGTATTGACTTTCCTAACACGTCTAATAGTGTACACACCTTGTATGCTACCTATTTATAAATAATCCAGGTACAGTGATCGATGATAACAACGTATAGGTGTCTTTATATGTGTGACGAGAAAACAAATATATTCTGGTTCTAGAATATACTGGTGGAGTTTTTTACCCTGAGGGTATCACCAGCCCAGTAGTCAGCACTTCTGTGTTGACAATAATTATCATTGATATGGTCATAATTATAAATTAACTATTCAAAAAACTTTGAATTTTAAAATACTAAAGCTTTTCTACCTAAGGAATAGATTACCTTAGCTGTAATTGGCAAAACTTTTAGGCTTTTATGGTCCTCAATGCTCTTCATCTTTGTACTATACTTGGCCTTTTTGACATTTTTTTATTCGAGCGTCACTGATGAATCTTACAAAGACGAAACGCGCGTCTGCCGCAAATTCTAAATTTCAGTCCTGGTATCTATGATGAGTTTATATATCAATTGCATGCTTACATTTATCGCTACAGATGCAGACACAACTGAAGCAGACGGATGAAAATATCCACCATGCAACTTAGTTTTAAAGTGAGATATAGTTACACTTATCGCTGAATGAAAATTAAGTTCACTGTTATAGCATTTTTAAATCACTCAACATCATCTATTGTTTTTAAAACCTTAGATTTGCCGACGAAGAAAAACATTAACCATCTTATATATATAAAAAAAAATGAGACACCTATCAACATTTACTGGAACATATATTCAATTTGAAGAGGTGTAAAATATTGTTTCATAGAAGATTACAGAGAAGAAAAGAACAGACGTTATTTTGAGCTATTTCATATGTCATAAATTTATATGTTTATTGTGTATCTAGAAAAGTGTGGGTTTTTTTTTATTTCTTTTAACAAGTATTTTGAAACTATTTGTCTAACATTTCAACCAACCATTTTTTTCTGAAAATATCTGTACCAAATCAGAAATACGACAGTAAATATCTAGTCTGACCGATTTTTGGCTTTGTCAGGCTTTGTTGCGTTTCCCTTTTTCTATAAAACTTGAAGTCCTGTACTTTTGTTATAACATATATCTAAGTGCTTTTATTGATAACAAATATTCTTATTTTATATTATTTTTTTCAGAGAATGTGTTAATTTGTAGTTGGTTTTTAGAGGGATAAGGGTTGTTCATTTTTAATTATTTATTGTTTTCATTTACATAGAAGTGTTATCATCTTTAACTAGAGTTCAGATTTTGGCCATTTACTAAAAAAAAAAGGATAGGATTGAACGGCGATTCATATTGCCATACATAAGCAGTAATTGCTCATTTTAGACAAAGAGAAAAGATAAAATATGTATGTATTACTTCTATGTAAATCAGATGGATATGAAAAGTTTTCAACGTTAGTGTTTTAAAATTCTGTGATATCAATGTTTTTGTTTTTTACATATAGTTTATTTTTCTGGTTTGTATTATTTTAGTATTTCTTATGTGTTTTATATATATTTTATTTACTTATAATTATGAGATGTGTTATTTGTTTTTTATTTGGTTGGTTGGCGACTTATAATTAAGTCTTAAATGTGTGTAAATCCTATGAAATGTAAGGTAGTTTAGAAAAGGGAGATGATGTTAAACAGAAACATTTTTATTTTTTTATTCGATATTTTTCAGTATCAAGAGATGTCTTTTGAATATTGCATAATTTTAGCTTTCCACACTGTTAGGTAAATGAAGCTTTTTTTGAGATAAGAATGATATCTGTTTTCCTCTTTTATGACACTTTACCTATTTCATTGAAACTAATTTGCTCTATTTAGAATAAGAGAAAAGAGAAAATATGATGTATTTATCGCATCTATGTAAATCCAATGTAAACGTCTAATACCATTGGGGCCTTCAGATATGAGAACTTTGCAATGTTTGTTTTTCTTCAAATACTGTGATATCAAGTTTTTTATTCTTGAATGTTTTATACATAAAGCTTGTTTTCATTTATTTTAGTATTTCTTATGTGTTTTATATATCATTTATTTAAGCCTCGGTCACAACTTACCGGATAGCACGAACGGACGCCTAACGGATGAGAATAAAAGTTGTCCGTTGACAAAATTGTTATCCGTTGGGAGTTCGTTGATGTACTGACCGGATAAAACGGACGTGTAACGAATACGTAACGGACACACACCGGATATGCAACGTACGAGAAAAGGAAACGTACCGGAGAGAACGGATGTCGAACGTACATCCCACGGACGAGTACCGCATAAAACGGACACCTAACGGATGCGTACCGGATAAAACGGATGAAAAAGATATACGGAAAAATTAAAGGCTACAATAATAATACATGTAAATCGCATAAATATTCAAAATGTTTCTGTGTAACTGGTTTTGGTTTGTTCTTCAAAATGCCGCCAAAGGGCAGTGTCTGGCCTGAATAAGATCTGATTGATTTGAAGACTTGCCTTTACTCTAAGATCGATTATGAATAATAAGAATTCATGAACCTTAAAAAATCTGACATTCCAATAATTGGCATTTCTGACGCGAAATTTTCAATTGGCATCTTTACGTTTCAGATCCGTTCATCATCCGTTTTATCCGTTATATGTCCAGTAAAAGTCCGTTTCTCATTCGTTCAACATCCTTTTTATTCGTTAAACGTCCGGTAGAAGTCCGTTGGTGAATTTATCTTCCAGACTTCCAACGGATGTATAACGGACACGTAACGGATACAAAACGGAAACAAAACAGACGAGTACCGTACAAAACGGACGCCTAACGGACATTTTATCCGTTGGACGTCCGTTCAAAGTTTTGAACATGCTCAAAATTTTCCACAGGACAGAACGGACGTCGACGGATAAAACGTACGCTTAAAGGACATGTAACGGATATGGACGGACGTCTAACGGATAAGAACGGACGTTTAACGGACATGAACGGATTGAAAAAAAGTTATCCGTTAGGCGTCCGTTCGAGCTATCCGGTAAGGTGTGACCGAGGCTTTACGTATAATTATAAAGTGGGGCGATAGATACCAGAATGACATTCAAACTCATAGATCAAACATAAACTGACAACGCCATGGCTAAAAAAGAAAAAAGCAAATAGACAAATAATAGTACATAAGACACACGTAGAAAATTAGAAACTAAGTAATAAAATTGCTAGTTGCTTTTTATTTCATTACTGTACACAGCTACTTTTGCATAGGTACCATTTCTGTACTTAAAATGTAAAGGACTTGAAATTTACTTTTAACATTTGTACTATTTCTTTACTTTAAAATTATTGTAATATCTAGGTACCTGTAGTTTACAGTACTTGATTTGTACCTAACGTTTTGGTACAGAAATAATACCAACAATATTCCATGTTTAGAAATTAAAACTTTAAGAGATTTGAAATAGACAAACTTTCAAAATGCAGAAAATGTAACGTGTAACCAAAAACATGTGGTACGTAAATTTCTACTACAAACCAAGTATTGTAAAATACAGGTACCTAAATATTACAATAATTTAAAAGTAACAACAAAGTACTGAATATCAAAAGTAGATTTTCAGTACTACATATTTTGGTACATAAATAGTACTTATGTAAAAGTAGCTGTGACAAGACTTACAACTTGTATTATAAAATGTGTGTAAACCTAAATGCAAATTTTTAGCAGGCTATGAAATGTCTATTAGATGGTTGAGAAAAAGAGGATGATTTACCTGGCCAAGAGGGCCAAGTGAGGTTTCCTCATCACTTGGCATCCTTAACTGTTAAGTTATGAGTATAATTCGATATACATGTGTGAACGGCGCATGGAATTTGTTATTTTTTACAACCTTATCCTTATATTTTTACTGCAACACTTAATTTGACAAAGATGTTTTTAACAAAGGAACACGCATCTTCTTTGGAATATAAAAAAAGTTTTTTGAAAAATAATGAACGAATCCATTTATTGAGGTATACGTTGCACGTAAATACAGCTGTTTCATAAACCACGACTCTATTGGGTAGAATATTCATAGAAAATAAATTTTGTTTACCTACTGGCTCCCAAATATGATCTCTTTGTTTATTCTCGTAGGAATATAACTTGGAAATGTTACCAGTCAATATACATATGTATATCGGTCAAAGACAATAACAAACAAAACCAAGGAGTAAACAAAGACTCACAAAACCAAAGGACATTTACATCAACAGTTATAAATAATAATTAAGAAACAACACGAACTCCACTAAAAACCGGGAGTGAAATCAGGTGCTCCGGAAGGGTAAGCATTTCCTGCACCGTATACGGCACCCGTCGTGTTATTTCTTTGTTCAGTTCGGTAATGATGGAAGGTTATTATGACTGAGGAAGAATATCAGATATGATTTCTGACACACTTTTGTCATAATGGCCAATCAGCTCATGATGGCGACCGTAAAATTTCTTGAGTGATGACTTTAATTTGATTGATTCATAGCCATGTCTTAGCAACTTTTGAGAAAGCAGTATTCTTCGTTCAACAAAATCAACGTACTTTGAGCTAGCTCTAGAGTAACGTATCAATTGAGACACATATACTCCATATGCTGGTGCTGCTGGGATGTTGCTACACAGAAATTGAAAGTTGACTATAGGAAAATTAAAATCATCGCGCTTGTCATAAATTTTGGTATTCAACCTACCATCAGTAGTCATTTCGAGAAAAAGGTCTAAATATGAAGCAGATTTATCTGTGTCGGTAGTATCTTTAATTTCAAGTTCTCTTGGATATATTAAATGTAAGTGATCACTGAATCTATTATTATTAAGAGACAGTTCATCATCAATATACCGAAAGGTGAAATTAAAAGACTGGGCTAATTTCTTTTTCTCCTTTCTGTACAAGCCCTTGGATAAATTCTGCTTCATAGGAATATAAAAACAAATCTGCAAGAAGAGGAGCGCAATTGGTACCAATTGGGATTCCAAAAGTCTGTTGGAAGACCAAACCTCCAAATTCAACAAATATGTTGTCAATTAAAAAGTCCAGCATGGCAGTGATATCCTCGTCGGTATATTTTTTCCTTGACTCTGTATGATTTTTCACAAAGTAAGCTGAATTCAAGCCCAAAACTAGATATTTAGGTCTAGTGCCCTTTATGTTAAAGAAACATAAGCTGACGAGTTCTTTCAGTCGAGCTTTAAGTTTAGTATGTGGAATAGTGATATAAAGAGTTGAAAATTAAAGGTTTTAATGTTGGTACAATGTACAATGTTTTAATGATTGAGATTGTAAATTCACCATTACTCTTTTGAATTTGTCAGTATCCATATCTGATTTACACCACTTCTTGAATATGCCGTTTCGGAATATTTCTGAAGTTCTTCTTTGACTTCAGTGAGTATGGCAGTAAAAACTTTAGAAAGGGGTTTAGTGGAACACTTGGAAGCACCTGCAATATATCTTTCCTTATAAGGATTCTTGTGAAGCTTAGGAATCCAATATAAGGATGGAAGATTATGGTATTACAGTCTTCATCCTTTGGATTAACTCCAAAGGAGAGTAGAACCGATTTGTGGTTTTCCAGGATCTCCTGCTTTGTAAGCGTACTTAGTGTATATGTAGGATTTCCAAGTTATTTATCCCCAGTTCCTTAATCAGGTAGTCAATGTAGTGTTTCTTACAAACAAAAACAATATTGTTTGAGGCTTTGTCAGCTGGAACGACAACATATTTGTCATGGAGGCAAGACAACTCCTCTACGACATGAGGGTCTTTAAAGAAGGAAGGAGCTTTGGTCCTCATTGACCCTTTAAGCTTACTTACTCTTATCTGAATCAAAGAACTCACTGATTTTACCCACTCCGAAAGAGTGTCAACCTCAACCTTTTCTCTTTTTGCCCAGATTTCAAATTGTGAAATATGTTGGAAACCTAGAGTCAAGATAGGGGTAGTACAGAATATTAGTGTACGTTTAAATTCTTAGGCATTCGGGGCATATACACGTTAAAAATATGCTGCACGGCCCTATATCTTGACCTTTGAAAAAAATAGTAGTGCACACGAACTTTCCATTCTAGGATATAGTTGTTTTCAAAATTTCATAGTTAAAGAGGTACAGTATTAGTATTAAAACAAATTCCTATGGGGAGAATTGATTGTCGATATTTACAAAAATGCAATCTCTAGATCTTAATGCACATGATATGCTTTTAGCTGTCAAATTAATTTATTTTCTTATTTCCCAAAATTACTTAAATTCAAACAAGATGTTATCTGAAATTGAAAGCATCAAAGGCTTCATAATCTGAGCTACAACTTATTTTTACGTTTGAGGATAATAGACTATGCTCCTCGTCTTTTTCACGCGTGTTCTTTTATCAAATATGACAGACTTTGAAATATAAAAACTTGTCATCAAAACAGAAAGTAACTGGCATTATCTATTATAGATATTAGCATACAACTGAGATTTAACGTGTGATCGTTGCATTGTTCACATCCATCACATTGCACATAAAATATAGGTACATTTAATTTTGTAGGTTACCATCGATACCATAGTCTGCTTTACATCTTAATTTAAATATAGAATTTAACAATAGACACAATTTATACCATACGCTACAACTTTATTGTTTTTGAATATATGTCTACATATTTTGTGAAATAAATTAAAACATTCTACATCGAAGAACAAGTGATCAGTAGGCTGACGTTTCATTGACAACTTATTTGTTGAATTTGGAGGTAGAATTTTTCAGCAGGTTGTCAGCATTCCTATATGTACTAACTGTGCATCTCTATTTGCGTATGGAGTATTTTGTAAATTATGCAAGAGATCGCATTCGTACTTAGACTTTGTAAAACGGCATCATTGTCCTATGAGTAAGAAAAAATAGGTTTTGTCAAAACACATCTAGTCCTCTATTTTATTTTATTTTAAAAAGCCCAACGGAAAGTACCATGACGTTAAAGAAAAATATTTAGTGTTTACTTCTGAAATAGTACAAGATGTCTTTTACTTATAAATGTGTGTGATAAAGTTGTGTATCCTTTGATATTATGTTTAGTTTCCCTATTAAAAGTCATTGTCCTATTGTGTTATTATGAATCGGATTTATTACTTTTTCTCTTTTTGGCATTCCTAATGAAATTTTGTCCTGATGTAAAATTCGAACATAAATGTTTTTTGTTTTGTTTTTTTTTTGTTTCTATTTTGTTTAACTTTGTATTTTTAAAATTAAATAATTTTAACCTACTCGACAAATTGGTCCGAGACCACAATTGTCGTCCCTTGATTTTCGTTATTTTCGTTGTTTCCCTAGTGTTGACAGTGGGTTACTTGCCATTACTTTTTATACCCCTTCAAATTTATTTCTCCATGTTTAATACCTAAAATTGCAAGAAGGGGGGTGAAATTTCACTGTAAATAAATTTGGGTCCCGAATTTTAAAGGAAAGTAGTGATTTGGTTCAGCTGAAAAAAAAATTTCGGAAGCTGTCAAAAGATTTCAAGACGCACTAAACATAAAATTGTCCATATTTTGAGTTAGAGCTGATGAAGTTTTCTATAATTTTGATATAATTTGTCCCAATAGTAGTACAACACACTGTAAAACTTTCATCGAGAAAGCGCAGGTGGGATTTTCTTAATTTTCATTTATGTTCTAAAGGAAATGCACTACTAAATAATTGTGGTCTCGGACCAATTGTATACAATATAGGTATGTCTTAGATGGATTAGTTTGAATGGTTGTTTGATTATTTATTTCGACGGTTGTGTTGTTTGTTTGATCTGTATTTTTACACAGTTTTTACACGCAATTTAAATGGGTCTTCTTTTTTTTTTTTGTCTCTAACTTTGATGTTAATTTTAATTGATAGCTGTAACTCGATAGAGGTATGAATTTGACCAAATGTATTTATAAATATTCCACCACTGCAACAAGTGTGATACGATATTTGTTCATTGGAGACGGTTAAATTTTAATATGTAATGCACGAGGTAAACACTTAGGTAAAACTACGTTCTATATCTAAAGCATACCGATCTGCATCTTCTATCTCAGCTTACATGTTTTTCTTGGTTATTTTCTCGAGATGACACTGTACAAATGCCCTTTTTCTGCATCACATTAACTTTCTATGTCGTCGCGTTGTGTTTTTGATATTTCATATCTCGAAAATACTTTCCTGTGGATACGCATTGGTCTACTTAGTACGGCGACTTTGTGAAAAATTGTGCACATCCTGCTACAAGCATGAAATTTGGCTTAATAACTTCCATAAATCCCCCCCATCTGTCGACAAATGACTCGTGCTTGTCTTTAGAAAGATATAAATATTCTAATATCTCCAGACGTCTTTTCAAAAATTTGAGAAAAGATTGCACAGATATAAACAATCTGTCTAATTGTGTGAACTTTACATAATGAATGTAATATTTTGCCTGTAAAATACAATAGTTTAACACTAAGTTATCAGAATTCAATATACCAAAAATGACACTGTCTTTATTTAAAAAAAATTTTACTCCAAAAACTAAATGCCACCAATTAGACAATTCTCTCCAAAATCGTTTTATTTCTATACATTCAAAAAATTTATGCTCTATAGTTTCTATTTCTTTACAACTGGCACACTCATTAGTTAAAGAAAGTTTATATTTTTCAAGGAGATAATTATGTGAGACTATTCTGTGTAACACTTTATATTGAAAAGCTTGTAGTTTGCTTTCAATAGTACATTTAAAAGCTAGTGAATAAATATTGTTCCACTTTTCGTCACTAATTTCTATATTAAAACTTTCTTCCCACCTTTGTTGTAAAATAGGAGAAACACTTACCCGATCGATAAAAAGTGAATATACATCTTTAGTATATAATTTGCTAATAGGCATTTTTTTATTCTCATGCTCAAAAACGAATCCAAAAGAGTTGCTCTTAGGTGACATGTGTTGTTGTAATAACAAATCTTTCCAGTCACGTGGTATAGCAAGTTTAATAGAAAGAATGTCTACAAAAGTAACATTCAAATTATATTTTTTGTTAATAGCGTCATGAGACAAAAATTCGCCTTTATCATCTACAATATCATTAATGAACCTTATGCCTTTCGTGTACCAAGATCTGTAAAAAATACTCGTTCTGTTAACCTTGATAAACGGATTGAACCAAATAAATTCTTTTCTAACATGAAATGCATTTAACGGGATGAAAATACCCTTGAAACGTTTCCAAGCAGATAGCACTTCTATATAAAAAAAGAGGTGCTTTTAAATTTAAAAACTCAAATTCACATCTGCTCATAAATAAGTCCTCTAAATCAAAAAGGGAGAAGAATGCTTTGGAAACATGTTTCCATTTAGAGTCATGTTCTGACAAAAATCGTTTTACCCACATGATACGAAAGGATAACAGCTGTACTTCAAAATTTGGTGCTTCCAGTCCCCCCTCGCTAGGAGACTTTTGAATAACTTCCGATTTAACTTTCGGAGTACTATCATTCCATAAAAAGTTATTAATGTCCCTTTGTATTTTAATTACATAAGATCTTGGTACATGTGTAGATGAAATGACATAAATAAGCTTCGATATTGCAAGTGATTTAAGAATTACGATTTTACCGATCAAGGAAAGGTTTCTGATCCTCCACATTTTAATAACTGATTCCATTTTTTCTATGCATGTATCTAAGTTAGAACAAACCATTTCATCAAAAGCGTTAAATTTTAAACCTAAGGTTTTAAAACCATCTGTCCATTTAATAGGAAGGGAACCTTCTTTGTTAAATTTATTTCTTCCAATCCATGTTGCTTCGGTTTTCGAAAAATTGACTTTTAACCCTGAACACTTCTCAAAATCATTAAAGGAATCTAATAAAATTTGCGCAGAAAATACATCTTTCAAAAAACAAGTGGTATCATCAGCCAACTGTGAAATTTTTATTTCAGTATCCCCAATTTTTATACCTGATATATGGTTGTTCTTACGAATATTTATTGCCAGCAGTTCAACGGCCAAAATAAATAAAAAAGGAGACAAAGGACACCCTTGTCGAACACCTCTCTCAATTTTGAACGGACTAGAACTAAATCCATTATTAACGACAAGACTAGATATATTTGAGTATAAAGTTAAGACCCATTTCCGGAACTTGCTACCAAAATTAAAACAAGCCAATGCTTTTTGAATAAATTTCCATTCTAGCGTATCAAACGCCTTTTCGAAATCGACTAGTAATATAAGCCCTGGATAATTTTTTAAAGTAGTAAACAATATAATATCAGCAATTAGTCGTAGATTTTCACCAATATATCTACCAGCCACATATCCTGTCTGATCCGGATCTATAAGTTTCGGAAGAAATAATTTCATTCTTTCCGCAATAACTTTGGCTAATAATTTGTAATCAAAATTTATGAGAGAAAGAGGTCGCCAGTTCGACAAGAGTGTTCTATCTTTATCTTTCTTTGGAATAAGAGTCAAAATACCCCGTCTTTGGTCTATTGAGAGGGTTCCGGTCTCGAAGGAATATTCATAGCTTTCCAAAACATATTTTTTTACATCAATCCAGAAAAATTTGTAAAACTCAGCGGTAAGCCCATCTGTACCAGGGCTTTTATTATTTTTAAATGTTTTTAAAACTTTAACGCACTCAGATTCTGAAATATCTGCATCGCATATATCCTTTTCCAGATCTGTTAGCTTAGGAATAAAATTTAAATCAAAAAAGTTAGAATCACCTGAATATTTATCAGGGTCTTCTTTTGATGAGTACAGATTTTCGTAGAAATTTCTCTCTTCGTTTAGAATTTTTTCTTGTGACAATATTTCAATGTCGTTTACAACTAATTTGTTAATACATTTATTTTTATAATTACGTTTTTCTTATGATAAGAAATATTTTGAATTTCTTTCATTGCCTTCGCAGTGCTCGGCATGTGATCGTATAATAGCCCCTCTTGTTTGATTATTTACTATTTGCTCTAAATCTTCTTTAACAATATCTAATTCAATTAAAAGTGTATTTATATCTTTATCTAAATATGTACGAGAGAGATTTTTCTGAATTTCGTCTTGTCGTTTTTTTTAAACTGGACTCTCTTTCCCGCAATTTCATGTTTTTATATTTGGAATATTTGACGGTTGCGCCCCTTATTTCACTTTTAATGGTATCCCATTTTAAATTTTTATTTTCTAAATTTTGATATTTATCATCACATTCTTATAAAGTATTTTTGACTATATCCACATAATCTTTGTCTGTCAATAAACCCGAGTTGAATTTCCAGAAACCGGGACCTCTCTCACTAAAGTTTTCGCCTGACAGTGTCAACTTGATAAGACTATGATCAGATTTTATAGACGGAACAATGGATGTTTTTGTAACACTGCTTGACAAAAAATTCGATATCAACCAAAAATCTAAACGACATTGTATAAGCGGGGTTCTTTGACGCCAAGTATATAATCTAGAGTCAACATTTTTTGTCCTCCAAATATCACATAAGTCAAACTCTTCTATAAAATCTTCTAATTTACTCGTATATTTGACAGGTGTGTTATATTTTGAACCACCCATTTTGTCTAAAGATGGATTTAGTATCGTATTAAAATCTCCACCCAAAACGAGATTTTGTTCTAACTTTTCATTTAATAAAATTTTTAATTTTTCAATATATTCAATTTGGTCATTTTCAAAGTTTTTGGTCGGTGCATAATAATTCACAAAAACAAAATCTGTGTTATCAATTTCAACAGTTAGAATGAGATACCTTCCGTTTTCATCTGCAATTTTTTCCTTTAATATATAATCTGTTGAGCTGTTAAACAAAATAGCAACACCTTTAGAGTTCGTTTCCCCGTGCGAAAAATAAATATCTCCACCCCATTCCCTTTTCCATATAGTTTCATACGATTCAGTACTGTGTGTTTCTTGCAAGAAAATGATGTCGCTTTGAAATTTTTTTAACCAAAGAAACATGGATTTGCGTTTAAAATCGTTTCCAAAGCCATTTACATTAAGAGAAGTTAAATTGATACAATAATTAGCCATTATCTAGTTTTGGCTTTACAGTCTTATTAATTTCATATGTGATACACTTAACGTAGTTGAACATTATATATCTAAGTAGAAACAAAATACAGAAAAACATATCAAATATACAATACAATACAAAAAGAGAGAGAATTCTCTCTGTTCGGTCTGCCTGACCTAAACCATATAATTAATGTTAATGTTTGTTATATTCATTGTTCATTCTCAATAAAACGCATGTAACTTTCATTCATTAATAAAAACAATACACTATAGGTTTACCAGTTACGGTTTAAAGTACATGTAACTTTCATTCATACATAACAACATTACAATTTACAACCTTTACTATAAATGACCCAATTACAGATTGAAATACACGTGCACAGGTACACAGACATTCTTGTTGATAATTTTGTTTACCTTTTCTTGCCGACGTACGAATATGGGACACAGTTATATAATGGCAAATATGTATTTTGATAGAATTGTGGATTGCATTGCATATCACTGGATTCATGTTTTTGCATATATATATATCGGATAGTTTTTTAAGATTTGCATTGGGTGCAAAACGTATAAAAAATGTTTAATATATACATTTTTGTTCGCCAACATTGCTGGGGATCGAAAGGATATTCGCACTTTACAAAAAAGGAAATGAGAATTCATTTTATAGAATACCAGTATATTGGATTATTCTAACGTGTGTATGTGCAATTTATGTAAATATAGTGTCAAAAACAACAAAAAAGTGGGATTTTTTTCTCCCGGGATTATAGTAATACACAGGGAAGATGATTACTTTCATGATGTCTGCGTGCTTTCATGATGTCTATATTATATAGATTAGATGTCTTGAAAAACCCTACTTCCGGTAAAATGTAATATGGCGGACATTGTATTAAAATAAGTTTTTTTTAGCGAGGGTAATTGAAATATGTTTAAACATATTGCTACTATCATTACATTGTGCAGGAACCATTTTTTTTTGGTGCTTCTCATGGATAGAATGTATAAGACATATTTCTTTAAAACCCTTACTTCCGGTAATATCCAAAATGGCGGACATAGAAATATCAATTTCTTTTTTTATATATTCAACTTTTTTCAAAATGTAAAGAAAATGTATTTTATTGTGCTGGCTTTAAGTTATCCTCACAACCACTTATTAAATTCTGCTGTAAATGTTCAAATACAAAGTTATCACTTCCGGTAAAAAAAAAACCAATCTGGCGTAAATTTCAAAGATGAGTCTTCGGTGTAGAGTTTTGGATAGATTGATTAAAACAAAATAAAATTACTTGAGTACTAAAACATGTTTAAAACTGCTACTACAATTCGACCAAAAAGACATGTTCATTCACGATCACTACCTCATGCACACAAGGCAGTCTACGGGAGACACGATTTTTCACATCATCCTTTCTTACATCCACATGTACAAGCTTCTGCCAAAATAATGAGGCCTCAGAAAGAGTTTTTTTTAAAGGGATCCTCTTTCTCCCTTCGCCTGGACTGGGTAGCATAAGAGCCAATTCCAAGCTCGCCCCCCTAAATACCTGCCCTAGTATATTGCACGTTTTACATACTGGAAAAGACTAGATCAAGTTGAGGGAATAGCCTCAATTAGCCTTCCCTTTTGCGCAAATAGTTATTTTCTTGCTTCGTTAACCATGTTAACCCAATCTGTTAAATTTGTGGTGCGATCTTATAATAAAACCCCGGTGATTTAGGTTGATCAATCATCATTCTTTATGTTAAAGTCACATTTTCAAATGCCATCAATGTCTCACACGCAGTCTTTTTTCTTTTCAAGCAAAGATAGAACTGTATCACAACTGGTAAAGGCATGGATCACAATAAGTGTGTGTGATCACTCATTGCTAGTGCATTTGAAAGGTCATTGATATATATTAATTTAAAGTTTTTTTCCCTCCCAAACACAATCCATAACTTCGTCTACCCGTATGTCACGGGATAGCGAAACAGTAATAACAGCATCATCAGTAACGACTGTTTGAATCATGACTCGTTTAAGTTCGTGTTTCACTGAATCAGAAATATGCACCATGATTCTAGTGTCTGCCTTTTAATGTGAACATAGTGCTAAACTTGAAATACATAACGTGGTGGATAAGATAGAATATCCTGAACATTTGTTGCTACAACTACCATACGCATCCGAGAATTCATCCACTCGTGTTACAGTATCAAGGTATTTTATTGAGGTAAGGACATAATAACCAATCAGCATACTCGTTAGGTTGATTCACAATCGGAGAGCTGATTTTCTACATT
This sequence comes from Mytilus galloprovincialis, assembly GCA_037788925.1. NCBI lineage: Eukaryota > Metazoa > Mollusca > Bivalvia > Mytilida > Mytilidae > Mytilus > Mytilus galloprovincialis. Next base: position 2,249,312 of record JAWDJN010000016.1, read on the forward strand.
TACAAGGACTGGTATTGTTTCTTACATCCATAATGTACAAGCTTCTGATAAGATGAAGAGGCCTCACTAAGAGTTCAAAAGGGTTCCCATGGATCATATTTGTGACTTCGCCATTTATAAACGTCTGGACTAGTTAGCATAGGAACCAATTCCAAGCTTGTTACTAATTCATAGCCGCCATGGTATATTGCACGCTTTACATGCTGAAAAAGACTAGACCGAGTCGTGGGAATAGCCTCAATAAGTCTTTCCTCTCCCAAAAACGCATGTTTTCTTGCTTGTACTCATTCTAAATGCTTAAGTCACATCTTCAAACGCCATCCATGTCACCAACGCAGTCCCTTTTCCAGCAAACTTGTAATCTCTCAATGCCTAGTGCATTCGAAAGGTCATGTATAGATATATAGATATAGTTTTTCCCACTTCTAAATGCAATTCAAAGTTCGTCTGCCCCTATGTCACGGAATAGCGACACGGCAGTGACATCAGTATCGACTGTTCGATGGTGCTAAACTTGAAACATCATCAAGTGGTGGATAACACTGAACATCCTGAGCATTTGTTACTACAACTACCTTAATTTTCCTCAAAATTTTATTGAGCAAGCTGTTGTGAATGAAAACTAAAAAAAAATCATTCTTATTGTCGTCATCTCTCAGAACACTTTGCCAATTTTGAGAAATTTGTTTTGACCCTGAATTCGTCTGTGTATTCTCTTTCCCCAAAATGTAGCTCTTGCTTCTTGTAGCAGCCTTTAAACTACCAGTATTGTCTATGTAAGCAACCGAGACTACATCCACTATTGTTACAGTTTCAAGGTGTTTCCTAACGAGTATTCTAATTATTATGTCCTTACCTTAATAAAATACCTTGAAACTGTAACAAGAGTGGATGCAATTTTTGATGAGTATAGTAGTTAAAGCAACAAATGCTCAGGATTTTTAGTGTTATCCACCACGTAATGTATTTCAAATTTCGCACCATGTTTACATTCAGAGGCTGACACTAGAATCATGGTGCATGTGTCTGATGCATTGAAACACGAAGTTAAACGAGTCATGATTCGAACAGTCGTTACTGATGATCCTGTCATTACTGTTTCGCTATTCCTTGACATAGGGGTAGACGAACTATGGATTGTGTTTGGGAAGGCAAAACACTTTGAATTACTATCTATCAACGGTCTTTCAAATGTACTAGGCAATAAGTGATCACACACACTCATTGTGATTAATGCCTTTACCGGTTGTGATATGGTTCTCTCCTTGCTTGGAAAGAAAAAAGACTGCGTGGGAGTCATTGATTGCATTTGAAGATGTGACTTCAACATAAAGAATGATGATTGATCAACCGAAATTACCGGGGTTTTACTGTAAGATCGCACAAACTTATCAGATGGGGCTAACATGGTTAACGAAGCAAGAAAATAACTATTTGCACAAAAGGGAAGGCTAATTGAGGCTATTTCCTTAACTTGGTCTTCTCTTTTCCAGCATGTAAAACGTGCAATATACAAGGGAAGGTGTTTAGGGGGACGCGCATTGGATTGGCTCGTATGCTACCCAGTCCAGGCGCTAATGGATGGAGAAGGGACAAAGAGGATCCCTTTTAAAAAACTCTTTCTGAGGTCTCATCATTTGTACCAAATATTATGGTTGTAGCATGATAATAACACCTTTTCAAATACTAGCCTTTGATATTGGGCTGATTTAAGTATGCAGTCCGCCATTTTGGATTTTACCGGAAGTGAGACATATTTTTTAAATGCCTCTCTATCTGAAATAAAAAAAATAATAGTTGAGGAAGGTCTATGCCAAATTTCATGCTTGTAGCAGGATGTGCACAATTCGTCTGAAATATGTTTGTAGCCGCCGGACTAACTCTAATGTTTTGGGGTTTTTCTTTTTCTTTTTTTTTTTTTTGTTTTGTAATCATATCCTTCACAGGCGCTTGGGTATATGATACAGATTTTTTTTTTTTTTTTTTTTTGCTGATTAAAATATCTCACCTAGTTTCGAGTGATTTAAACGACCCAGAGAAAATACCCAATTTTTGTAAGAAACAAACGAGTGATTTAAACGATACCCAATTTTACTATCCATACTTTGTTTCTTAGTATGGATAGTAAAATTGGGTATTTTCTCTGGGTCGTTTAAATTTGTTTCTTAGTATGGATAGTAAAATTGGGTATTTTCTCTGGGTCGTTTAAATCACTCGAAACTAGGTGAGACATGCACAGAAGTGATAGATATGTATTATAAATATAGAAAATTGAATATTTTAATCAGCAAAAAAAAAATCTGTATCATATACCCAAGCGCCTGTGATATCCTTGCATCGGCACCAATGTGACAGATTTGTAAACTCAATGTATGGAGAGGCAGTTAACAATGCATATGTTTTATAACTCTGTGATCTCAACTCAATTTTATGACATATTACATAGTAATAAAACAATGTTAACAAAATATACACTGACTTGCAAACTGGTAAAAAAAAAAACGCGTTATACGAATCGTAAACGTTTGCAGCACACAAAACTGTCAAGATATGAAGTATGCTTCCTAGGTTCGGTATCCCAATTGCAAGCTCACTGGAATTTACTCATGTATATAAGATATCCAACAAAGTGTATGTGTGTAACAGCACAACGGAAAGTAAGGTAAGAGCACTTTACAAGATATTTTCGTTTTTATGCAAGTTTAGAGTGAGTTCTATATATCGTCAAACATTGCTATATTTTGTATCAAAATTATATGTAGTTAAAATTAAACAAATATTGTACTGGTGTTCGAAAAGCAATCTCATAAACAAAATAGTAAGAAAAGATAATAAAAATGTACTCATTGCAACGTAAAATGCTTAAATATTTAGAACGTATCACTGTCTATCAAAAATGAACAGAATAATAGATATAAAAAGATGTGGTATGAGTGCCAATAAGAAAACTTTACACCTAAGTCACTATTTGTAAAAGTAAACCATCATAGATCAAAGTAGGGTCTTCAACACCGATCATTGGCTCAGACCGAACAGCAAACCATAAAGCCCCCAAAAATGATATCCATGATAATACATGTATATATATTACAACGAAAATTGAGTAAATTGAAGTTATACCGAAGAAAATAAAAATTCAACCCTGTTAGTATAGCTATAGCCGAATATAAATATACTTCCAAAGTAAGCTCTCGTTTGGGGACTGTGTTAGACTGGTTAGTTTCAAACAAGCCAACCTTTGTATAGAATGCAGATGTTTTATTAATAAAATTACGTTCTCTCCATTCAAATTGCTACCCAAGAATAATAAAAATACTTCACTGTATTGAAATGAAAAGGCAATGACTTTCTTTCAAAGAATCTTTATCATATTCTGAGATTTAAAAAAAACGTTATATTGCATCAAAAATTTAAAAAAAATGTTTCTATATTAATAATTATTTTTAAAGCAGAAAGATCATTTTGTCTATTTGACTTGAAAGTTTCACAATTGTGTGACATTATTTTTGTTCTTTTAATTTAAATATGCCTATACCATATCTATTTTCTTGTTAAATTATTATACTTTTCTGATGCACAAATCATTCTTAATTTATGTATAATGGCACTTCAAGCATTCCTTTATTCCTTTGCATATTTATTATATTATTTGGTCTTGTATTTATGGTTCTTTTCTTATCTACTTATAAATTACAAACGAAATGAATAACAGCCATATATACAAAACTTAATGAATAATTGAAATCAACATATTTTACGGAAGCGTATTAGCGCCACACATTTTTTTTTTCTTCCTATGTTTGCGTTATAACGCAAACCGCAAACCTTTGCGTTATATAACGCAAACCTTTGCATTATAACGCAAACATTTGCGTTATAACGCAAACATTTGTTTTATCTTATTTCTTATTTAAGATTCAAAGGAAACAGTAGTTATTAATGGAGGAGGCTGGATATAATAAAATTTATCACCTTTGTAGTAATTGCAATTAAAGTAAACTGCTTGAATAATTAGATCATATCAATGACTAATAATGAGCAGAATAATATAAGAAGATATGGTATGAGTGCCAATAAGAAAACTCTCCATCTAAGTCACTATTCGTAAAAGTAAACCATCATAGGCCGAATTACGGTCTTCAACACGGAGCATTGGCTCACACTAAACAACAAACTATAAAGGTCCCCAAAAACGATATCCAAGTTACTACTAGTATATATATTACAAAGAAAATTGAGTAAATTGAGGTTATACCTAAGAAAAAAATCAACCCTGCTAATATAGCTATAACCGAATATAAATATACTTACAAAGTAAGCTCTCGTTTGAGAACTGTGTAAAGTAGGTTACATTCAAACAAGCTACCCTTTGGCAATGAATGTATAGAATGAAGATGTTTTATTAATAAAATTATGTTCTCTCTATTCAAATTGCTACCCAAGCATCTTAAAAATACTTCATAATATTGAAATGAAAATTCAATGACTTTCTATCAAAGAATCTTGATCATATTCTGAGATTTAAAAAAAAATGTTTTCTTATTAATAATTCATTTTAAAGCAGAAAGATCATTTTGTCTATTTGACTTGGAGGTTTCACAATTGTATGACATTATTTTTGATCTTTCAATTTTAATATGACTATATACTATATCTATTTTCTTGTTAAATAATATACTTTTCTAAAGCACAAATCAGTCTTAATTTATGTATAATTGCACTTCAATTATTCCATTATTCCTATGCATATTTATTATAATGATTTGGCCTTGTATGTATGTTTCTTTGTTTATCTACTAGTAAATCACATCCGAAATGAATGACAGACGGACATATATACAAAACTTAATGAATAATTGAAATAAAGATGTTTGCGTTATATCGCAAAGGTTTGCGTTATATCGCAAAGGTTTGCGTTATATCGCAAAGGTTTGCGTTATAACGCAAAAGGTTTGCGTTATAACGCAAAGGTTTGCGTTTAACGCAAACATAAGAAGAAAAATAAAAAAAAAATGTGTGGCGCTAATACGCTTCCGTAATATTTATCGCATTTTTATGTTTGCGTTATAACCCAAAGGTTTGCGTTGTTTCGGAAAAGTTTGTGTTGAAACGCAAACATTTGCGAAATATGGCAAACATGGAAAGAAATATTAAAAGAAAGTTGGGTGGAGCTAATACGCTCCCGTACTTTTCAATGTTATATTTTTTTTTAACTTTTCGAACTGTTCATCCGATGAAGGATATTTGATAAACACATGTAGTGCATATGAAATACGTACTTTTAGAAGAATAACTTGGTCAATTAAACTGATTCAATGATTTTTCGGGTAACCACACAATACATAATTATTTGATTAGTTCTTTTTAATTTTTTTCAGCCTTTACTATGTTCACCAAATTACACTCTAACGATTCCGAAACAAGCTTCCGCCTCCCGGTGCGGGATTTTCTCGCTTTATTGAAGACCTATTGGTGACCTTTGGCTGTTTGCTGGTCTTTGGTCAAATACTTTAAATGGAGTTATAAAAACTGGTACATTTTAAACTACATACGTCAATTTCACAAATACTTTATAGAGGGTCAGGATATCTCCTTCACGAAAAACTGCATACGTCAATTTCACAAATACTTTATAGAAGGTCGGGATATCTCCTTCACGAAAAACTGCATAGATATATAACGTCAATTTCACAAATACTTTATAGAGAGTCACCTACATTCAAAAGTATATAGTTTTTACACCAATTTCACAAATACTGTATAGAGGTTCATGATAACTCCTACATTCGAAAATACATACGTCAATTTCATATTTTCCAGGCTGTGGAACTTTTGTGTAACAAATGTTATTAAAGTGTACAAGTTTTCAACTTCTCCTTCAGTTTTTAACCAAGATCGTTAAGGTTGTGCATATGTTGAAGTAGTGTACCTGCAATTATGTATTTAATACTGATTGTTTGAAGAATGTTTTCATATTTTTCGGACTTATTTTGGGGATATTTTATAGGTGTGTATACAATCGATATTATTATAGCTTACAGATATTTTAAACAATTCTATTGGGTGAAACGTTATCACGTGACATGGAATAATTCAGTTGTTTTTTATTCAATTGCAAGGAAGGACGAATAACCCTAAACATTTCCACCAGCGGTGAATAACCCTATTCACCGGCGCATAACCTTTTGAGATTGTTGATTTGTACTTGGGTTATCTCCCATGAAAATGACGTCACAAACGTAAATAAACAAAATGGCAGCGTTCACGTTACACTAGAAGCCCAAACTCCGAAACAGTGGTGACATCTAGCTACGCTTCTTTAGAGAAAGGGAAGTATGACCCGAACGATAACGATGTATGGAGTTTGACTAGAAGCCCACACAGTTGGAAAGCAGGTCACGGTTTGACCCCAAGTTTATCAGCAACAATAGAGTCACGTGACCGTGAAAATTCAGTAAAAAAAACGGATGAGACAAACCTTATTTTAACTCACTGAATACTATTGTCGTGATAAAAACTTATTGACCTAACTAATCTTGAGTATCCGTAGTTTATTCTCGTCAAAGCTCACACATCAAATCAAAGTCCTTTATTCTTTATTTTATCTGCAAACTTGGAGTTTGGGTGAAAATTGTCAAGTCTCCTGAACGAAAAATCTAAATATTTACGAGGAAACTAAAAATGATGGGCTGAATTTAAATTTAATAAAGCATCTCATTAAGACAAACACTCGATATGAATATCTCGGCAATAGAATGTTGGATACGCAAACGTCAAATTGATTTCAAACCGAAGCGGTGGTTTTTATGCCGATTTGTATAAGTGGTTATCTCCCCTTAATATCACCAGTCAAAACTAAAAACCCAGCAAAATGCATAAAAATTAAAAAAGGAGTTTACTTTACAAAAATTAGAAAGAAAATAAACGAAACTCGATTCATAACTATGTTATGATAATATAAAGAAGATATACTTCCCTATTTTTCAGAGAAGGACTAAATGTAAAAATATTAAAAGACAAAATATTACTGCAGTAAAAAAAACAATTCAGAAATGTGGATAATGAAATGACACCTACATGTAAAATTAAAAACCTAGCTATATTGAAAGAAATTAGATCTGGCGGATGAAATATACTACATGTAATTTTCATATGTGGGATCATTCCTAGCAGAATTTTTTTTAAACACTTCTGATTATATTTAATGCAATAAAACATAGTTTATACAATTTCAATAATCTTTCTGAAAATTGATATAATTATTAAATAAATAGTACTGATCATATATATATTATATTCTATAAAGTGTGACCAAGAGTCACAACAAATTTCTTCAAATTAAGAGAGCCTTTAAACTCAAGCCTATGTTTCTTAGTTGAACAGTAAAATACAAAAAAGGGATTTATAAGTTTTATACCAAAAATATTGACAGAAGTTCTGTAAAAAAATATGCTTTAAATTATAAGTGAAAGTGACACAATTTTGAATTTCAGGATCATTATTATTGTAAAATTAAACTATTAGATTAGCTTGCACAGTAGCCCTTTGTCTTATTTCTCAGGGTATTTTATAGATTATGAAAGTAAACTTTTTGGAAAAAAATGGGGCTTCTTCTCTTGAACAGGTTGCTGTATCAGCTTCTTTAAATAATTACATATTTATAAACAAAGTATATTGTATATATACTTTACCTGAATACTAGTAATAGGAAATGAAATGAAACTGGTGGGACAAATTTTGTGCATTTTACTTCAATGATGATCAAAGATGCTTAAATTTGACAAGAACTTGCCATTTGAATAAATTCAATTTTGTAAGAACACATCCCTATGAATAAACTTCTTGTTTGGCTGGCCCTGCCTTGGCTTGATAAGCTAGTTTTTGCTCTTATTACTATAAAATTGAGAATGGAAATATAGCTTACTAAGTAAAGAGATAATAATATAAGCAAGATTTTATTAACTGACCTTCATTTTCTTTTTTCATATATATGTTTTTTTCCTACAGAATTTTCTTTGCAATGCATTTTCTATTGCTATTTTTGTGCTTTTGTCCATCCATACATTAGGCTATCAATAATTTGTCAGATCTGTCAGAATTTTCCAAGACGTTTAGTTTTTAACGCAATAAAGAAGATCTTTGTTGTTTCACTTTTCCAATGTGTAAATTTTTACTATGCACATGACCCTGACACATATTTTGTTATAAACGTTACATGACGTATGTTGAAAAAAGAAAACAATGTCACCGTCAATTTGTGTAGGGGATCAAAAGGGGTTTTAGTTACTTTAAAATACAAGTATCGTATGGAATTGTGAAAATCCACAACTTTTAATCAAAATTTCATTTATGTCTTTAATAAAATCAGTATTTTAGAGCACTTTGAAACAGGTACAATGAAAAGAAGCTAAACTTTACTGTTTTGAAGTAGAAACGTAGCTAAAACCAGATAAAAATTGACATGGCTGGTGGTCACTAAAATTGATGTATAAAAGTAAAAAATGATGACTTCAAAACAGTGTATAAATTTGAAATAGGTTTCCCGGTTTCATTTAAGATTATAACCGTTCTTTTCTGTATTTGGATACGCAAACGTCAAATTAGGAAAAAATCGATTTTTTTGGCTATCTTTTTTTAGAACGGACAGGATAAATGAATAGCAATCACATGTAATGTTTGTATGTCGTAAAGAAATTATATTGGTCACAAAACCTACAAATTTTAAAATTTAATTGTAATAAAAGCATGACAAGTTGCAAAAAATACTTAAAACGTCAATCTTTTAGCCGATTGATTTGGCGGACTTTTTGACGTTACGGACGACTGTAGCGCCACCTAATTAATTCCCCCTGCTATTGTTGCTGATAAAGCTTGACGACAACGGACGTTTCCAAGGCTTTCCAACTGCACAGAGAGACGAGGAATAAGACATTTGACATGAAGAGAGTGCCAGCAGCTGACGATAGCTCTTATAGAGTAACGGTCCTTTTCAGGGCCATCAATATTTTACAAACGTCAGACGTTCGAACACACACCACCTCTTGAAATAAAATCCTTACACAATTCAATACTAGTGCACATTTAAAATAATTCAAATCTTCATGTGAGGTTTTCGAGCATATTAATGGAAGACTGACGGAGGGCCTAATTGCACAAATTAGGTAAACCAATTTGGCGAAACCTTAATATTTTGGTGAAATTGAGGTCAAAGGTCAGACCTAAAAATATCAATATTTCAACCAGAAGGACAAAAATGGGAAATTTTCTGATATTTATTCAATAGAATGCTACAAAAACGATTCAATCATGCTATAAACGATGTTAAAACGACAAATTTGACTATTTATATGAAGAGCTGCCATTACAAAATAAATAAATTTGGTGTATTTACTGTCTTCTGATTGGTTAAAATTATTAGTTTTATTTTCAATGTTGTCAATTTTGATGGCGACACGCCCACTCTGACGTTGTGTATTCATACGCCAACATGTGTGTACGTTGTTATTGTTAATATAAATAATATAAAATGTTCCTTGAGCCTTATTTTTGATAGAAATTTATTTATAATGAATGGCAATAATTTATTTTGATTTTATTAAACCATAAAACAAATTTTTGACTCTTCACATTTTACATAATCCGCTTCGGGGATTATTCAATGTGAAGAGTCAAAAATTAGTTTTATGGTTCAACAAATTCAAAATAGATAATAGCCATTCATTAAATGGCGTTGATTTGGAACCTTCTGATTTTTTCCATATGTGACATAGCAAAAGAAGACGTGGCCTTGACCTTTTCACATCCATAAACTTTTATATTGTGTATAGTGTTTCACTACAGTATATTGCAGAATTATTTTCTAAACTATAAAACACCAGTTTATCAAATTATTTCAATATTTTTTCTATTTTTGAAAAAACAAAATTCAAAGCGTTGGAACAGTGTTTTTAATTTTGCATCTAAAAAGTTGTGTATTTTGTGAAAATTCGTATCTAGTTATAGATAAATACATATTGTGTATTTGCAAAGTTTGGACAGATCAGTTGTAACACAATTATACCATAGTCACCCGAGGCGAATGCGATGTTTAAAAAAAAATCATAAGTGTTATTTGCCTTGATTGGGGGTTTGGTTGAGTGTAAAACAAAGTCAGTTTGGTGCAAGAACATTGTCTTAAAGGGATAATCTTGGTAAAAAAGTTATCTCATCAATTTTTTAAGGGAAGGATGAAAAATTATACAATGTAATGCCAATTTTCTAATGTTGTAATTCAAAATTTTGTTATCTTTAGGGACACTATACGGTTCAGAAGCGCCTTTGTGGTTTTTTTTTTCATCAATTAACTAACAAATAAACTAAATAGCCTAAGCTCCGTGTCTAAGACCAGACCGTGACCTATAACGGTTTACTATTATGAATTGTGACTTGGATAGTGTGTTGTATCATTGGCACTCATACCACATCTTTCTATATCTATTAAGAAGCTATGCGGGCATCATTTCTATAGAAATACCCAAACGAGGACATAGCTCATAAGAGCACTGGCGAATTGTTCTTCTTTTAATGTATCCTTAATATTTTCAGACACACCTTGATGTAATTCTGAAAGTCTTAACATAGACTTCAATTGTCCTGCAGTAGATATGGCATCCCCTATATTGAGTTCAGAGCTAAACTCTATATTCCATATCCGTTGGCCCCACTGTGTCTGAATTGTAAGGTGTCAAAATATCTAGTTAGTTCTAGAGTTTGGCAGTTTGGTACGCATCAGAGACAATCTTGGGTAAAAAGTGACTTGGTAATGCATGGATAAATGATTACTCACATTAATTAGCATAGCTTATAAGACTGTCAACACGTTAAGAGGACTCAGTTTTGTGTAGTTTTCTGGTTTTTTTTTAAAGGTTTTACACAAAAAACCTGTTTTTTCATATCCAAACTACAAGGAAGAAACTGAGCGCGAGATCGTATAAAAGTGTCAGGTTGTGAGGATACATGTCGATCAGTTTGATCACATATATGGATTTCTGTAGTTTTTTATTTAAAGTTCCCCAAGGGTGGCTGGGAAAACGAAATATGGTCACTTGGTCTTCTCTCGACCGGCATTAAAACGAATTGGGGCGTCCGTTTGGCTGTGCGGTATGTATCAAGTTCGCAGTCACGTCCGATCAGAATGGGGACGATGCCTTGTGTAAAGAGAGTGCCACGTTCTTTGCACGTTAATAACCCTTGCAACAACTCTTTGAGGGGTACATAGGTGGCCTATTGCAAATGAAAATTTCTGTCCCAATCCAATATACCATCATTTTCCAGTGGCAGCCTGAGTCCAAATTTTCCCGGTCATCATCCCGAATGGCCTATATTATGACAAGACCTATTGTTGTTATTGTTAACTTGTTCTCGTCCTGAACATGCATGAAATATTTGCCACTGGATGTTACGCAACCAACAATCAATCAATCAATGTAATTTAAAGACGCAACAATCTTGCCTTCTGGTGCAAGTCTCATAACATCACTGATGATTCGCCAAAGGAAAGCAGAATATCAAGAGAAGTTGGTTGTAGCATCACCTTGTCACACACCAAATCTCTTCGAAATTTCAATAGTACTTTTTCCTCTACCACTTGCATGCATATTAATTGCTCTGAGGTTAAACTTTGACATATAATGTATTTTCACACTATATCAACTATAGTCATTATCCGGAAAAACCTCTTATCCAAAGGATTTGGTTAACATTTATAAAAAAAATTATTAACAAAAATATAACTTATTTACAGAAAATACACGACAGAACTACTATATGTATTCAAATCATTCAAAAATAAATTAACTTTTCCGACAAAATCTACATTATCACATCGAAACTATCAAATTCATTGTGAAGGAAAAAATAAATGGTGGAGCTGATTGACGGATAGGAAATTTCCGTAATTAAAAAAGGTACAAATGATGTTTTTATTTTTGAGTTTTTGACAAAATTGTTTGGAATTTGCCCAACCAAATTTGCATGCAGTATCGCAACAATATGTTTTGTCCTCTCAAATGTCAAATACTGTTTTTGAATCATATGTTTTCTCGAGAAAAAAACGTTAAATTTCTATCTAAAAAAACAGCCAACTTTAAGTTTGAAAGTTTTACTTGGAGATGGTATATATGTTTTCATCATTCCGATGATTCTTGGTGATATGTGATTAGAAAAGATTTACGAAAATAGCGGGAAATTTAACCAAAAAATTTTTTTTTGGATTTTAAGGTAACTACACAAAACCGTTAATTGAGGGGTACCCCCATTAAAGGGATAAAATACTAAACTTTTTACGACCAGACGGAAATTAAAATATAGATATTATTCTATCATTTAAAACAATTTGCAGCCGTGTGTTATTCCGGACCATGAAACTCGTTGACTTCTATGTCAGTTGTAGTACTATAATAATTTCTATATCGAATGATTATCTTTCATATTTAAAACAAGAACTATCTTTAAAAAAGATATCCGACGTATTTAAATTTGAGTATATGTTTAAAACTATCCTTTCGATAACCTTCAGAAGCACAATGACTTAATGATGCAGAACCTCTTTAATTAAATCTTCAGTATTCTCGGTCCTCGTATCTTTCTGTTTACATTCACCAAAACCCCGCGGAAATCTCACATGCTTAGGTGCGTTCTAAAAGTCATGTACGTTCGTACAACAAAGTTTACATTAAAAATTATATAATTGTCCCGAATAAACAGCTGTCATGGATGCAAAGAGCTAATGGAGGAACAATTATTTTAATTAAATATAAATCTTTGTAAGATCTAGTTCAAATATTTATAGTTTTTCACTAGCATTCCATCACGATATAATTAACGAGACGTTTTTTCAAACACAACCAAATCACCCACCATGACAGCATTTTGTCCAATCACAGAAAGGATTTTCGAGCATGCGTATTATGTTGCCGTAGTTAAGCGTCCTTAAGTTCAAAGGGCACAAACCGAAACTATACCGACTACGTCGGAAAAAAATATGAATAGGTTCCTGCCTTTTCTCGTTAATTTCACAAATACTTTATAGAGGATCGGGATAACTCCGGCTGATTTATTTTGTTTTGACTTTTAACATAATAGTTGTTATGTTGTTGAACTTATTCTGTTCATTAAAAAAATGAAGCTTTAAACTTACAAATGCCGCTTGTTATTGCTATGCATATATACAATCGTATAATTGTCATCACTGCGAGTCCATTGTCACTTACATAGTTAAAAAGGAATTTCGGTCAGTTGAGACGTTCAGTCCTTGGAATAACTTTGTGTGTGTTGTCTATTTCGGTATGATAAAACACTTACTGACTGGATATTCGTGAAATAGTAAGTTTATTTTTCCCTCGCCTTAACCATTTTCTTTCCGCGGCTTCACCTCGGGGGGAAATACATTTACTATTATATTCAGATCCAGTCAATCTGAAAATAGCGTTTACGGCAATAAATACATTTTCAAGTACTGTAAATAATTTCGAAATTTTAAATAGAACAATTTGACTGTATCTTTTTGCAATATGATAAATGTATTTAATTTCGAAAAAAATAGTTTTTGTCCGTTTCGCCTTCTGACGACACCCTCACACCAATCGCCAAACCTAGTACATTTAAGTATATAACTTAAAACTATAGCAAGTTTAATAGAATTTAATTCTTTTCATTTTTGCAATATTGAAATTTTATTCGACATAATGTGCTGTATTCGGGTTATGGTCCGATATTGATTCATTTATGGTTATAAAAGCGGTAAGCGGAAGAAGGGATCCCGTAGACCGCCCTACGTCACGCTTAAGCGGAAGAAGGGATCCCGTAGACCGCCCTACGTCACGATTCATGAATTATGCATATTCTATTTATAGGCTATTTTTAAACGATTCGGAAAATACTAATGCTAAAAATAGAATTTTCTTAACATGTAAAACTATCTTAAAAAAAACGATGCAAAATCATTAACTTTCATGGAGAGTGGTAGAGGGTTATTTTCGTGGTACGTGATTGGGTTTTTTTATTTCACGTTCAACGTGTTTTTACTTTTTTATTTTACGTTCAGTCGTGCAAAACAGCGAGGTGTTCAACATGTTCTGCTTATGTAAATTTTATACGTGCTTCGATCGTGATTCAAATGCTTATTTTGCGTGCTTAGTATTTTTCAAAAAAAAACACTAGACAGGGATCGTGACGTCAACATGGACAAGAACGAAATTGATATAATTTTGTTTCCGTGATGAAATGATAAGGCGGTAAGACCAATGATGTTGTTCCTTTATTTGCATTTTTGTTCAGAATATCTTTATATATCTTTATATACTTTTTTAAAATCTGTAAATTATTTATATCATAAATGTGTACACACTAAATAGGGAATATTAAGTAAAACAGAGAGTTCATATATACAAGAGGACAGTGACTGACTCAGTCACAAAAGGTTCACCTTAAAGTCTTTATTTTTCGTGCAACGTTCATGACAGAAATTATTTCACGTTCAACGTGAAATGGTGTCTTAAATAGGAAAATGTTCCGCATTACAGTAGCATATATCATTGTGCCCTCATTAAGCAAATACATATTCCTTTTTAAGATATATATGATATTTAACATATATATGACACACAGTAGTGGTGCCTTAATTATGTTGTAAAGACTTGCAAATGTCCCATGCACGTGATCCCATGGCTTTGAATATACTATGGAGTTAATAATATTTGTATTATCTGCTTAATAGAGTACTTTGATGTAGGCAAGTTGAAAAAAACATGTAGCTAACACGTTCTTAGAAACGAGACATTACCTTGACGGGGTGTGAGGGGGTGGTGATAGTGGAGGTGGGGTTGGGGTGCTGGTCTTCGTTTCCCCTGTTATTTGTTTATAATGAAGCTACATGTTCTATTAGGGCGTTCTACGGTATCTTCTGGGCGGTCTAAATGGTCCCCTGTTGTCTGAACCTTATATTTCTAGTTATAGAACGTTCTTTAGGATCTCCTATATTGTTTATTATGTATATAGCAAAGGACGTTCTACAGGATCCCCTGTTGTCTGAACATTATATATAAACTATAGAACGTTCTATAGGATACTCTATTGTTTGTTTTTGAAGTATCTAATAGAGGAATTTTTACGGGATCCCTTGGTCGGTCTGTGTGATCCCCTGCTTTCTCAACATTATGTATCTACTACAAGACGTTCTAAAGTATCCCTCGTTGTTTGTTTTTCAAGTATATACTATAGGGCGTTCTACACGATCCCCTGGTCGGTCTACGGGATCCCCTGTTTTCTCAACATAATATATCTACTATAAGACGTTATATAGGATCCCCTATTGTTTGTTAATCAAGTATATACTAAAGGGCGTTCTACAGGATCCCCTGGGCGGTCTTCAGGATCCCTTGTTGTCTGAACATTATATATCTACTAAAGGTCGTTCTATAAGACCCCCTGTTGATCGTTTTTCATGTATATACTATAGGGCGTTCTACAGGATCCCCTGGGCGGTCTACAGGATCCCCTGTTGTCTTTACATTATATAACTACTATAATACGTTCTATAGGATCCCTATATTGTTTGTTTATTATATATATACTAAAGGGCGTTCTACTGGATCCCCTTGGCGGTCTACAGGATCCCCTGTTTTCTCAACATAATAAATCTACTATAAGACGTTCTATAGGATCCCCTATTGTTTGTTAATCATGTATATACTAAAGGGCGTTCTAAAGGATCCCTTGGGCGGTCTAAAGGATACCCTGTTGTTTTTACATTATATATGTACTAAATGGCGTTCTATAAGACCCCCCTGTTGATTGTTTTTCATGTTTATACTATAGGGCTTTCTATATGATCCCTTGGGCGGTCTGCGGGAAACTTTGGGTGGTCTGCAGGAATCTCTGTTTTTCAACATGATATATGTACTATACGTTCTATAAGACCCCCTGTTGATTGTTTTTTCATGTTTATACTATAGGACGTTCTAAAGGATCACCTGTTTTCTCAACATTATTTATCTACTATAAGACGTTCTATAGGATCCCATGTTGTTTGTTAATCATTTATATACTAAAGGGCGTTCAATGGGATCCCCTAGGCAGTCTGCAGGATCCCCTTTTGTCTGAACATTATATATTTACTATAGAACATTCTACAGGATCCCCTGTTGTTTGTTTATCATGTATATACTAAAGGGCGTTCTACAGGATACCATGGGCGGTCTACAGGATCCCCTGTTGTCTTTACATTATATATCTACTATAGGACGTTCTATAGGATCCTTATATTGTTTGTTTATTATTTATATACTAAAGGGCGTTCTACTGGACCCCCTTGGCGGTCTACAGGATGCCCTGTTGATTGTTTTTTTATGTTTATATTATAGGGCTTTCTACAGGATCCACTGGGCGGTCTAGAGGATCCCCATTTGTTTAAAAATATATATCTACTATAACACGTTCTAAAGTATCCCCCGTTGTTTGTTTTTCATTTATATACTATAGGGCGTTCTACAGGATCCCCTGGGTGGTCTACAGGATCCCCTGTTTTCTCAACATAATAAATCTACTATAAGACGTTCTATAGGATCCCCTATTGCTTGTTAATCATGTATATTCTTAAGGGCGTTCTAAAGGATCCTGTTGTCTTTACATTATATATATACTAAATGGCGTTCTATAAGACCCACTGTTGAGTGTTTTTCATGTTTATACTATGGGGCTTTTTATATGATCCCTTGGGCGGTCTGCGGGAAACTTTGGGTGGTCTGCAGGAATCTCTGTTTTTCAACATGATATATGTACTATACGTTCTATAAGACCCCTGTTGATTGTTTTTTCATGTTTATACTATAAGACGTTCTATAGGATCCCATGTTGTTTGTTAATCATTTATATACTAAAGGGCGTTCAATGGGATCCCCTAGGCAGTCTACAGGATCCCTTTTTGTCTGAACATTACATATTTACTATAGAACATTCTACAGGATCCCCTGTTGTTTGTTTATCATGTATATACTAAAGGGCGTTCTACAGGATACCATGGGCGTTCTACAGGATCCCCTGTTGTCTTTACATTATATATCTACTATAGGACGTTCTATAGGATCCCTATATTGTTTGTTTATTATTTATATACTAAAGGGCGTTCTACTGAATCCCCTTGGCGGTCTACAGGATGCCCTGTTGATTGTTTTTTTATGTTTATATTATAGGGCTTTTTACAGGATCCACTGGGCGATCTAGAGGATCCCCATTTGTTTAAAAATATATATCTACTATAAGACGATCTAAAGTATCCCCCGTTGTTTGTTTTTCATTTATATAATATAGGGCGTTCTACAGGATCCCCTGGGCGGTCTACAGGATCCCCTGTTTTCTCAACATAATAAATCTACTATAAGACGTTCTATAGGATCCCCTATTGTTTGTTAATCATGTATATACTAAAGGGCGTTCTAAAGGATCCCTTGGGCGGTCTAAAGGATACCCTGTTGTCTTCACATTATATATGTTCTAAATGGCATTCTATAAGACCCCCTGTTGATTGTTTTTCATGTTTATACTATAGGGCTTTCTATATGATCCCTTGAGCGGTCTGCGGGAAACTTTGGGTGGTCTGCAGGAATCTGTTTTTCAACATGATATATGTACTATACGTTCTATAAGACCCCCTGTTGATTGTTTTTTCATGTTTATACTATAGGGCGTTCTAAAGGATCACCTGTTTTCTCAACATTATTTATCTACTATAAGACGTTCTATAGGATCCCATGTTGTTTGTTAATCAAATATATACTAAAGGGCGTTCAATAGGATCCCCTAGGTAGTCTACAGGATCCCCTTTTGTCTGAACATTATATATTTACTATAGAACATTCTACAGGATCCCCTGTTGTTTGTTTTTCATGTATATACTAAAGGGCGTTCTACAGGATACCATGGGCGGTCTACAGGATCCCCTGTTGTCTTTACATTATATATCTACTATAGGACGTTCTATAGGATCCCTATATTGTTTGTTTATTATTTATATACTAGAGGGCGTTCTACTGGATCCCCTGGGCGGTCTACAGAATCCCCTGTTTTCTCAACATAATATATCTACTATAAGACGTTTTATAGGATCCCCTATTGTTTGTTTATCAAGTATATACTAAAGGGCGTTCTACAGGATCCCCTGGGCGGTCTTCAGGATCCCCTGTTGTCTTTACATTATATATGTACTAAATGGCGTTGTATATATAAGACCCCCTGTTGATTGTTTTTCATGTTTATACTATAGGGCTTTCTATATGATCCCTTGGGCGGTCTGCGGAAAACTTTGGGTGGTCTGCAGGATTCTCTGTTTTTCAACATGATATATGTACTATACGTTCTATAAGACCCCCTGTTGATTGTTTTTTCATGTTTATACTATAGGACGTTCTAAAGGATCACCTGTTTTCTCAACATTATTTATCTACTATAAGACGTTCTATAGGATCCCATGTTGTTTGTTAATCATTTATATACTAAAGGGCGTTCAATAGAATCCCCTAGGCAGTCTACAGGATCCCCTTTTGTCTAAACATTATATATTTACTATAGAACATTCTACAGGATCCCCTGTTGTTTGTTTATCATGTATATACTAAAGGGCGTTCTACATGATACCATGGGCGGTCTACAGGATCCCCTGTTGTCTTTACATTATATATCTACTATAGGACGTTCTATAGGATCCCTATATTGTTTGTTTATTATTTATATACTAAAGGGCGTTCTATTGGATTCCCTTGGCGGTCTACAGGATGCCCTGTTGATTGTTTTTTTATGTTTATATTATAGGGCTTTCTACAGGATCCACTGGGCGGTCTAGAGGATCCCCATTTGTTTAAAAATATATATCTACTATAATACGTTCTAAAGTATCCCCCATTGTTTGTTTTTCATTTATATACTATAGGGCGTTCTACGGGATCCCCTGGGTGGTCTACAGGATCCCCTGTTTTCTCAACATAATAAATCTACTATAAGACGTTCTATAGGATCCCCTATTGTTTGTTAATCATGTATATACTAAAGGGCGTTCTAAAGGATCCCTTGGGCGGTCTAAAGGATACCCTGTTGTCTTTACATTATATATGTACTAAATGGCGTTCTATAAGACCCCCTGTTGATTGTTTTTCATGTTTATACTATAGGGCTTTTTATATAATCCCTTGGGCGGTCTGCGGGAAACTTTGGGTGGTCTGCAGGAATCTCTGTTTTTCAACATGATATATGTACTATACGTTTTATGAGACCCCTGTTCATTGTTTTTTCATGTTTATACTCTAAGACGTTCTAAAGGATCCCATGTTGTTTGTCAATCATTTATATACTAAAGGGCGTTCAATAGGATCCCCTAGGCAGTCTACAGGATCCCCTTTTGTCTGAACATTATATATTTACTATAGAACATTCTACAGGATCCCCTGTTGTTTGTTTATCATGTATATACTAAAGGGCGTTCTACAGGATACTATGGGCGGTCTACAGGATCCCCTGTTGCTTTTACATTATATATCTACTATAGGACGTTCTATAGGATCCCTATATTGTTTGTTTATTATTTATATACTAGAGGGCGTTCTACTGGATCCCCTGGGCGGTCTACAGGATCCCCTGTTTTCTCAAAATAATATATCTACTTTAAATTCTCCCTCGCCCTGCTCGTCCGAATTTAAAGCATTTAATTTCTAATTCAATAGGCTATAAACAAGACAAACACAGATATACGATTAGTTGCTCGCTGTAACATCTTATTTTCTCTTGCGATACAATATTTTATTTTACTGAATTGTACATATTTCTTCAATCGAAACATTATATAAACACATGACATATAACATTGTTCCTCTTTCGCATCGTTTCTTTTCCCCCGGCTAATTCCTCCAACGCCTGTAGGTACAATAAACATAGCAGCAACTGCACATATACCTATGTGACCAACTTCAATCCGACGTAACTGCGAGCACCTTCGATACTATACATTTAAATCCCAAACTTTATATAGTACCTTTAAACCCCACCCATAAAACCGCCAAAACTTTCCTCGTGCCTCCTGCACCTAACATCAAACTTATAAATAGTACATACTGTTACAAAACCAGTATCCGAACTAGTTATACTAGTTCCCATCTGTAAATATTAACTACAAATAGCAAACGGGAAAAACCCTATTTCAAACGAAATAAAATACATATAAGACGTTTTATAGGATCCCCTATTGTTTGTTAATCAAGTATATACTAAAGGGCGTTCTACAGGATCCCCTGGGCGGTCTTCAGGATCCCCTGTTGTCTTTACATTATATATGTACTAAATGGTGTTGTACATATAAGACCCCCTGTTGATTGTTTTTCATGTTTATACTATAGGGGTTTCTATATGATCCCTTGGGCGGTCTGCGGGAAACTTTGGGTAGTCTGCAGGAATCTCTGTTTTTTAACATGATATATGTACTATACGTTCTTTAAGACCCCCTGTTGATTGTTTTTTCATGTTTATACTATAGGGCGATCTAAAGGATAACCTGTTTTCTGAACATTATTTATCTGCTATGAGACGTTCTATAGGATCCCATGTTGTTTGTTAATCATTTATATACTAACGGGCGTTCAATAGGATCCCCTAGGCAGTCTACAGGATCCCCTTTTGTCTGAACATTATATTTACTATAGAACGTTCTACATAATCCCCTTTTGTTTGTTTATCATGTATATACTAAAGGGCGTTCAATAGGATCCCCTGGGCGGTCTACAGGATCCCCTTTTGTCTCTACATTATATTTCTACTATAGGACGTTCTATAGGATCCTCTATATTGTTTGTTTATTATTAATATACTAAAGGGCGTTCTACCGGATCCCCTGGGGCGTTCTACAGGATGCCCTGTTAATTGTTTTTTTTGTATGTATATACTATCGGGCGTTCTACAGGATTCCCTGGGCGGTCTACAGAATCCCCATTGTTAAAAAAATATGCATCTGAGATAGGTTCCACTGTTCTTTGTTTTTCATATTTATACTATAGGGCGGTCTACAGAATCCCCTTTTGTTAAAAAAATATGCATCTGAGATAGGAAATTCTATAGGTTCCCCTGTTCTTTGTTTATTATGTATATATAATAGGGCGTTTATGATCCCTTGGGCGGTCTGCAGGATGCCCTGTTTTCTCAACATTATATATCAATCATAGGACGTTCTATAGGATCCCCTGTTGATTGTTTTTCATGTTTATACTATAGGCCCATCTACATGATCTCCTGTTGTCTGAGCATTATATATTCTTCAGGATCCCCTGTTTGATTTGTATGCATCTAGGATAGAACCTTCTATAGGTTCCCCTGTTTTTTTAAACATGTATCTACTTTACGTATATACTAGAGGGCGTTTTATAGGATCCCCTGTTGTGTAATAGTCGTGTATCTGCATGCTGAAGGGCGTTCTATAGGATCTCCGGGACGGTCTTTAGAATAACCTGCTGTTTGTTCATTATGTTTCTAGTATACGACGTTCTTTAAGATCCTCTGGGCCGTCTATATGTTCCCCTGTTGGTTGGTATTGTTTAATAATTGTGCATCTGCTATAGGGCGCTCTTTAAGATCCCCGGGTCGGTCCATAGAATCTCTAGGTCGGTCTATAGGAGCCCTGTTGTTTGTTCATAATGTATCTATTAGAGGGCGTTCTATAGGATCCCCTGGGCGGTCTATAGGATTTCTTGTGGTTTAATAATTGTGTATCTGCTATAGGGTGTTCTATAGGATCCCGTTGTTAAGTAATCATGTATCTACTAGGGAGCGTTCTATGGGATCCCCTGTTGGGTCTATAGGATCACCTGTTGTGCAATATTCGTGTATCTGCTATAGGGCGTTTTATAGGATCCCCAGGGCGGTCTATAGGATCCCCTGTTCGTTGTTCATGTATCTATAACAGGGTGTTCTATACGATACCCTGGGCGGTTTATAGGATCCCCGGGTCGGTCTTAGGATCCCCTCTTGTTTAATAGTCGTGCTTCAGCTATAGGACGTTCTTTGTTATCCCTTTCAAAGGGGGCATATTATATTGTTATTGTTCGTTTCTTTTTTTTTTTCATTTCGTTTATAATATATCTTCTTAAGTGTATAATATATCTTATTGAATTAATAAGATATCTTATAAAGTATAAAAGCTATCTTTTAAAGTTGATAAGATATCTTATAAAGAATAAATTATGTAAAATATCTTATATATTATATATTATATGAGATATCTCGTATATTATATATGAGAGAGAGATTTTATATATCATTTGAAATATCTGATATATTATATGAGCATATTGAAGTTAGAATAAATAGTAAAACGGCTTGCCGTATATACTCATTGAATCTATTATCATTAATAGACAGTACATCATCAATATATCGGAAAGGGATATTAAAAGACGGGTCAATTTCTTTTCTCCTGTCTGTACAAATCCATAAGAATACGAAAACAAATAAAATTGCCATTGCGAGCAAAGGCGGATGTCATACTGTTGTCAAGTTGCCAGACGACCTTGCCATTGCTAGGTTACCGTCAGCAATTTTGAAATAAAATTTATACTAAAAAAACACAACTACCAACTGCTAGGTACATGTAGTTCTGAGGATCATACAAATTGTTGACACCTACTTTGTATATTGAATATCATGGTTCTATGCTCAGGAATACTAGAATTATATACAAAAAACATTAAAAAAAAAAACTGTTTACCAGTATTTATAGTAATCGAGACCATCTTGGACCATCCCCTTATTAAAAAGAACAACTTTATATAATGGTTTACATTATGCCATAATTCCATAAAGATGAATGTGTCTATCCTTTTCCGAGAATTTGTCGGGACAATAAATTTATGAGGAAAAAGAAAAGAAAAAGAAAAAAAACAACCAATAACAATATGCCCCCTCGACCTTTGAAACCGATAACATAGAACGCCCTATAGCAGATGCAAGGTTTTTAAACAATAGGGGATCCTATAGACAGACACAGGGTTCCTATAGAACGCACTATAGAATATGCGCGATTATTAAACAAAAGGGGATCATATAGACCGCCAAGGTATAAACAATGGGGGATCCTATAGACAGACCCGGGGATCCTATAGGACGCACTATAGAATATGCGCGATAATTAAACAAAAGGGGATCTTATAGACCGCCCAGGGGATCGTATAGCACAACCTGTTATATATACATGATGAACAACCAACAGGGTATCCTATAGACAGCCCAGGGGATCGTATAGAACAAACTGTTATAGATATATTATGAACAAACTGTTAACAACAGGGGATCCTATAGACCGCCCCGGGGATCCTTTAGAACGCCCTATAGCAGATACACAATTATTAAACAACAAGGGATCATAAAGAACGCCTATGGGAGCATATATATATAACGCCCTCTAATAGATACATGATGAAAAAACTACAGGGCTCCTATAAACCGACCCTGGGATTTTATGGAACCCCCTCTAGACGAAACATGTTGAACAAACAACAGAGGATCCTAGGGACCGACCCGGGGATCCCAAAGAATTCCCTATAGCAAATATGAGATTATTAAACAATACGGGGTCCTATAGACCGCCCAAGAGATCCTATAGAACAACCTGTTATAGATTCATGATTAACAATCAAAAGAAGATCCTATAGACCGCCCCGGGGAACCTATAGAACGCCCTATAGCATATACACGATTATTACACAACAGATGATCATATAGACCCAACAGGGGATCCCATAGAACGCTCTCTAGTAGATAAATATAGTGAATACATGATAACCAAACAATGGGAGCCTATATACCGCCCCGGGGATCCTATAGAACGCCCTATACAGATACAAAACTATTAAACCACAGGGGATCATATCGACCGCCCATTGGCGCATATATATAACTCCCTCTAATATATACATAAAAAACAATTGACAACGATTTATTGAAATGTCTAACCTATATAACGTCCCATAATAGATATATAATATTCAAACAACAGGGGATCCTGTAGACCGCCCAGGGGATCCTGTAGAACGCCCCTTAGTATATACACGATAAACATACAATAGGGGATCATATAGAACGTTCTATAGCAAGTATATAATGTTCAAACAACAGGGGATCCTGTAGAACGCCCTTTAGTATATACATAATAAACAAACAATATATGGGATCCTATAAAACGTTCTATAGTAGATATATAATGTTCAGACAAAAGAGGATACTGTAGAACGCCCTATAAAATAAACACGAACAACACCAACAGGGGACCCTATAGAACGTCCTATTTTAGATGTATAACGTTGAGAAAACAGGAGATCCTGAAGACCACCCAAGGGATCATAAAAGCCTTATAGTATATAGATGAAAAACAAACTACAGGGGGACCTATAGAATTTCCTTTCTCAGATGCATAATTTTTAACAAAAGAGGATCCTGTATACCGCCCTGGGGATCCTGTAGAACGACCTATAGTATAAACATTCAAAACAATCAATAGGGGGTCTTATAGAACGTCCTTTAGTATATATATATAATGTCTAGACAACAGGGGATCGTGTAGTCCGCCCAGTAATTGAACAACAAACAACAGGGGATCATATAGAACGTCTTATAGTGGATATATAATGTTGATAAAACAGGGGATCATGTAGACCGCCCAGGGGATACTGTAGAACGCCCTATAGTATAAACATGAACAACAAACAACAGGGGACCCTATAGAACGTTCTATAGTAGATATATTATGTTGAGAAAACAGGGGATCCTGTAGAACAACCTGTTATAGATTCATGATTAACAATCAAAAGAAGATCCTATAGACCGCCCCGGGGAACCTATAGAACGCCCTATAGCATATACACGATTATAACACAACAGATGATCTTATAGACCCAACAGGGGATCCCATAGAACGCTCTCTAGTAGATAAATATAGTGAATACATGATAACCAAACAATGGGAGCCTATAGACCGCCCCGGGGATCCTATAGAACGCCCTATACAGATACAAAACTATTAAACCACAGGGGATCATATCGACCGCCCATGGGCGCATATATATAACTCCCTCTAATATATACATAAAAAACAAACAACAGTCTAACCTATATAACGTCCCATAGTAGATATATAATATTCAAACAACAGGGGATCCTGTAGACCGCCCAGGGGATCCTGTAGAACGCCCCTTAGTATATACACGATAAACATACAATAGGGGATCATATAGAACGTTCTATAGCAAGTATATAATGTTCAAACAACAGGGGATCCTGTAGAACGCTCTTTAGTATATACATAATAAACAAACAATATATGGGATCCTATAAAACGTTCTATAGTAGATATATAATGTTAAGACAAAGGAGGATACTGTAGAACGCCCTATAAAATAAACACGAACAACCCTATAGAACGTCCTATTTTGGATTTATAACGTTGAGAAAACAGGAGATCCTGAAGACCACCCAAGGGATCATAAAAGCCTTATAGTATATACATGAAAAACAAACTACAGGGGGACCTATAGAATTTCCTTTCTCAGATGCATAATTTTTAACAAAAGAGGATCCTGTAGACCACCCTGGGGATCCTGTAGAACGACCTATAGTATAAACATTCAAAACAATCAATAGGGGGTCTTATAGAACGTCCTTTAGTATATATATAATGTCCAGACAACAGGGGATCGTGTAGACCGCCCAGTAATTGAACAACAAACGACAGGGGGATCATATAGAACGTCTTATAGTGGATATATAATGTTGATAAAACAGGGGATCATGTAGACCGCCCAGGGGATACTGTAGAACGCCCTATAGTATAAACATGAACAACAAACAACAGGGGACCCTATAGAACGTCCGATAGTAGATATATTATGTTGAGAAAACAGGGGATCCTGTAGACTGCCTAGGGGATCCTGTAGAAAGCCCTATAGTATACACTTGAAAAACAAACAACAGGGGATCCTGTAGAACGTCTTATAGTAAATGAATAATGTTGAGAAAACTGGGGATCCTTTGGATATATATGGATTCAAAGCTGAAGTCAGTTCGTGCTGGACACAAAGGAGCCGTCACGAAACTACTGGTGAAATTCGACGAGTTAAAGTCAAAAACAAACACAGAAGTTGACGAAGTGAAAGCCCTTGATGATGCCGTCACGCAGAAACAGAAAACATTGATTGACCTGAATAACAGACTTTTGGAACAGACATCGGAGGAAAATCTGGAGCAGGAAATCACCGACTCAGATGAGTATATGTACGAACTTGATTGTAAAATTAGACAAATTCGGAAATTTATTAAGTCCTTAGAAACAAATACTATAATTTCGCATGGTACTGGTGGTCCTTCAACGAGCAGACTTAACCCAGACGCATATAATTTCACACCCGAAGCTAGAGTTGATATGAACAGATGTGCAATAGATTCTATGAACCAGCAGTATTCAATTAACGCCCCTGCAGTGCATACCCGTCCGTCAGAGAATGTCATGTTTCAAGTCCCGTCAGAACCGAGATCTTCAAAATCTAATTACCATAGGCTTCCAAAGTTAGACTTACCCTATTTTAATGGAGATATTCTCAAGTGGCAGACATTTTGGGATTGTTTCGAGTCATCTATACACTACAACGACACATTAACGCCAATCCAAAAGTTTAACTATTTTAAAGCCCAGCTTGAGGGAAGCGCAGCGCAAACAGTAGAGGGATTCGCTTTGACTAATGGTAACTACGAAACCGCAGTCAACCTTCTCAGAGATAGGTTCGGACAACCTAGCAAACTGATACATGCTTACATGAAAGCACTCATGAACTTACCCACACCGACAAATGACGCATTTAGCTTGAGGTCTTACGGAGACAAACTTGAATCATATGTGCGAGGATTAGAGTCACTTGGTCAAACACCAGAGATGTATGGTTTGCTTTTGGTACCTGTAGTTTTGGACAAGTTACCGATTGACATAAGAAAGAATATTGCACGAGAACACGGAAGAGATAATTTGATATTGAATAATCTACGCAAATCTTTAACTAAAGAGATCGACATACTCGAAGCTGGAGAAAGAGTCACAGATTCAGACAGATTGTACGCCACTGCATTTTTCATGGGTACGCAATCACATACATTCAACAAGGGTAAATTCACAGACACACGCAAGAAGGTAAATACACGTACATGTATATTTTGTTCCGGTGAGCACTATCCGACGGAGTGCACTGAAGTAACAGACGCAAACATAAGAAATCAAATTGTAAAACAGAAACAGTTATGCTTTAACTGTTTAGGGTCACACCGAGTGGCCGCATGCCAGTCTACAAAACGATGCAAAAAGTGTAACGGAATGCATCATACTAGCATATGTAAAGATAAAGAGGTCATTCCAGGTACGAAACCGGAGCCTACAATACAACAGTCAGCTACAGAGGTAGTTGAAACACAAAAAGAGACTAGAGTAATGTATTCATCACAACAGAGTCACGACATTCTACTGAAAACAGCAACTGCACCAGTTGTATATAACGACCAAAAAGTAAATTGTTATACTTATTTGACGAGGGAGCACAGCGTTCTTTTATAACTCAGAAGTTAGCTGATAAATTACAAATAAAACCTACAGAAAAAGTAAGCATTCATCTGTCTGCGTTCGGAGATTTATCTGAGAAGGTTCGCAACTTAGACACTGCAACAATACAGTTACAGACCGACACAGAAAAAAATGTGCGTATTAACACACTCATTGTTACAGAAATTGCCGTCCCGATTAAGAACAATATTTCCCAGACTACAAGGAGCTTGCCTCACTTAAGAGAACTTAAACTTGCACATTCTGTGCAAATTACAGAACGTTTTGAAATCGACTTTCTCATAGGCGCCGACCACTATTGGGACATTATCGAGGACAAAGTTATCAGAGGAAAAGGACTCACCGCTGTACAGTCAAAGATTGGATATTTATTATCAGGACCAATCAATAAACACATCAACCAGTCGTCAGCAGTTCTTGTAAACGATATTTCACACAAGAACACAGCTATTGATAACGAGAAAGGAAAGTCCACGGCAAAGTTGCCACAGAAACATGACCATCAAGATGATATACCTTCAGGTATGATCGTTGCCAAACGAAGACCAGAAAACACATCGCAATGGCTCGTTCAAAGGAGATCGCACATAAACCCATTTGAGGAAAACATCCAAGGAAGTGAATATCTACCAAGACCGCCCGAACGAACACACCCTCAACTGGTGGAGTCAAGAAGCCACATAGATACAGGACAGAAACTTATAACGTAAAGAAAATTACAGCTTAGCCTGAAGTTACCGTGTGTGCTTGAAGAAACATCCATGAAGGGACTAAAAGATAAACTGTAATTGTGTTCAGTCAAGGTTAAGGAACTAGATTATTTTATTTGAGATGGACATTAATTTTAAATTATTTCTCTATATTGTGAATTTTACATTTTTTATTTTCGTTACATATTTCACTTATGTCGGCACCCAGAATGTCGGAAAATACGCGAAGTACAAACATTACGCTATAGTAACGTTGTTACCATAACGCTTTACTCTGTGACGTTATATTATATGCATTAGCTATCACGACGATTAAACGTATAGAAAAACACAACGCATGATTTATTAAGATTCTTCATGCAGACCGCCATGGGGATACTGTAGAACGCCCTATAGTATAAACATGAACAACAAACAACAGGGGACCCTATAGAACGCCCTATAGTAGATATATTATGTTGAGAAAACAGGGGATCTTGTAGACAGCCTAAGGGATCCTG
The DNA here is from genome assembly GCA_037788925.1 of Mytilus galloprovincialis. Taxonomy (NCBI): domain Eukaryota; kingdom Metazoa; phylum Mollusca; class Bivalvia; order Mytilida; family Mytilidae; genus Mytilus; species Mytilus galloprovincialis. The sequence continues at coordinate 2,278,183 of JAWDJN010000016.1, forward strand.
TAGAACGTCCCAACGACTCTCCGACCTATCCATTTGACCAATACCAATAAACGATGGAACTTAATGCCCTTTGACCAAATAACCCTTCAGACTGTCATTGACAAATACCACTACTGCTGCAGCATACCTTTTGTTGTTCTGGGGAAAGGTAGTGCTAGGTTGGAATCTGCCTAACGACCTTTTTAAAAGAATAAACAACGAGAACTCAGTCTTGCTGGTAGGAAAATGATGTAAGCGCAAACCCAAGTATTTTACTTTTATAGGTCCCGGCTAATACCTGACATCATTTCCCCCCGTTCAAAACCGATCCTCGCTGCAAATAAGGTAATTTGGTGCCCAAAATACTTGTTATTTCATAATATGCAAAATGCACTTCTGTATTTTTGAAAAGCATCTGGATTATTATTTCTTCCACTTAATAAAATAATATTTCATTTGAACTCCAGACTCTGATTTTATTTTAATGAAAGATAATTTAAAATTTGTTAAATTCTAAATTTTATTTTGTGTGTCAATCATGGTAATCCAACATTTTGATTGGTTATTAATAACTTTCTTGTGTGCCTTAATGTATTACTGAATATTCATGATGCTGATGATGCTGCTCTATCTAAAAGTTCTGTAACTATGGTTTTAACCTTGGATGTAGTAGCAATTCGCCTCGCATCTGTCCGTCGACCTAATAACTTTATAAAACGTGCTACATAACCTATTAACTAATATTCTTGACTTGTACTTTTAGCTTGATCTTGTATCTTATATAATGAATGTTACTCTTATGATTGATGAACTCTTTTCTTTGTATTTTCTTCTTGTTATATTTTCTTATGCCAATAAGTTATTTGCCATTTATATTCTATTTAACTGACTTAATAAATTAGAAATATATAATTTTTGTTTTTATAAGCTCTATTTTATTTCAATTTTTAATTATTTCTAAAAGTGTCCTAAATCATTTCATAACAAACGCCCTATAGTATAAACATGAACAACAAACAACAGGGGGCCCTATAGAACGTCATATAGTAGATATATAATGTTGAGAAAACAGGGGATCTTGTAGACCGCCTAGGGGATCCTGTAGAACGCCCTATAGTATACACTTGAAAAACAAACAACAGGGGACCCTATAGAACGTCTTATAGTAATAAATAATGTCGTCGAGAAAAGAGAAGATCCTTTAGACCAACCAAAGAATCCTATAGAAAGCCTTATAGTATATACATGATAAACAAACAACAGGGGAACCTATTGAAAGTATTATCTTAAATGCATAATTTTTATAAACTGAGTATCCTGTAGATCGATCGCTCAGGTATTCTGTAGAACGCCCTATAGTATATACTTGAAAAATAAACAACAGGGGAACCTTTAGAAGGTCCTATCTTAAATGCATAATTTTCATAAACAACAGGGCACCCTGTAGACCGTCCAGGGGATCATGTAAAACGCCCTATAGTATAGACTTGAAAAATAAACAACAGGGGATCCTATAGAACGTCTTATAGTAGATAAATAATGTTGAGAAAACCGGGGATCCTGCAAACTGCCCAGGGGATACTGTAGAACGCCCTATAGTATAAACATGTACAACAAACAACAGGGGCCCCTATAGAACGTCATATAGTAGATATATAATGTTGAGAAAACAGGGGATCTTGTAGACCGCCTAGGGGATCCTGTAGAACGCCCTATAGTATACACTTGAAAAACAAACAACAGGGGACCCTATAGAACGTCTCATAGTAATAAATAATGTCGAGAAAAGAGAAGATCCTTTAGACCAACCAAGGGATCCTATAGAAAGCCTTATAGTATATACATGATAAACAAACAACAGGGGAACCTATTGAAAGTATTATCTTAAATGCATAATTTTTATAAACAGGGTATCCTGTTGATCGATCGCTCAGGTATTCTGTAGAACGCCCTATAATATATACTTGAAAAATAAACAACAGGGTAACCTTTAGAAGGTTCTATCTTAAATGCATAATTTTCATAAACAACAGGGCACCCTGTAGACCGTCCAGGGGATCATGTAAAACGCCCTATAGTATAGACTTGAAAAATAAACAACAGGGGATCCTATAGAACGTCTTATAGTAGATAAATAATGTTGAGAAAACCGGGAATCCTGCAAACTGCCCAGGGGATACTGTAGAACGCCCTACAGTATAAACATGTACAACAAACAACAGGGGCCCCCTATAGAACGTCATATAGTAGATATATAATGTTGAGAAAACAGGGGATCTTGTAGACCGCCTAGGGGATCCTGTAGAACGCCCTATAGTATACACTTAAAAAACAAACAACAGGGGACCCTATAGAACGTCTCATAGTAATAAATAATGTCGAGAAAAGAGAAGATCCTTTAGACCAACCAAGGGATCCTATAGAAAGCCTTATAGTATATACATGATAAACAAACAACAAGGGAACCTATTGAAAGTATTGTCTTAAATGCATAATTTTTATAAACAGGGTATCCTGTAGATCGATCGCTCAGGTATTCTGTAGAACGCCCTATAATATATACTTGAAAAATAAACAACAGGGGAACCTTTAGAAGGTCCTATCTTAAATGCATAATTTTCATAAACAACAGGGCACCCTGTAGACCGTCCAGGGGATCATGTAAAACGCCCTATAGTATAGACTTGAAAAATAAACAACAGGGGATCCTTTAGAACGTCTTATAGTAGATAAATAGTGTTGAGAAAACCGGGGATCCTGCAGACTGCCCAGGGGATACTGTAGAACGCACTATAGTATAAACATGAACAAAAAACAACAGGGGCCCTATAGAACGTCATATAGTAGATATATAATGTTGAGAAAACAGGGGATCTTGTAGACATCCTAGGGGATTCTGTAGAACGCCCTATAGTATAAACTTGAAAAACAAACAACAGGGGATCCTATAGAACGTCTTATAGTAGATAAATAATGTTGAGAAAACAGGGGATCCTGTAGACCGCCCAGTGGATACTCTAGAACGCCCTATAGTATAAACCTGAACAACAAACAACAGGGGATCATATAGGACGTCATATAGTAGATATATAATGTTGAGAAAACAGGGGATCCTGCAGACCAACCAAGTGATCCTATAGAAAGCCTTATAGTATATACATGATAAATAAACAACAGGGGAACCTTTAGAAGATCCTATCTTAAATGCATAATTTTCATAAACAACAGGAGACCCTGTAGACCGTCCAGGGGATCATATAGAACGCCCTATAGTATAGACTTGAAAAATAAACAACAGGGGATCCTATAGAACGTCTTATAGTAGATACATAATGTTGAGAAAACAGGGGATCCTGCAGACCGCCCAGGGGATACTGTAGAACGCCCTATAGTATAAACATGGACAACAAACCACAGGGGGCCCTATAGAACGTCTTATAGTAGATATATAATGTTGAGAAAACAGGGGATCCTGTAGACCGCATAGGGGATCCTGTAGAAAGCCCTATAGTATACACTTGAAAAACAAAAAACAGGGGATCCTATAGAACGTCTTATAGTAGATAAATAATGTTGAGAAAACAGGGGATACTGTAGAACGCCCTATAGTATAAACCTGAACAACAAACAACAGGGGATCATATAGAACGTCATATAGTAGATATATAATGTTGAGAAAACAAGGGATCCTGTAGACCGCCTATGGGATCCTGTAGAACGCCCTATAGTATACACTTGAAAAACAAACAACAGGGGATCCGGTAGAACGTTCTCTTAGCCTAGTAGATACATCAAAAACAAACAATAGGGTATCCTATAGAACGTTTTATAGTTTATATATAATGTTGAGAAAATAGGGGATCCCACAGACCGACCAAGGGATCCAGTAGAGAGTCCTCTAGTATACACATGATAAACAAAAAAACAGGGGATTCTATAGAACGTTCTCTTAGATTGGTAGATACATCAAAAACAAACAATAGGGTATCCTATAGAACGTTCTATAGTTTATATATAATTTGAGAAAACAGGGGATCCCACAGGCCGACCAAGGGATCCAGTAGAGAGTCCTCTTGTATACACATGATAAACCAACAACAGGGGTTACTGTAGAACGCCTTATAGTATAAAAATGAACAACAAACAACAGGGGGCCCTATAGAACGTCCTATAGTCGATATATAATGTTGAGAAAACAGGGGATCCTGTAGACCGCCTAGGGGATCCTGTAGAAAGCCCTATAGTATACACTTGAAAAACAAACAACAGGGGAGCCTATAGAACGTCTTATAGTAGATGAATAATGTTGAGAAAACAGGGGATCCTGCAGACCGCCATGGGGATACTGTTCTGTAGAACGCCCTATACTATAAACATGAACAACACACAACAGGGGATCATATAGAACGTCATATAGTAGATATATAATGTTGAGAAAACAAGGGATCCTGTAGACCGCCTATGGGATCCTGTAGAACGCCCTATAGTATACACTTGAAAAACAAACAACAGGTGATCCGGTAGAACGTTCTCTTAGCCTAGAAGATACATCAAAAACAAACAATAGGGTATCCTATAGAACGTTCTATAGTTTATATATAATGTTGAGAAAACAGGGGATCCCACAGACCGACCAAGGGATCCAGTAGAGAGTCCTCTAGTATACAAATGATAAACAAACAACAGGGGATTCTATAGAACGTTCTCTTAGCCTAGAAGATACATCAAAAACAAACAATAGGGTATCCTATAGAACGTTCTATAGTTTATATATAATGTTGAGAAAACAGGGGATCCCACAGACCGACCAAGGGATCCAGTAGAGAGTCCTCTAGTATACAAATGATAAACAAACAACAGGGAATTCTATAGAACGTTCTTTTAGATTGGTAGATACATCAAAAACAAACAATAGGGTATCCTATAGAACGTTCTATAGTTTATATATAATGTTGAGAAAACAGGGGATCCCGCAGACCGACCAAGGGATCCAGTAGAGAGTCCTCTAGTATACAAATGATAAACAAACAACAGGGGATTCTATAGAACGTTCTCTTAGATTGGTAGATACATCAAAAACAAACAATAGGGTATCCTATAGAACGTTTTATAGTTTATATATAATGTTGAGAAAACAGGGGATCCCACAGACCGACCAAGGGACCCAGTAGAGAGTCCTCTAGTATAAAAATGATAAACAAACAACAGGGGATTCTATAGAACGTTCTTTTAGATTGGTAGATACATCAAAAACAAACAATAGGGTATCCTATAGAACGTTCTATAGTTTATATATAATGTTGAGAAAACAGGGGATCCCACAGACCGACCAAGGGATCCAGTAGAGAGTCCTCTAGTATACACATGATAAACAAACAACAGGGGATTCTATAGAACGTTCTCTTAGATTGGTAGATACATCAAAAACAAACAATTGGGTATCCTATAGAACGTTCTATAGTTTATATATAATGTTCAGACAACAGGGGATCTGGAGAACACGCCCTTTAGTATATACATTATAAACAAACAATATGGGATCTTATATATATTTTTTCCCAAAATTACAGGGCCCATAAAGGGCATAAAATCAGATACAATTTATTTACATAATTGGTAACAACAACAATTATAGAGGCATATACATATATATTTGGAATATAAGCATCGGTCAGAATCAAGCCAAAAACCACTTATATATTGTGAATAAAAGAATAATAAAATTACATTATATATGTATTTATTCTCAAATTGTTTACTTGACTTAGTGTCAGTGTTCATACCTGATCTCCTTAATTTAAAACAGTCACCAATATAACAGTTCAGTTTTTCCATAGAGTAACATTTTCTTGGGTCAAGAGCCATAAAAATTTAGAAGATTTATTCAAATTTATAAAATAATAACAATTGTTAGAAATGTCTTGGAAAAAATCGTCCCTTTGAATATCATAAAGAGGGCAGTCTAATAAAACATGAAGCTCATCTTCAACTTTACCGAATTAGCAATTAGAACAAAGACGCTCAGATCTTTCTATATGTTTTTTTTTTGAATATCTGTGTGTCTCAATTTTTAAATGAGCGCTTATTCTTAATTTACAAATTGACTGTCTTTTTTTGAAGTCCTGTAATTCTAAATATTTTTCTTTTTTAAAACATTTTTTCCCCTTTTTCGGAGTTAATGGTTTGATGCTTCAGTTTATTCCAAAATATGAAAGAACTTTTACATAGTTTATTTTTAACATACTGACATAAAAAACCAATTGATTGGTCAAAATTTGGTAATTCAATCTCTTTCTGAATATAATCTATACTATAGAATACCACGTATTTACATTAGAACTATGTAACTGTATGTTTACAACATATAAATGCATCAAATAATAATCCTTCTTTCAAACGTTCCAGTCTATGACAATATTTTAACATTGATAAAATTATAGTAAAATACATAGGAAATATACCAATCTCTGACATTACAGCTATATTACTTGACTTTCTGTTTACACCAAGAATATATTTCATAAATTTGGTATGAGCTTTTTCAGAAGAATCCTGACCAAAAACTTGTTCCTATAGAGAACGTTCTATACTATACATATAATATTCAGACAACAAGGGATCCTGTAGAACGTCCTTTAGTGTATACATGATAAACAAACAATATAAGGGATCCTATAGAACGTTCTGTAGTAGATATATAAGGTTCAGACAACGGAGGATCATGTAGAACGACCAGGGGATCCCGTAGAACGCCCTAACCATGCTAACAGTAGCTTTATTGTAAACAAGTAACAATGGTTCATAATAGAACGTCCAGCTATAGTAGAATTGTCACACAACAGGGGGTCAGATTACAGATTCGTTTCTTTAAACGCAGACCAGTTTAAACACCCTCTCACACTCCTGTAAAGCCTTAGTACGTGTAACATGTTTAACATGTGTAAGCTACATCTTTTTTCAATTTGCCTACATAAAAATACTCTTTTAAACGGATAATAAAAATATTATTAACTCCATAGTATATCCAAAGCCATGGGACCACGTGCATGTGACATTTGCAGGTCTTAACAACATAATTAAGGCACTAAATACTACTGTTGATCATATCTATATGAAATGTATCATGTTTATTTTAAAAAGGAATTTGTATATATATTTGCACAATGACATATGCATGATATGCTACTGTAATGCGGTACATTTTCCTTTTTTTCATGTGATAAAAAAATAAATAAACCAAATTCACCGTGTTTCATGAAAGTTAATGATTTTGAATCGGGTTTTTTTAATAGTTGTACATGTTGAGAATATTCTATTTTTAGAATAAGTATTTTCAGAATCGTTTATAAATAGCCTATAAATAGAATATGCATAATTCATGAATCGTGACGTAGGGCGGTCTACGGGATCCCTTCTTCCGCTTACCGCTTATTTGAATATCATACTAAAGAAATCGGATACGGGTCACGGAAATTACATTAAAATGATAGGAAATTTTTAAAAAATGTCTGTTTTAATTTTAATTTAAGTGATAGACAGGTTGCCGGGCAGAAAATGAATATACACAACAATATACACCATTTAAACGAAACATAATGACTGTTGTTGCAAAAATACAGGTTCCTGAGCTATTTTAAAAATCGAAGCGTGAGGCTTTTAACATTGCAGTGTAAAATACAGGCTAAAATGGCTGAAACGTCAAATTTGCAAACTTCGTGTTAAAAATTGGCTTACAAGGTCATTACAAAAACAGGTTGCCGGGGTGAAATATGAAACTTGAATTTCCAAAGAATAAGCAAGTCCAAACCTTGTATGTGTAGTCGTTGAACTCTAGGTTCCCACGTGAAATTAAAATGTCACTATTTCAAGAAGAATAAACTCACGAAAGCACGAAAAATTCACTAAATTCGCGTTCATTGTTTTGATTTTGACCGCCTGTCAACTTTACGGAAATATCAAAGTGATTGTAAATAAGGACTCTGTGACGGGCAACTTATAATAATCCGTGTTTTAAAGATTTTAATGATATCAAGCCTATCAAGCCAGTCCAGTTCAAAGTACTATCACGTGGTACAATTCTCATTTACATATTATGAATATTAATTAGCAAAACCACTACTAATTTCTGGCTATGTAGAAGTTTTTTAATAAGAACAAAAAGAAACTAGAAAGATAATGTCCTCTCACTAATAATTTTAAGTTCGCCAAATCCACCTATGGTCAACTTGCATGAAGGAGTTGACTTGAAGGTATCACTCAAGCTTCCCAATTGTAAACTTTCCATTTATATGTAGCATTGTGCTAATGCGGCGTAAAACAAACAACAATCAATCAATCAATCTATGTATCAACATTGAAGTAGCGCCTGTATATGTACTATAAATCTTCTTGTTTGCGATCCTTCCATGATTTCTGTCATAGAGGTTTGGTGCCTACAATCCCGTACTTTTTTGTTTAATTGAGACATCGCCATATCATCGAATTTCTAATCGCCATGAGTAAAATGATAGGTGTCACATGTGTAGGATATGGAGTCGGATATGCTTACCCTTCCGAATCATCGGACATCACCCCGTTAAACATAAAAAAAAAAACAAGGAGCAACACTAACCCTACTATAAATGAAGTAAATATAAGTTGCTCCGGGGGGATGCATAATACAATGCATTTATAGTTTATTTTCTTTGTATTACAAATATATATATTTTAATAGTTCAATGACCCAATATAGTTTTAGATGTGGTACATGTAAAGAAGACAACACCAACAATTCCTGCTAAAAAAGAAGGTAACATTAAATCAGTGTTATAACTTTTTCATAATTAGTATCATGCCATCATCACGGACAAGTTTTAGAGCGGAGACCATAAAGATCTAACAACAAAATCAAAAATATTATTTCGTGAGTGAGCAAACTGAAGTATGATCCCTTCTTAAAAAACACTGTTATAGTGTAATGACTCGCATGAAAACACAGCAAACTACATGTATAATCAGTTGTTGGCTACATAAGGCAAAGTTGATTATCAACTTACAAGGCTTTATTTTGATAATGATAATAGTGTCATAGTGTAAATTTGCATTTGCTTAAAATTGTTATTTGAATTTATATTAAAAAACGTCTTATTTTAATATTTCGATTTTTTTTATTGTAATAATTTTTATTTTTACATGAAAAACATTTTGAATTTTTGTTTCAAATGGACAACTTATTTATTCTTTGATATATTTAGAAATTCTTAAGGACATAAGAAACAGGTGTTCAATTAATAATTTTTAGCTTTTCTCTTTGTCAAATTTTAAGTGACAGATTTTATTACATAAGATCCTCTTACACTCTTTTGTTCAAATAGATGTAAAATAGAAAAAAATCTACTTATCTAGGAGAACAGTATAGTTTCCTAGTTGACAATGAATGGTATGTTGATAACACAGAATGTACACCCAGGTATCTTTCTTTGGCTTTAAGGACAAACTAACTCCAATTCTTCACTGTCATAAACAATCAATAATGTCATGAGAAAGGTGATTTTTCCAGAATCCCAAAATTGCAAAGTCTTGATACCTGTTTGGCATCATTTAAGCGCACCCTTAATTTCCACATTTCTTTTACATATTCTTTGTTATTTGTTTAGGAACTGTCTTTCCAGAGACAACTCAATATACGACAGAAATTGACAATCAAGAAACAAGTCGAGGAACAATTGAAAGTGACTATCCAGAACCAACACAAGGGACATTTAAAACAAATGACGGTGAGACATTAATCCGCTTGTTTACAACTGTAAGAACTAGCAAAATATACGATTGCATTGTTTAACATATAATCAAAGTGGTATAACTATTAAATAGATATGTAACATTGTGTGCATTTTTTCATTGATCTATGTAAATGAGATAATTTTGAAATATTCTCTAACGGGTTTCATCTAAAGAGTTGACAAGATAAAAGAATTTAAAATGGAAACCTAGATTTCTACAGTACAGCAGTATAACTCTTCTAAAGGAGAATCCTTTCCGCATTCATTGAATTAAAATATGGCAACACGTACGTTTAAATTTGATGTTTCGTGTAGTAAGATTACCACGCTCTCTGCATATCAAAAACCCGCACAAAACATGTAAAGGGGTCTGTAAGACCATGCAAAATATACCTCTTTTTATTGCTAAACTTTTTCAGGCCAAATTTCGGGCCCTTGAGCTCGATCTGCCCATTGCAGAAACTACCTATGTGATTCATTGGTAATAATTTTCACATCTTTAATTTGCATGAAATATTTGCCACTGGACAAAACAAACTTATGAATGAATCGACAAGTAAAGTTTGTTCAGTATTATGGTGGGCAACGAATAATTTTGGTGATTTACATGTATAAGATTATTAAGCATCCAAGGGGAGCAAACTTCTTCGAATAGAGAAACTATGATTAAATCCCTGGAGTTCATACAAAATATTCTATTTTTTATTGAATCTCACTGTTAAATGGGATTGATGTCAAGCTGAGGTTTGAACAATAGAGTAATCTATTATACATTCCATTTGGTAATCGCTTTTCCAAGTAACTACATAATCAAAAGAAACTTCCAAAATAATGGAGTTGTAATTGTTATAATTCCATGTATTCAACATACATTCATGTTATTGGGCAGCTGAAGTGCATTATTATTTCTGTATTTTCTTTCGTATTTTCGGCAAGGAGGGTTGTTCTTTTTTTTCTTCATTTAATTGCAGTGTTATTTTCAAGAGCGTTTGGTTTGTTTTGGGTTTTTTTTCTCATTTTTTCTTTACTTTTGGTTTCTGATCTACTGCGACTGTTCCTTTCACATTGTTAAATACTTTATACTTATTAAGGACAAACATAATGCCGCCTTCATTAAAGTTACTCGTTCGAAAATATAACCATCAACACTCTATATTTCAGCATCCAGCCAAACACCAGAAATGCGAAGATCAACTAGAATCGGAAGAATAGAAGGTAGTTTTCAATCCACGACATAAATTTGCTTTAAAATTATTATTGATGAACATTTTGATAAATTAATCAAATTAAATCGAGGTGATTTGAAAGAGACAAACAGCTTTTCATAGATATGGATAGAATAGTGTATTGCAATTTTTTTTAACATACACCTCACCTTATTTTTATGAAGGCACATATTTTTTCTTAAATCGATCGGCACTTCCCCTACAATGATCAGCACACCAGGTATCACTATTGGAGCAGGAACTTCCACCCTTCTGGACCAAATGAGAGTACCCTGATTTTTGGTTGGGTTCGTGTTGCTTTAACTGTGTGAAGATGGTTTTGCTGTTTTTAGTCTTTTCATCATTGTTCTTCTTTGACCGCGTCACTATTTGTTTTTCCGCGACTTAATAAATAATTATGTTGGAAAGACCTATTTATTTTGTTCTGATTATTATTTTTTTTCTTCTTCCGCCTATTTTTTTTCTTTCGTAGTATTGTTGTTTCATAGGATGTCGCTTAGATTTTTGGAATATGATATCGTATAGTTTATACGCTTTAAAAACTGACAACCGCGTAAACAAATACTTTACGTTGTAAGAGTTATCTCCCCAAACACTGTTCTTCTTGTGACCACTACTCCTTCGCAACCGTAAAAGATCACGACAAATTTATTTTACCAAATTGCTCGTTACATCTTCAGGATTCGGATTTTAATTTTGACCGAAGCTATATGGAGACTCCATATGAGAGTTATTCCCCCTTTTTCATTTGATTTAAGTGATATTCAGTTCTAACTGGTAAACTATAAGTGATAGATACCTAGGGTCTTTAGATTTGAGGTCCTTGGTCCAAAAAAATGGAAATTAGGTCATGGTCAAAGGTCAGGTCATATTATGAATTTTGATTTTGGCTTATTTTCCTTTATTTCAAGAACTGTAAAAGTTATCGACAAACTATTTTTACTAAATTGTTGGTTGCAACATGTCGTAACACTAAAATATTGATTGTTAAGGTACGTTGATCTTAAATCAGGGTTTTATCCCTTTTCATATTTTAAATAATGTCTAAAGTGATATAACTCATTAACCATACATATTACCTAGGGTCTATTGATTTGAGGTCCTTGGTTTATGATCTTGAAATTGAGGTCAAGGTCATAGGCCAATGTGACGTTCTAGATTATGACCTTTGCTTTAAATTCATATTTATACATCATAAAGCGATATGAACTGAATAACAACGTTTTCATATCAAAATATATTGTTAGTGGTGGAAAGACCTTTAATTGATCTTTGAACAATTGGTGTTTAATTGTTTTGTTTTTTTTTTTTTTTTTTTTGTTCCTTCACCCGTGTGAATTCTGAGTGACATCTTATGGGATATTAAAATAAAGGAAGCTGTGGTAGGATTCCCAATAAGACAACAAGACAACTCTTCACAAAAGACAAAAATGACACAGAAATTTACAACTATAGTTCACCACACGACCTTCAAAAATGAGCAAAGCACATACCACATAGTGAACTATAAAAGGCCCGGAAATGACAAATGTAAAACAATACAACGAGAAAACTAACTATGCTTTTTTATATATATTTAATGTTAATTTTTCTCTCATAAAGATTTTAAGAAAACGTCTTTAAATTTATAATTACTCCAATCGAATTGAATGATTATTAAAAGTGTTCGAAACATTAGCAAAAGTGGGAAAGATATTAATAATTTTTTTCTAAAAACTTACATTTAAAATTTTACTTTTTATACGAAATGGAATCCGACTCAGATGAGAGAGATGTTATACTTTTGAGAACAAGAGAAGGTAACTACATAATTTCTGTCAGAATTCCAATAATATTAATAAAATCAATTACATCCCTTTATATGGTTTGAAATATAAAACAGTCATTAGATCTGAGGGCAGACGTCTTATAAAATTGTTAACATATGTCAATTGCTTAAAACTTGTTAGTTCTTTGCTATATTATGTTTGTTTTGTTTTCATTTGTTTTGTTTTGTTTGTTTGTTATAAACCAATTGTGTTAATATGACAGTAAAGATAGTATTTTGACTCGACTTTACAACCTCCCAATTTAAATACATACTCTGGTTTATGTAAAGAAGGCAATATTATTTATTTCCATAAAAAAATTGACATGAACAAAAATGTTGCATTCAAATGTAGACGTGCCTCTTGTCCCTGAAAGATCTTCGATGTTGTATATTATTTAAATTCTTTACCTTCTCAGTTTTCTTGCCAAGAACGGTGTTTCTCTCCGGATACTCCGTCATCCTTCACTAACTGGCCACTACGATATCAGCAAGAATTCTAAAAGTGGCGTAAAACACTACAACAATTAATCAATCACGTTTACATATACTCAAGACTCAAGTTGGATACTGCTGATTAAATATTTGGTTAAAAATAGGAAAATATTGATGTACATTTATTTGATACTATGCTGTTTAATCAAACAAATATAACGTCTTTTGTTGAACTTTTAAATTTCTTTTGGTTTTGGTTTTTTGCGGTAGTTTGATGTCTCATTGACGTAAAAAAAAAGTATGTCCTTAATCTCCTTTTATTCATTTATGCAATGATAGAATGATGTATTTAATATTACA